>VZQC01001279.1:2315124-2419778 GCA_009823505.1 Rhizomys pruinosus
TTCTACTTATTTGGGAAGTAAAAATTTAAGCTTAATTCCTTTAAATTGTCCTACAAGTAAAAGAAAGTGTTACACTGTGATGTTGTATATTTCAGAAAAATATAGAGACCAACCCAATACAAACTATAAATAAAACAACTAGCATTTTATATTCCCAGTTAGTTCAAATGTCAGTATCTAGCTCCTTTTTTTTTTAGCACAAGAATCCTTCATATAAAACCAATTTGCAAGAGTAGAATTTATGTGGTTGGTAGTGGTTAATCCCAAGGCGTACCATGGAATGCTCATGGTTCTAGCCATGACAAGGCTGTTGCACACATAATCTCACAGCAGTTGTGTTTACCTTGACAAGATCTACACAAGATCGAGCCAACTAAAAATTTCAGCACCGAGAAAGGAGAAGGTCCTGAGACCCCAGCCCTAACTCAAGAAGTACTGTCACTGAGAGCTGGTGTGAAAGGAGAGTCACTTTTCACCGGAGATGCAGCTACTAGTAAGCTGGCATGCACTAGGAAATGGCCCGACACCCGCCCACTGTCATATTGGCAGGAATACTTGGAATTAGTAGGTTAAATGAATAAATAAATCATTAAAAAAGGGAAAATGTGCATTTGGAAGGAAGATGTGATGGGGAGTTCCTGGGGGGAGTTGGAGGGGAAGATGAGGTAAACATGAACACATTACAATGTATACATGTATGAAATATTCAAAACTAAATAAAAACGTTAAACAGCGAGAAAGGGGACTACCTGCCTATATGTGTATGAAAAGACTAATGTAACTTGTCAAATTCAAGAACAAAGCAAGCAAATATTGTGAGCAACCATGGACCTAAATTGCCAATGAAGATTCATAGCAAGTGTTAAACCTTTGGATCACTGCATTGGTACTGAACATTCCTGAGACTCTTATACTTTGAAAATCTGCATTCAAGGGCTTGAAAGCTAATAACTTTTTAAAATACTAATAATATCATGTAGCATATCTATTTCCTCTCCTTTGTTCAAATGAAGATCATTTAAAAATAATACATCTAAGTAGCAATTTTTCTTTCAGAATAAGCAATTATAAGGTTTAATGAAATACTAGGAAAGAGAGATTTTGTGCCTAAAGCAAATCAGTTGAGTTTTAAACCCATATTTTACCTATACGTCATTTCTTTTTAAAACATTTGTTGAATTGCATGCAATATATTTAGATCATACTTCGCACCCCTCCCCTATCTGCACCCCCATTTCCTTCCAACAAATTTCATGTTGTCTATTATATGTTCAGGCCAATAAAGTGAAGTTTGTGTCCCCAGATACCCTTCTGTGTGAATCCACACAGTGGAGCCTGGTTAACCTATCAAGAATCCATCCCTTAAACAAGACCGTCTCTACCTTTCCCAGCAGCCGTCAGTTGCCAGTACTTCCCCATGTCTACCCGGGAATTTTGTCTACCTTGAGAACACGTGGGACTTGTGCATGTTGTCCCCATTGCTGGAGTTCATATGAATAAGGGACCAGCTGTCTAGAAAACTCGGTTTCCTTGTCATTCACCTCCTCTGGTCCTTAACTTTTTTTCACCTCCCTCTTCTGCAAGATTCTTGCAAGATCTAAGCCTTGGGAGACAGACGTTTAGCAGAGGTGTCCTATTCCAGGATAAGCAGTCTGCAGCTTCTTATTCTCTGCGTATTGACAGTTCTCTGTGGTAATCACCGTATGCTATATAAGGAAGCTTCTTTGGTGAGAGTTGAGAGATGCATTAATTTATATGTATAGTCGTAAGTCATCACCAGTTGCTTTATTTATTTTCTTTGACAGCCTTTTCTTCCACTTTATTTCATATTCCCAGCACAATAATGATTCCTTTAATTTAAACTAAAAACCATACAGAGTTCCTGAAAGCGTAGCAACAAAGGAATGGCAGATAGGAAATTAGAGAATCGTCTTGACTGGGCTCTTGAAATTGCTGATGGCTTGGGGCTGTAAGCCATGGGATGGATCTTGAAACCGTAGATCCTGAGCACAAACTGGTTGGTAGGTTGCTTGGGCAGGTACTCGGGATGAAGCACGAACAGCATGTGAGGGAAGCCAGTGCGGAAGTGGGCGCCATCCGTGTGAAGGTGCCTTTGACGACTTGGGTGTGTACACATCCATGCACTTGGGGTAGTAGAGCTTCACCATGACCTCACCTGGGATACCTGAAAGAACCAGCATTGGCTGGTTCTCATAGTACACACGAGGACAGAAGCCAAAATCTCCCTGCTGGTACTTTTCCAACATTTGGGCGGTGCCTTGGTTTGTTAGGATGTATCAGGCGTGGATCAACCCATAAGGCATCTCAGCTGCCTGTTTGATGAAGTAGCTCTGGTTGGGGTTGCCTTCCAGCTCTTCATAAAAGTATGGAACGTTGGCTGGGCGTGGTAGCACACGCCTTTAATCCCAGCACTTGGGAGGCAGAGGCAGGCGGATCTCTGTGAGTTCAAGGCCAGCCTGCTCTACAAAGTGAGCTCCAGGCCAGCTGGGGGTACAGCGAGACCCTGTGTCAAAAATACAAAAAAAAAGTATGGAACGCATCACGAATTTGCATGTCATCATTGCGCAGGGGCCATGCTAATCTTCTCTGCATGTTTCCAATTTTATTATATGTGCTGCAGAAGCAAGCACTAGCAGTTGCTTTAATACAATATTTATTTTGCAGAATAATAGTATTAGGCTCTCCCCTATGGCCTGGGACATATCTAGCCATGGATTCCCATGCCTGATACCGATGTCAGGTATGGGTTCCTTTTTATGAAGTGGAACTTAAATAAAATTAGAAAGCGGTTGGTTACTCTGATAGTATTGGTGCCACTCTTGTACCCACAGACATATCTTGCAGATCAGCTGTAGTCCACAGGGTTAACAGCTGGATAAAGTTGATGATTAATTTTCTTCAGGTAGCAAGCATAGCACCCTCCAGTCTCTGAAAGCTAGCCAGTAGAGATGAAGCTTTGAGGTCAGAACCAGCGTGTTTGTCATAACCCTTGTTTGTCATAGGGCTCATATATGTGGTGTCTTCAGCAACAGGGTCTCAGGATCACGTTGTAGTGAGCAAGGCCAGGTGCAATGGCCAGTATTGTTGCAAGGGCCTATGATCCCCAGTGTCTGAGTATACACACCTACCTTCACTAATTACAATGATCTTTGCCCATCGCTATTAATGAATAATACTGCTATCTATTTCATGGAAAGATACATATAAAGTGTCACATTTGAAAACCTTTCTTACAGGAAAACTGACATGCTGTTTTGTCTCATTCTCTCTTAGTGTAAAACTACTTTGGGTCTACCTAGAAAATTCAGGAGACCTGCCAGGCTCAAAACCATCTATGCAGCTGGGCATGGTGGCACACAATTTTAATCTCAGCCTTCGGGAGGCAGAGGCGGATCTTTGTGAGTTCAAGGCCAGCCTGGTCAACAGAGTGAGTTCCAGGACAGCTGGGGCTACAGGGAGGCCTTGTCTAAAAGACCCCCCCAAACAAAAACCCACACACCTATGCAAGAACCTTAAATCTCTTAAAAATATGTAACATAATGTATTTACAGGTATTAAGGATCAGGACACAGACATCATTGTGGGGATTCTGATGTTCCCTAAGACACATTCATATCTCGGAATTTACATCTGTAAATATACGCATGTAACATGAATATAAATTATTATTATTATTTTTGTACTCTCCCATTTGTACTCTGGGCTCTGGAAACCCATAGTATCTATTTGATCTGTCCTTTTAAAAATTTTAGGTATTTTTTTTTGTCTCTTTGAGACAAGGTCTCCTTGTAGCCCCAGCTAGCCTGGAACTCACTATGTAGTCCAGGCTGACCTTGAACTCATAGATATCCACCTGCCTCTGCCTCCCTAGTTTTGGAACTAAAGTTGCGTGCCACCACGCCCTGTAACATGTTGGACATTTTAAGCTTCGCACTTAAAAATGGTTTCGAGCTCTACATCTTCACAGTCTTTCAGGACTCTGCTCAGGTTAATTTCTCAAGGATCCACTGGACCTTTGTTTCGATTCACATCGCCTTTGCTGTCTCCTGGCTCCCGTTCCCATGCGCAGATCCCACGTGTTTCCAGAGCTCCTCAGCCAGCTTTTGCGGACGTGCTTGACTTTTGTCCCCTCTTTCGTCTTCCCGCTCTGACCTTGTTTCCTTGAGGCTCCTACAGAACTTTCCTTACTGGCCTCTCCTTTCATGTGATCTGCTGCTCTCGGTGTCTATTCTCTTTCAGAAGATACAAGGATAATGTCACAGTGCGAATTCTTCATATAATCTGTTATCTGTCTGTTGTTTCTAGTTTGTAAAACACTTTAATGACTTCTTTTCACAGTAATAGAAACATACTAACATTTATCCACCTAAATCCAGTAGGTAAAATAGTTGGTCTCAACTGAGATAATACACCCTCCTTCATGTCTTTTTTTTTTCACATAAATTTATTTATTTATTTATTTTTAACAAATCTAGACCCGTGTTCCCGCTCATTCCCCCACCCCGCCAGAGCTCATGCATTCTGCCAGACATGCTTTCCATCTCTTAGTCATTCTCAATATTTTCCATGGGGAAGTTGACTGTTTTAAGCAGAAGTTCACTGTTTCAGTCAGTTCTTTGATGCAGTCTTTTCTGTTGTTGTTGTCGTTGTTTCCAAAATGCATTATGCCCAAATGCTTTGGACAAAAGCTCAGGGGGCCCTATACAAGAAATACTTACAATTGGGTAATTGGCACTAGCATCCACAGATGAGGGATACCATTCGTCGTTTGTTTTTCTGGGACTGTGTTACTTCACTCAGCATGATGTCCTCTAGCTCCAGCCATTTTCCTGCAAAGCTCATGATGTCGTCTTTCTTTACTGCTGCATAGAACTCCATTGTGTAGATGTACCACATTTTCTCTATCCACTCGTCAGTTGAGGGGCATTTAGGTTGGTTCCAGCTCCTTGCTATTGTGAAGAGAGCTGCAATAAACATGGCCGTGCATGTATCTCTGTGGTGGCGTAAGTCTTGAGGGTACATGCCTAGGAGTGGTATGGCTGGGTCGGGTGGCAAGTTCATTCCAAGTCTTCCAAGGGTTCTCCACACTGCTTTCCATAGTGTCTGTACGAGTTTACATTCCCACCAGCAGTGGATGAGTGTTCCTCTTTCCCCACAACCTCTCCAGCACTTGGTATCATTTGTTTTCTTGATCCTAGCCAGTCTTATTGGAGTAAGATGAAATCTTAAGGTGGTTTTCATTTGCATTTCCTTAATGATTAGTGATGTTGAGCAGTTCTTGAGGTGTTTCTCAGACATCTCTAATTCCTTGCTTGTGAAGTCTCTGTTCATGTCTTGATGCTTTGTTCTTGGGCTCCACGATTAGTCCTCTCCAAAGTGTGTTCTTTCTACATCAGTGTTCCTTCCCCATTCAGACTCCATGTGACAAAGTGTTCCTTGGCCAAACTCAAGAATCATCTCTTCCTACACATCCATGGATCCAATGCAATATCTTTTCATCTTTCACAGCTGAAGTTTTACTGCTTTTCATGTTAATGTAGCATGTCCTACTCAGATTGTTGGGTGTTAAGCAACCTAAAGACAAAGACCTTCTTTGTTTTTATTCACCTGTTTGTCCTGACAGTCTAGCATATGATGTATTCCAATTGAGACTCAAGCAATCGAACCAGTCAATCATGTAAACAAGAAGAAGGTTTATCTACCACTTTCGTAATGCACACATATGTAACACTGATTCAACAAAAATGTATTGTCTATTATACTGCAGGCACTACCGGGTGATAATAGAGTAACGATAGCAATTATTCCTATGCTTAAAAAGGTTGGTGGCACTTAGTATCCAAGGATATTCAGAACTTATTCAAACTTAAATTTTCCTTTCTTCCATGGGTAAGATTGACGATTACTTCTCCCTGCCAGTAGAATGCATAGCTCCTTCTAGTCCATGAATGCTAGCTAGCAGAGATATGGCTTTAAAATCAACAGCAGCTTGATTTCTCTTTGTTTGTTCTGAGACTTGAGTATGTAGTGTTTTTAGCAACAGGGTTTTGCCATCAAATACTGGTGGAGAACAAAATGCAGTGGAAATTGCCAGTATTGTGTGAAGAGCTATGGTATCTCTCTGGTCAAAAACTGTCAAAGAAGGAATGAAGCATGTAGAAAGGTTCTAGGAGCCAAAGACAGTAGATTAATACAAAGAAACTGCTGTCTGGACACCACAGGATAGGTTCACATATGAACAAACCCACAGAACTTATGACAGCATGATAAAGACCTGTGCAAACCCATGCCGGGTTGGAGCCCAGGATGGATAGAGAAATGGGAAGAAAGCAGATGCCTAGCCGAAGATCTATATGCAATTGATAGAGGTTGAGAGTATCTTTTCCTTAGTGATGCCTGGTAGGTTGAACATACTCCAAGAGATAGACCCCGCCCCCAAATCACCTGGTAAACAGAGATTAGACTTGATAGGACTTTAAAAAGATAAATAATAAAAGAGGACATGAATCGAGGAGATAGTAAGTAATAGGTTAGGGTTGGGAAGGTTGGAAGGGGTCTGAATATGATCAAAGTATATTATGTGAAATTCTTGACTCAATAACAACATTTTAAAATGGGGTTGGAGAGATAGCTCACCAGTTAAAAGCACTAGAGGACATAGTTTAGTTCCCAGCCCTCACATGGAGGCTAACAACCATTTGTAAATCCAGTTCCAGGGGACGTGACACCCTATTTTGGCTCCAGAGGCATTGCACACATGAACGCCCTTACATACATGTAAGGCAAAACACTCATATACACAAAATAAAAATAAATCAACTTTTAAAATGTTGAAAAAAATGTACTTCCTCTAAATCTGACCCAAATACTAGGTGATTAATTAAACAAATGCTCCTGAAGGAAAAGATTGTGTAAGAGCTCTGTGTTTCTGCATGGATTTACAAAAGAAACAAATTGTACAATGATACTTAGTTTAGTAGGCAAGATAACATTGTATATGAGTAAAGCTGGATTTCTGTGCACCGTCTCAAAATTTCCTCATGCACACACTGTATCTCTTGGGAAAGTGATGAAGAACTGAATAGATGTGTTCCTCCATCAACCCACTTGAGACCAGATGTGAACAGATGAGCCTTCCATCTACTCACTTGAGACTAGATGCTTTTACATTAAGAATTTACAGTAGACTTTGTAACTGTGGTTGTTATGAAATGGGATGAAGCTCTTTAAAATATAAATAAGTTTGGGTTTGGAGAGATGACCTAGCAGTTAATAGTTCCGAATGCTCTTGCAATTGTTGGGTATGTAATTCAGTAGTAGGATGCTTCCCAACGTTGGTTTTCATCTTTAGCACTGAAACAAAGAAGGTGAAGGGAGAGAAGGAGAAAAACGAAAGAAGAAGAGAGAGGGGAGGAGGAAGAGGATGAAGAAAAAAGTCAGAAATTTCAGTCAAATTCTATCAAATACATAAAACTTTTTGAAAGCTTTTAATGTTACTAGTTGCTATTGGAAATTTACTTGAAAATTTGTTTGTGAAGAAAAGGGAAGTTTGCATTTGTATGGTTTTATCATGCTCTTGAAAAGCATGCAATGGTCCGCAGTTGTGGGGTGTGAGGCGGACACAGCTCCATTCTGCTGGGTATGGCAGTCTCAAGAGTGGTGTTCAGAGATCTGCACTCAGGGAATGGTGGGATTCTTGACTTTTGATGTAGAAAAGATTTCTAGGAAAAGCTGGTGAGAATCACAGTTGGAGTTTACTAAGATGAGGTTTTAATCTGTAATCCCAGCACTTAGTAGAGAGAGGCAAGAGGCTCGGGAGATCAAGTCCACCCATGGCTGCATAAGGAGTTAACGCCAGTGTGAGGTCAAAGGGGAATTAAGACATGTTTTTATTGCAAAGTTTATAGTGTTGTTGGTGAGATTTTTAGACCAAGCTTAGGTTTATAGCTTTGGAAAGGGACAAGGTCATAAATGCACAGATTTTAAACGTGCTTTGTTGGTCATTTAATATCCTTTTTTTTTGTCCTTTTGAGGCAGAGTCCCTGAAGTCAGCTGGCCTGGTTCTTATTAAGAGACAAGGCTGGCCTCAGTCTGACAAAGACCCACCTCTGGGATTAAAAGTGTGATCCACCATGCCTACTTTTATTTAATATTATTATTTGAAATATCTCCTTACAAAAGGAATATTATCTTTATATAGGCAGTTTTCACAGAAAACTCATTAATTGTGCTGGAATTTTTGATAATCAGGTGGTCAGAAACTTTAGGCTGGCTCTGGGCTGAGGAGGTTTTTTTTTTTTTTTAACTTTCTAAGCCCCTTAATGTTCTGTCTTCTATCCTGCCCCATTACCACTTATGTTCAAAGGTTTCTATTATATTAGACTTAATAATAAGAATTAGGAGCAAGATGATGGCTAGTTATGGTCACCAGGGAAAAGGAAAAAAGTATCTACATGCCTTAGAGAAACTGCAGTCAATGCAGAGAACACAGGAGTTTTAAAATAAACCTTACATAATCAATGGTAAGTCCAAGTGTTAGAAATAACATCTGATGGTTCGATTTCAAAGGTGCCTCAAGCCAACCCAGGTCCACTAGAAATAAACACAAAACACTAAACCTTGCTAATGCTGGGGGTCATTAGAATTGTCTAGCAATTTCTCTAGCACTCAGATTCTATGAATCTTCCCTGCCCATTCCAACTAGAAGTTTATAGTAGAAAAACTACTAACACTCAAGCTCAGCTGCAAGGATCTGTAAAATGTAGAGCTGGTACCTTCCTATTCAAAGGAGGAAGGGGGGTTGTACATTGGGATTTATACACTGCTCTCTGCTCTCAATTTGTGAGCCCGTCATTCTAGGCTGATCCATGACTTTGCCTGAAAAACACTGTTTTGCTTTGCTCCTGTTACTCAACTATGGTCACTATGAAGTGGGTTCATTGTTTGTCACATTGAAGGAAAAATAAAGAGATCAGGAATTGAACTTCAAATGCTCTTCCTTCCTTGTTCTTTCTTCTGAGCCCGACTAGAACTATCACACCTGATTCCTTATCGGGTCAGAATCCCCCACATATGTTCAAATTAACCAACCAGGTTCATACCAACTTAATGCTAATTTACATGTGGGCAGTACTTATTTGGCTCATTCCCAGGATGTAAAATCCTTCTTATAAATGCTACCTGGCAGTGCATTTCTGAGTGTGCTTCTGGCTGCAGCGAGCTTTTTTACCTCTCCATGAACTGCTTACTTGCCTGTTTAGCTTATGTGTGAGGCAAGGAAGCAGGTAACGTTACTAAATACCTGCTTACCCACCAGTTGAAACACAGGGAAGATCATTTCGTGTGCAGAAAGCCTAAAGACAGAACCGTGTAGTGACCGTGTAGTAACTTAGATTAACTACTGTAAGGACTGGCTCTTATTATCTTCGTTCCATTGCAGCCTGGCATTAAACAATCATTTTAATTACTATCTGCTCTCTCAAACACTAAGGAAGCAGAGGCACACATACAGAGTGAATGAATGTGATCCCGCTATTTCTTTCAGGGTGGTGTGCATTTTCTTCTGAAAACCGTAAATAGCTTTATTTCTCATTAATGGAGTAATTTATACAGAACCTAGTATCTTCATCGACAGCACTCTTTATCCAGTAGCAAATGTGCCCCATTTACCGAATCAATTACTTGAGTTATGAAGAGGACCCCGAGCTTCATCGAGCTCCATTCTTCTCAATAACAAAGGAGAAAACACATTAAAAACTAGCATTGATGGGTTGTTGTGAGATCCGGTCAATGCACTCTCCCAGAGTTGAAATTAAAAGGCAGTTAGGAGAAAATTGTTTTCTCTGGTCATCAGTCACAATGTGAAAGGCCTTTTTCACAATGATTAATTAAAAGTCCAAAAGATCGAGCAAGAGGGAGTGAACTTTAATAAAGAACCTGGCTGGTTCCCGGTACCATCTTGAGTTAATAGACGATGGTTTGGCTTGACTAAGTGTTATTGCTCCAGTCCATAATTTCATCTTGAAAATGGGCAAGGGAGTGAATCTTCCTCCTCGTAATTGAGTATTGATTTGAAAATAAATGGCAGTGAAACTCCCACTGAACTGTCAGGATGTATTCTGGACATCACTGACAATAAATGATTTCTGCTTCCTGTGAAAGTTATGGATCAGCTTGATACTTAAACACAGAGAGGGCCAGGGCAATCTGTCTTCCGTTTTATCAAATTTCCCAGGGTCAATACATGACACAACACGGGGACGTGGCATGCCTGTCCCAGAGGCCCAGCTCAGGGTCCATTATCATCCTCCTTTGTAAAATGTTTCCCTGAATTTGGAAAGCAATTTTAAAACAGCGGGTTCCGACATTTGCCTGCTCTTCCAAATAATAGCTTCCTTCTAAATACTGCACTTACGGAATACTTTCCAATGCATTTTCAATGGAAGGGAGTTAAAATGTCATTATAAATGTTTCAACGGGCTTGATAGATTTCCTTTACAAGTGGTAAGTAGCAAAAATTGGGTGCGATCTAACCAGGCACAAAAAATTACAAAGGACTTTTCACCCCGTAGTTTAGTCTCATTCAAAGTGTTTATAGATTGCACAGCGTCATCAATGGGCCTCTGTAGTCGGGAGTGAAAGGTGATTTCTGGGGGAAAAATATCGAAGGAGATTTAGAGGGATATAATGGGATTCTAAAACAAGAATGTTCTTTTGTAAAATGCTTTTCGGTTAGTAAATCCTTAGGAAAAATACAGCCGAACTATTATACATTAAAAGAGCGATTCTTTTTTCTTTCCCTGATACTTATGCCCTTTTTAAAGTCAAAATCTCACATTTTTCATTCATGGATTCAAGGTCCCTGAATTTACCATTTTCATATTAGCAATTGCATATCATACAGAAAGAAGAACAAAGTAACCATCACTGACTACTGACAGGGGAAAATGTTCCTGTAACTTCCCTGCTGACTAATTACCTAGCTGCTCATGGCTGAATGTGTTTTTGTTAATGGTACAGGTAATGCGTCTTCTAAGTGTTTAAAAAGAAAAGTGCTCTTAGATTATGTTCCTTATTAATATGGAAAAGTTCCTAAATTTATTTGACTTCCAATTTTTTTTCCCCTAGAAAGATCACAGGTTTTTGGATGGCCAAAAAAGTGTTTGAGGCTCGAAGAAACACAGGAATCTGTGGAACACTCTGGGCATCAGGTAGACTCTACCCTCCCGGTTCTCTGTCAATATATAGAATTTTTTAGACAAGCATAGTGTCTGGTTAGTACTAATTGTAACAATTAAGTGGAACATTACAAATTGTATTGAATTAACATAGAGAATTCTGCTGGCAGGGAATAATAGTAACTCATGTTACCTTGATAGGTTGCTACCTTACAGAATTATCCTCTTTCAAAGGGCAGCAAAGGTGAGGAGAGATTTTTATAAATGTGGATTTTTAACAAAAGCATTATCTCAAAATATTACAAGCAGTTTTACATACTAGATATCTATCTGCAAAGGTTATATGTAATCCTAAACTAAAAATTCCATGTTTATTTTAAAGATGGGCTAAAATAGTTCAAGTATATGAAGAATAACTGCAACCGGAAATAATCGTCTTATTGTTCACTGATTGCATTTTTCCAGTCATGGTTTCACTTTACAAATATCTCTGAGAATTGATCTATGTACTCAAGATGCTTATGAAAGCATATTCTCAAGTATAATGTGACTTGTTCCTTTGACTACCCCAGTGGCAAGGATTGAAGACAAGGCCTTGGGCACACAAAGAAAGCAGTCTACAGAACAGAAACTCTAGCATTTGGCATTTTAAGACAAAGTCTCTCTATATACCTAAGGCTGGACTAAATACAGAATTCCAAGCCAGCCAGGGCTACATTTAGAAACCTGGTCTCTAGAAAAACAAACAAATACATAACTAAATAGAAGAGAAAAACTAACGTGTGTTTAGAAGTTATAAATAGAGGACTGAAGGGGTTGCCTTGTGGGTAAAGGTTCTTTCTGAGTTGGAGCTCTGAGATATCCATAGTGGAAGGAGAGAGCATACTTGCAAAATGTGTCCTCTCACTTCCAGACGTGATATTTTTGTACCTACATGCAGAGAGAGGGAGAGAGGGAGGGAGGGAGGGAGAGAAAGAGAGAGAAGAGGAGAGGAAAGGAGAGGAGAAGAGAGGAGAGGTTTTAGACTCTGATCTCTATAACAAGATGATAATTTTTGTTATTCCCACAGGTAGTTCACCTCAAACGAGAATCTCACTAGCTACAGATAAATACTATTTCTTTCTCTCTGTTATCTATGATGGGGGGGGGAGTAACACTTCCTCAAATTCAGCTCAGTTTCACCACCTCTGAAATACTCTTATTAATTGGTTGCTCCAGATAAAGCCTTGACTGTGTGAAGAATATATAACAGTTGACAACACATTCTTTTCCACACAAAGTAGAAAGTGTTCATACTAACAGTGAACTTCTGCTCAAAACAGTCAACTGCCACATGGAGAATATCGAGAAAGACTGAGAAAGAGAAGAAAAGCATGTTTGGCAGAATACATGAGCTCTGGTGGGGTGGGGCATAGGGTGGGGAACACGGGTCTAGATTTGATAATCTTGTACAAAATATATATTAAAAAAATTTAAAAAAGAAAGCAGATTGTTGTGACAAAATTTGGTATGACGTTACAAAAGTTGTCAAAAAAGTGTTCATGCTATTTTTATATATTTTTTATTTTTTATTTTATGTGTATGAATGTATGGCGTGCCTGTATGTAAGTACCCCTGTGTCGTGCAATGGCCACAGGGGCAGAAGAGGGTATCAGATCCCCTGGAACTAGCGTTATTAACAACTAGATGGTTGTTAGCTGCCATGTGACTGCTGGGATATGAACCCAGGTCTTCTGCAAGAACAGCCAGTGCTCTTAACCACTGAGCCATCTCTCCAGCCCCTTCGCACTGTTTTGGATTAATGGATATCATTAACATATCTTAAAAATTAGTTAAGAAAATTACATTAACAGCCAACTCTGTTTTAAAATATATTTTTTATCTTAAATTATGTGCATGCATGTGTCTCTGTGTGTGTCAGGCCCACGGAGCCATATGCATTCGTTCCCCCCGGAGCTCAAGTTACAAGCAGTTCTGGACTGCCTGATGTGGGTGCTGGAAACCAAATTTGGGTCTGTTGCAAGAGCAATACAGCCTCTTAACGACTAAGATAACTTCCCAGCCCTTCATAGTCAGCTCTTAACTAAAATGATACACTTTTTAAAATATAAAATAAAAGAAAAATAAATATACATTGTAGTACAGAAATATAAGCAGGTAGAATGTGCTACAAATTGGAGAAATATATTCATGCAATTGTGTAATGAATGCAAACTAGTGTAAAAACTGAAAATGTAAGAACAAGAATTATCTCGTCACTGTGGCTTTTAAACAAACCTGAGGTTTCTTCATGAGTCTTAACATGCAGGCTGAAGAACATCAGTGAGCCGCATACACTGTCTGCTCCAGAACCCAACAGAACCTCTGTGGCAGTGGTTGTGGATCAAACTTCTCTGTGCAGAAGTCGTGATTGACTAAAAGCTGTGTGGGCATCAGTGGAAAGGACTGTGAGGTCATTTCTTTGCTAAGCAGGCAACTGTGTTAGATTAATGGTGCCTGTGACTGGTTTCAGAGAGAAAACAGTGGAGAAAAACCATCTTCTTCACACTGAAATTTTGAATGTTAATATTCTACTCTCACCCTGTACCCTGTTCTTTTTTTTTTTAGCACATGCGTACATGTGAGTATATGTGTGCCCATGCTCCATGAGTTTGTGTGTGTGTGTGTGTGTGTGTGTGTGTGCACACGCATGCATGAGGAAGCCATAAGTCAATATCAAATGACTTCCTCAGTTACTCTCCACTATCTTCTGATGATTTAGAGTCTTTCCTTAAACCTGAAGATCTCCCATTTGGCTGGACATCCCAGGAATCCTGTCTCTTTCTCTGAAGCACAGAGATGCAGGCATGCACAGATGAACCCAGCTTTTACGTGGGTGTCAGAGATCAGGCTCAGGTACACCACACTTGAGTAACAACACTTTACCAAATGCATGATCTCTCCAAACACCCTGCCCTTTTCTTTGCAGTAATACGAACTCAGGCTTTATTCTATCCTCCCCTGAACTCGGCTCCAACCGAAAAAACCAGGAATCATTTAGCAAAGTTTGAATGCTTGATTTCAGCTCTTCAGATAGCTTGCTACCTCACACGGCCTTAGCATGTATCAGAAGAGAAGCCATGAATCCCCTGAAGTTGATTAAAAACTATCTTAAGTTAAGGTGCTCTTGCTTCACCAACACACACCTACATTTTCTTTTTCTTTTTTTTTTCTTTACAAAATTGTAAAGTGATTTATTTGCTCATTTTGTACAGAAAACCCTTTTAAAAATGGATTTCCACTTTCATTCTAATTGATAACATGATAGGAACAATACCCTACATTGTTTCGGAGTTACTTTGACTCCCTAACAACTCTAAGAGAAGTTTCCCACGCATGGTACTGGGGTTTTGTAGGATAGTCTATGATACTTGGGTTGAGCATTAATGCCCTATGGGTCATAACTATATTTAAATTACATATATGTAAATTATATATATATGCATAGGCATACACACATTCATAACAGATATTTTTAAAATAAAATACTGTTATTGATATTTTGTGTGTTTCATACATTATTTATCAGTTCAATTAAGACATATTTCCCTTTCCCTTCCCCCCACCCCACCCAGTTCATGCATTCTGCCATACATGTCTCGCATGTTAATTCCAAAATATGTTTAGGAATTCACATTTTTTCCTTTAATTTTATATTACTCTAAAATATGAATACAGACCTTCTACCCATATACAGTAATTACAATGTCTGAAAATAAGTGGTAAGTTAATTCTAGGGCCGTTTAAGAGATTTGTATTAGTATTTATTTATTTATTTTTGATTCATATTATAACAACACAGTTGCTTTTAGATAAAAATAAATATGACAATAACGTTGCTCAGCCTGCCTTTCAACTGGGGGATTTGATGCTAGCATCCACAAATGAGGTATACCATTCATCATTTGTTTTGGGGGGACTGTGTTACTTAGCAAAATGGTTTCGAGTTCCATCCATTTACCTGCAAAGTTCATAATGTCATCTTTCTTTACCACTGCATAGAACTCCATTGTGTAGATGTACCACATTTTCTGTATCCACTCGTCAGTTGAGTTGTTGTAGTTGGGTTGTTTCCAGCTCTTCGCTATTGTGAAGAGAGCTATAATAAACATAGATGTGCATATATGTTTCCACATTCTGTGGGTGTATACCCAGGAGTGTCAGGTGGTAGGCTCATTTAGAGTCTGTTAAGGGTTCTCTGGACTGCTTTCCATGGTAGTTGTATGAGTTTACATTCCCACCAGCAGTGGACATGTGTTCCCCTTTCCCCACAACCTCTGCAAGATTTGGTTTTGAGCACTTGTTTTCTTGATCTTAGCCAGTCTTACTGGAGTGAGATGATATCTTAGAGTGTTTTTTTTTAATTCCTTTTTAAAATTTTTAATTATTTTTTATGTGTATGAGTGTACTGTCTGCATGTAGGTTGGTGCAGCCATGTCGTGCAATGCTGCAGAGGTCAGAAGAAGGGGTCAGATTCCCCTGGAACTGGAGTTAAAGATGGTTCTTAGCCACCATGTGGATGCTGGGAATTGAACCCGGGTCCTCTGCAAGAGCAGTTGGTGCTGAGCCATCTCTCCAGCCCCCTTAGAGTGGTTTTAATTTGCATTTCCTTAACTATTAACAATGTTGAACATTTTTAAAAATATGTTTATCAGCCATCTTTATTTCCTCACTGGTGAAGTCTCTGTTCAGTTCTTTACTCCATCTTTGAATGACTCATTTGTTTTCTTCTTTGATTTTTGAGTACTTTATATATGATGTTAATGCTCTGTCAGATGTATCACTGGTGAAGGTTTCCTCCCACTCTGTGGGTTTTCTTTTCACTTCCTTGATTGTTTCTTTCCCTGTACAGAAGCTTTTGAGTTTGATGAGGTCCTACTTGTCAACTGTTGACCTTATTTCCTGCATGGCTGCTATTTGATTTAGAGTCTTTTCCTATGCCTGTGTCTTATAGGTTGCTGCCAATGTTTCCTTCTATCACCTTCAGAGTTTTGGGTTTCATGTTGAGATCTTTGATCCACTTGGAGTTGGTTTTTGTACAGGGTGAGAGGTAGGGGTTTAATTTTGTTCTTCTATAAATGGTGACCCAGTTTTGCCAGCAACATTTGCTGAGGATTCTGTCTTTCTTCCATTGGGCTTTTTTGGCCCCTTTATTGAATATGAGGTGGCTGAAATTGTATGAGCTCAAGTTTTGATCTTCATTTTGTTCCATTGGTCAATGGGTCTGTTTTTGTTTGTGCCAGTACCAGGCTGTCTTTATGACTAACATTTTCAAAGTTGGGGACCACATCTTCATTCACAATTGCTTCCACTTCTGCCTCTCTTCCCCCCATATTGTTAGTTTTAAAAAAGTCAGGAAAAGAAGGAGGAAACAAGAAGTCAACAACACAGAATTCACAACATAACAAAAAAACAGGCAAGTCAGGACTCTAGTTTTCTATTGCTCCTCTAGAAGAATGCTTCTCTAGAAGAATGCTTGGAAAAATGGATTTGCCAGGGATCTGGTTCGGGTTCCTCCTTTCAAAGGAGAGAGACTTTCAGCGGACTTCATGAAGACATGTATGCATCTAACAGTGTGGGCTTGAGTTTAGTTGTTATTGGATTGCATAAAACTCCAAGAACTACATAACGGCTAATCCATAGTCACTTTTGCTGTTCTATTTCTTTTCTTAAATGCATTTTATCACATACTTTATACAAGTATAAGTCTGGAAACTGGTTTATTTGCATAAGAATAAGCAGTAATTGAATATGTATGCTGTTATATTTCCTAAACTCCTAAAGTTGGACTATATATAATATATATATATATATATATATNTTACATTTAGGAATAAATATATAAATCTTTGTTATACTACAGTAATCACCTTACATTTTATTCTTGACTGTTCATAATATTCCATTTTATAAATAGAGGCTGGAGAAATGGCTCAGTAAGTAAAGGGCTTGCTGTGGAAGCCTAAAGATCTGAGCTCAGATTCTGAACACTCACATAAAAAACTGGCTATTATGACAATTGTCTGTAACCCCAGCTCTACAGTGGAAGAGCCAGGCAGATGCCTGGAGTTCCTTGGCCAACCAGTCTACCAAGTCCATAAGCTTCAGATTCAGTAAGAAACCTTGTCTTAAAAGACAAGGTGAAGAGCAGTAAAGGAAGATAAATGATAACAACCTGTGGCCTACACACAAAAACACAAACACACAAACACAGAGGCACACACATACAGATACCAGCATGCACATGTGCACACATCACATGACCAGGTATGCACACACATATATATACAAGAATAGCTCATTATGTAATACAGTTGATAGCTTATATTTTTTTACATTTTAATCAATTTCAAAGTGTGTATTTTACAATTTAGTCTTGTGAAATACACTAGTTATGAGAGTAATTATGTCCTTGTAGACATGCTTGTCTGAGACTGATCCTGAGATGGAATCTCAGAAAAGAAGAACATTTGCATTTTTAGAGAAAATATAAGCTCATCACTTCAAGGTTGTTATGATGTACACCTGGAAATTTGACAGCAAAAACCTCTAGCCCAGGACACCTGCAGCTTATATATGTATGAAAAATCCTCACAGAATATACCACCAAAATTTCCTTAAAATTGAGGAGGCTGTTCTTCTATAGCTAATGAAAACAGTAATGAAAATGAAATAGCAATGACCACCAGGAAGTGGGTGTGTCGAGGATTTTGATTGAGTAACATTTACTCAAAATTAGGCAAGCTGAAATGTCAACACAGAGACATAAAAGAACATTTAATAAAGGCAAGAACACAGAAATAGGATGGCTCATGATCTGCCTCAACAATTTACTGCAGCTACAAGACTCTTCAGGGGTCATAAAGTACAAACAATTTATGATATGAAGTAGAAAGCTGGGATATGAAGAATACTTAGGGACTTTTATTTTAAATCCTAAAGTTTCAGGTCTGAAGCTCATCTTTCATTTTGTGTGTGTGTGTGTGTGTGTGTGTGTGTGTGTGTGTGTGTTTGTTTATTTTTAGTTTTACCCTTTTTGGGTATTTTTGAGACAGGGTCTCCCTTTTAGTACCAGGTGTCCTGGAGCTTGCTCTGTAGACCAGGGTGGCCTTGAACCCACAGAGATCCACCTACCTCTGCCTCCCAGCCCTCCTTTGTTTTTTAAGTAGTTTATACACCCTGGATGTTAATGGTCTGTGAGATGTATCATTGGTGAAGGTTTCCTCCCACTCTGTGAGTTTTCTCTTTACTTCTTTGATTATTTCTTTTGCTGTACAGAAGCTCTTGAGCTTAATAAGGTCCCACTTGTCAATTGTTAACCTTATTTTTTGCACAGCTGCTGTCTGATTTAGAAAGTATTTTCCTACACCTATGTTACTACCAACGTTTTCTTCTTTCATTTGCAGAGTTTCCAGTTTCATATTGAGGTATTTGATCCATCTGGAGTTAATTTTTGTACAAGGCATGGCGAGAGGTAGGGTTTTAGTTTCATTCTTCTACAAGTGGTGATCCAGTTATGCCGAGACCATTTGCTGAAGATGCTGTCTTTCCTCCATTGAGTGTTCTTGACCCCTTTGTCGAATATGAGGTGGCTAAAATTTGATGTGCTCAGGTTTAGATCCTCAATTTTGTTCCTTTGATCTACAGGCCGGTTTTTGTGCCAATACCAGGCTGGTTTTACCACTAAAGCCCTGTAATATAATTTGAAGTCTGGTATGGCAATCCCCACAGTATTGCTCTTTTTGCTCAGGGTTGCTTTGGCTATCTGGGGTCTTTTGTTTCTCCATAAGAACTTTAGGATGTTTTTTTCTATGTCTGTGAAGAAGCTCATGGGGATTATAATTGGGATTGCATTGAATCTGTATATTACTTTGGGTAGGATGGTCATTTTAATATATTGATTCTTCCAATCCATGAGCATGGGAGGTTTTTCCATCTTCCAGTATCTTCCTCAATCTCTTTCTTCAGGGACTTAAATTTTTCTTTGTAGGGATTTTTTGTGTGTTTGGTCAAGCTTGTCCCTAGATAATTTATTTTGTTTTGGAGGCTATTGTGAGTGGGAAAGTCTCCTTGTATTCCTTCTCCAATTGCTTGTTATTGGCATAAGGAAAGCCTACTGATTTTTCTAAGTTAATTTTATATCCCACCACTTTATTGAAGCTGTTGATGGTTTCTAGAAGATTTCTGGTGGAGTTTTTGGCATCCCTTAGGTAAACTATCATGTTATCTGCAAAAAGGGATAGTTTGACTTCCTCTTTTCCAATTAGTACTCCTCTAATTTCCTTTTCTTGTCTTCTTGCTCTTATGAGCATTTCAAGCACTATATTGAAAAGCAGTGGGGATAGGGGGCAGCCTTGCCTGGTTCCTGACTTTAAGGGGAACGCTTCTAGGTTTTCCCCATTTAGGATAATGCTGGCTCTGGGTTTATCCTATATGGCTTTAATTGTGTTGAGGAATGTTACCTCCAGGACTTTAAACATGAAGGCATGCTGAATTTCGTTGAAGGTCTTTTCTGCATTGATTGAGATGACAGTGTGTTTTCTGTCTTTCAGTGCATTGATGTGCTTTATGACGTTTATTGATTTATGTATGTTGAACCATCCCTGCATCTCTGGTATGAATCCAGCTTGGTCATGGTGGGTGATCTTTTTGATATGTGTCTATATGTGGTCTGCAAGTATTTTCTTGAGAACTTTTGCATCTATATTCAATAGTGAAATGAGTCTATAGTTTTCTTTTTTGGTTGTATCTTTGCCTGATTTTGGAATTAGAGTGCTGTTGGCTTCATAAAAGGAGTTTGGGAGATTTTCTTTTGTTTCTATCCTCGTGAATAATTTCACTAGTAATGGGTGTATGTCTTCTTTAAATGTCTTTTGGAATTCTGCCATGAATCCATCTGGAGCTGGGCTCTTTTAGTTGGAAGGTGTTTTTGAATTACAGTTTCAATTTCCTCCTTTATTACAGGTCTATTTAAGCTGCTTATCCCTTCCCAGTTATGTCTTGGTGGATTCCATAATGTCAGGTAGTCATCCATTTCTCTTAGGTTTTAAAATTTAGTAGAGTATTGGTTTTTGAAGTATTCCTGTAAGATTGTCTGAATCTTTTCATTATCTTTTCACTAACTGTTTCCTTTTCATCTCTAATTTGGTTGATTCGGAGTTGCTCTTTCCTTCTTTTAGTCAATTGGGCTAGAGGTCTATCTATCTTGTTTATTCTTTCAAAGAACCAGCTCTTGGTTGAGTAAAAGTTGTTCAGGGGAAAAAAGTTTGTGGGTGGAAAATGCTTAAAGAATCATCACTACTCATTTGGAAAATACTAATTTAAACTAGTACAGTACTTCCCACTTATTAATGATAGCTATCATCACACCAAATCAAAAAGACTACAAGTGTCAGAGAGAATGTAGAGAAGGAATCCTAGCTTACTGCTAGTTGATTGTAGGCCACTTGACTGCAGAAACCACCCTTTCACTGATGATAAAACATAAAAGTATGTTCGTGTGGGGGTTAGCATACACTGAATGTTGCCACTTTTTTATTTCTGTTTTTATTTATGTGTATGAATGTACTGTCTGCATGTAGGTTTGTGCACCCATGTTGTGCAATGCTGTGGAGGTCAAAGGAGGGTGTTGGATTCCCCTGGAACTGGTGTTCTCATGGAATTGGAGTTACAGACCATTCTCGGCCATCACGTGGGTGCTGGGGATCGAACCAGGTCCTCGGCAAGAGCAGTCGGCACTCTTAACCACTAGGCTCTCTCTCCAGTCCCATCTATGATAGTTCTTTTAAGAACTCCAGGGAGATCTCATTGTTGGAGTCCTCTATAAGACTCATAGAATTTGCTGCAGATTTCTTATTTGCTTTTCCCATGTTGTTGATTTTTCTTTGTGCTTTTAGCATGTAGATTTGATGTGTTTATAATGTGATGTGAAATTCAGGTGTTTCTTTGTTGCTTTAGTTTGACTGGGGGGGTGATTTGGCCCCCATACTGGCAACCTGGCTGTGGCCTCAGTGTCCCTGAAGATTCAAGCTCCCAGTGGCATGGGCCAGCTCTTATCTGGCCTGCTGTGGAAGTGGGGAGGCAGCTGACTACCTCCTCAGTGTCCCTGAAGAACTGAGCTCCTAGCTGGATGGGCCCCCTCTTACCAGGTCTGCGGTGGAAGCCGAGGTGCAGCTGGCTGCTGCCTCAGTGTCCCTGAAGACTAGAGCTCCCAGCAGCATGGGCCTGCTTTTATCTGGCCCACCTGCAATGGAAGTGTGGAGGCAGCTGACTACCTCTTCAGTGTCCTTAAAGAACAGAGCTCCCAGTGGGGTAGGCCCCTTCTTGACACACACACATATATATAATATTATATATATATATATATATATGCTCATAACATGGATTTGAGACTTAACTAAATTCCAAAGATCCTGGGGATGCTTTTCTTTCTGTTTCCAAATGTGTGCTAAATTGATAATTTTTTATTTTAAAGCAATTTTTCTGAGGAAAATCACACAGAAGTGTTGATTTCAAAGGAGGCTCAGAAGAATAAAAACTAAAAATTGTGTTTTTATTTTTCACCTGCTGCTGATTGTGATGTCAAAGGAGCTCACTAATAACACATGCAGATTGTGTCAGAAGTATTCTGTGGGAATCTGCTAGGTCAGTTCACCATGACACTCACCATCCCCCCTGTCAAGGCCTGTGGCCTTGGTGACTGCTAATTTGCAGTAGCTAAGCTGCTTCAATATGAGGTTGACCTATCAGTCTGTACAAATGTCTTTGCCCAGAATGATAACATTTAAATGATCGAATCCTCCTTTCCTCTCATGAGGAAACTGAGGACTTAGCCCACATTTTCCAGGGAAATTTCCTAATCTCTGTACTTTATGGATGACCATCCATCTCCTTATAGTCTCTTTCCCACTGAGAATGGGCCTAGTCATACAGTCAAGGTGCTGGATAAGATTTTATTTCTATGTCCCATAAGACATAGAGGATTCTGACCTGGTATACTAGGCAGTGGAAGGCTGGGGGCAGAGGGTGCATATTACTTAGTAAACATATACTAAGAGAAATTTGTTCAGAGCATGCGCCAGAAATGATGCTTGGTATTTGTGAATAGACTTTGACCTTTTTATGGCCTTAAAATACCCAGGGAGAAGGTCCAAATGATAAGTCCTGTAATTTGGTGGCCATAATTTAAATTTACATATTTTTCTGTGGTGTGTGTGTGTGTGTGTGTGTGTGTTTCTGTGTGTGTGGTATATGCACATGTGTGTGCGTGTAGTATATGCACATGTATGAAGGTGGCTTTACCTCTGCATATGTATGTGTCAGAGCAGAACATCCAGTTTCTGGCTCTCACATTCAGCCTTAATCCCTCCAGTGAGGGACTTTCATTAACCTCAGGCCAGGTGGGCGTCAAGAAGCCCCAAGGATCCCTTGTGTCTCCCCCTCACGGCATTAGACTTCCAAGAGTTCATGCAAGTAGCAATGACTGGCTCTTTCCATGTGAGCTGAGGATTGGAACTTAGGTCCTCAGACCTGAACAGTGAGCACTCTTACCCACTGACTTATCAGTCTCTATAAATACCAGGTCTGATTATTTCTTGGCAGGAATTTGGAGCACAAACCCATAGGATATTGCCAAACACACATCCCAGGCTATGCTTGCTCACCATGTGGTAGGGAACACTGTGACCATTTGAGTATGTCAGTAAAAGCCAGAAATAAGTACGATGAGTTGGATGTCTCTCCAGCTCCTAAAGTTCAGATGTCAGGTGGTCAGGGGCATGCTGGGAAACTTCTTCATTTTTTTTTCAACTTCCAAATATGTTTTTCTGGTTTATTTTAGTGAAGTTGCAACTGTAAAATTGATCCTCATGGATAAAATGCCACAGAGAAGCCTGCCAAGTCAGCAGGCAAATACAGCAATATGTTGGAAAACGGTCTCAGTGGCATTTTCTGGGAACCTTTGCTTCATAATTACTACAGTCTTGGTTGAAATTACATTAGAGCTTTCCCGCTTTACCATTCTTGTGCTGGTAATGATCAGAAATGATTTCTGTGTTTAAAAGGAATTTGGTCTTATTGGCTGTGTTGTCAACGTGACATGTAGAACCACAGAACAGACAAGGCTGTCAGGGGATGTTTTAGATTAGCTTAACTGAGGCAGGCATTCTCACTTTAACTATGGGTGGCTCTCTCCCATAGGATGGGGCTCTGGACTGAATAAAAAAGAAAAGACAGCTGAGCACCAAGCATTCTGCTCTCTCTGCTTCCTGACTGTAGATGATGTGATGTGATCTGTTCCTGCCCTATGCCTTGCTAACCATAATGGGCTCTGCCCTCCAACTGTGAACCAAATAAACCTTCCTTTCCTTAAGTTGCTTTGGTCAAATAAATTTGTCCCAGTGAGACAGAAATCAGTACACTGAATGATTCATGAATTTGAGATTGGAATTTTATTCCTCTTCATAGATTTTGATGCTTTCTTATATTTCAAAAGTAAACTTAGGACAGATATTGGAGTTCAGTTAATATTTTGCTAATCTTTTAATTTCACAGCATTACCCTAAATCTATAAGATATGATGGTGACTTACCTGTGACACTACTTTAAAAATATAGTCTAATCAGTTATTGTAAACACAAAATGTTTAATACTAAGTCACAAGGTTCTGTTCATCTATTTTTCACTTATTCTCTCTGGGTAGTCCTGGGAGTTGAATATAAGTGCCTCTGGTTTGTTGGGAAAGAGGTCCACTACTGACTTACATCCTATGTCCTATTTTTACATTTTATTTTGAAAGAGGATCTCGCTAATTTGGCCAGGTTGGCCCTGAACTCATTTCTGTAGCCCATGCTGGTCTTGAACTTATGATTCTTTTATCTTCTGAGTAGTTGTTCACACAAGCTTGGACCAACCACCAGAACTGGCTCAGTCAGTCGCAATATTTTGGAGCCGAGCCATAATAACAATATGTCTTTCCCTACCACAGTTTGATGTGCTTCTCAGAGAAACTATATATCCGAAGCCAGCACTAATTCTATTTTTACTTAGGACTTAAATTTCCCACCCTGCATTGTGCACAAATGAGTGAGGAGTCTGATACTATCTCTGGCCTTCTGCCACCAAGAACATGTGCACTCCTAGGCTATTTAAGGAATTTGCAGGCACCATGCACTTTCACAGCAATTCGAGGTCTGACTTTCTTCCCAATCTGGCTGAGGTTCAGGTTGGCAGCCCCGTGCTACAGCCATCTCTTTCCAAGCTGACAAGCCTATTTAGGGCGTTGGTATTTATGCAAAGATAATACAGAACAGCAATTACCTGCTCATCTGTTCTCCAGGCTGATTGTCAATCACAGACAAGCAGTTGTTTAAAAGCCTTGTCAATCAGAGAGCTCATCTTCCATAAAGGTCTGCCTTCTTCCTTGTCAAGCATCTGGTCTCATCTGTGTCTCTTTAAAAAAAATGCCTCATTCGGACCCTTCACTGTCACATGTGGGCTTGCAGTCTCAGACTATCTGTGCTCCCTGTTTTCAAAAGCAGAAGTGTGATTTATCTACTTACAAGGAATACAGCAGTAATCACTGGACATGGCCACGCAACAGAAATGGGAGCATCTATCTGCTAATATGCCCATCCGTATGTCTAACTCGGACTGAAATAAGTACATTTTATTCCTTACCTGGATTCTCAGAGAAATAAGATTCACCTCCACCTTCACACATATTTAGCTTCTTTGCCTGTGCAATTTTTCTCAGCACTGTCATTAACTACCCCTCTCCCCCAATAGAGCATTTTCCTATCATCCTGCCTTCTGCTTAGCAAAATGAAGTGTGTGCTTTGCAGTTGGGGCTGCAGGTCAGCAGTTAAATTGTCCTTGCTTCAGAAGACACATTTTCATGCGCTGAATCGCATCCATGAGATTAGTACCATTTGCACCTATAATAAAGATACAGGTGGAACATGGGAAGGAGGCCAGGAAAGGTGCTGAAATTCTCCATTTTCTGTCTAGAATTTGCTTCCGTAAATTATCGAATTTTCATTTATTTAGAGACTATTGTTAGTAGAAGAAATTTCACAGTTTTTGATTTGTTTTCTTTGGAGACTTTGGAAGAAAGCTCGCAGACTGGTTTATAACACAGCTATGTTTCTAACATGGGGTTCAAAAGGGAACCCCAGCTGTCCAACCACAGGTCCCTAAGCTACACAGATTTATTGACCTTATTTTCAAACTAAATGGTCACATGGTATGTTTCCTAGTTACCCTACTTTTATAAAAACAATTTCTCTACTAAATAGGACCTGTAGCAGTTTAACTATTAGCTTGAAATAATCAAATTCAGAGAAAAAAAGGGAAATAATTATCATTATAACTTGCTCAAGCCTGCACACCAAAGGAAAACAATCAAGGTAACAGTTTGGAGGGCAAAGAAGAATGTTCTCCTCATACACCCTAATCTTGGGGAAATGTGCCTGAACGCCGTGTTCATGAAGAGAAGACTTCTGCTGGGCACAGAGTCAAAGCAGGGCGGTATCTCTGCTGTGCTCTGGTAAAGCCGATGGAAACAGGTGGTAGCCACAGCTTCCGAGTGGAGCTTCCCCTCATAGATGGATATTTAGGAACAGCAATGCATTTCTAGACAAAGATAACCTTCTCCTCATCCGCAAATGAAAAAAGCACAATCTCAGGTCATACCCAGTCAAAACCCTCCCCAGCTTTGTTAACCTTGTACATGATGAAGCCTTCCCCCTTGCCCAAGGCAGTGATAATCTTTGATTTTTCTGTTCCTATCATTTTCCGTATCCACATTCTATATAAGTTATTCCACTCCAAATTGAAGCTCTGTTGGCTCTCTCCAAGCATGTAGAATCCCATCTCTGTTCTTGTCAGTTTCCATCTCCAAGCATGTAGAATCCCATCTCTGTTCTTGTCAGTTTCCATGATTTTCCTCATACTGGCCATTGCTTGTCCTGGCCACTGTACCCTTTCCCTAGTCAATCATATTGTACCCATCTGTTCACTGTACCCTTTCCCTAGTCAATCATATTGTATCCATCTGTTCACTCTCAAATATGAATATCGTAATATTTTAATTTAACTAATTTATTTATTATGAGTTTTACCTTCACATACATAAATTCACCTGTTGTCAATCTCCCGGGCCTGCCCAGGAATTTTGTAGTCTGACCATGAATGAAACGGCGTGAGAGGTGCAGAATAAAGACGCAGACCCTGGGAGTCGGGTGAATGCAGGCAGAAGGCGAGCTGCCACACACTGGTTTACTGGGGGGCAAGGTTAGCGTTTATGTACTGTTCAAATTCTGCCATTCTGCTCTCCTCTTAGTGAAGTTATCATGTCGCCTTGTGTTTGGCCCGTCTGCAGCTCAGCTGATTGTAATGTCTTCAAGGGCTCCTTCTGAGCCAAGCAAAAGCTTTCTTAAGACGTGGTATAGGTTGAGAGTCTCCTTACTTCATTCCCTCTCCTTTGCTTCTAAAAGTACTAAATGTGATCTAAAAGTACTCAATGCTAAATCATATTATAAATTTTCGCCCTTCATAAGCATTGGGTCCAGCAAATATCTTGCATATTAGCCTTTCTTTGACATTTGTTTCTTCCAGGTCCTGAGGTAACCCAGATGAAACCAACATATGCATTTTGATGGGCTGTGAGGACTGACCACACAGTGTGAAAGCAGGCATTCTTCTGAGTATAATCAAAGATTAACCTTGGTCACTTTCATATGCCCACATATATAACAATCCATGAAGTATAGGGACAAAAAAGCAATGTTTACTGAAGAGAGGAATAAAGGAATCAGTCCACCAGTGTTATTTGAATTTAACATTTTGTGTTGTGTGTGTAGAGGTGAGGGGGTAGAGCCAAGTGAAGACAAGGGGACCTTGTACAAGGAAAAGTTTACCCTTAAATTATTTTACAGAAATATCAGGATAGTGCTGTGTAGGATGCTAATCTAAGCTTGTGTCAAGCCACACAATGGCCTTCGTGGGCCTGTTCACTACTAAAACCACACAGAGATTATTAATCATCTGTAAGAGAAGAAAACTGTCACACCCCAATATCAGAGGTGCTCAAGAAAGACAAGGGTTATTTTGTCTTAAAATATGAATAATGTTACATTCTTAGCAATGAAAGTGAAGTCTAAAACCTGTGATATTTGGAGTTGGAGAGATGGCTCATCAGTTAAGAACGAGGTTTGAATCTCAGCACCTACATGGTGGCTAACAACCATTCCTAATTCCAGTTCCAGGAGATCAGACATCCTCCTCTGACCCCCAAGGCATTGTTTGACATGAGGGAACCCACCTACATGCAGGCAATACACTCATACAGATAAAAAATAAAAGTAATTAAATAAAATAGTAAGAAAATATCAAAACTGATAGTTTAAATTTTGAAATATATCCTCTAAAGGGCAGTCTCTTAGTATATTAATTTTTGGAAAAATGGCATTTTGGAGGTAAATAGTTCTTAAGCATTATTGGAAGTCATTGCTCTGACCAGGGCACCATGTAGATATTTAATGCTGAGAGTGAAGCTCAGAGCTGCTACCACAGCAGAGCCCTAAGTGGTGACTCACTGACAGAGTTCTTTGTCAGCGTCCTTTACTGAGTTTTTGTGTTCCTGACTGGTGCTATCAAGGAAAACAACCTCATCACATTCCAAGATTGTAGTAATGACTCCCACTTTCCATTTCTGTTGAGACTGAAATTCCAATTCAAAGTGAAATGAATGGAAAATATTCTTGTGATGGTTAGATTCAATTGTTAACTTGACACAATCTCTAATTACCTGGGTAGGGAGTCTCAATGAGGAAATTTCAGGATTATGTCACCCTATGTCACCTGGGGGAGTTTAACTTGATGATGCTACATGGAGTGGGAGGACTCAGCCTCCTGAGGGTGTCCCAGTTCCCTGGTCAGAGTATCCTGAATCATATGGGCATCAAGCTATGGCTCACTGTGGAGAGATATGATTAGTTTCATCAAGTTCTTACCATCTTCATTCCCCTTCAGCGATGTGCTGTAACCTGGAATTATTAGCCAGATGAATACTTTCTTCTTTAAATGGCGTTTATCGCAGTATTTTATCACAGCAACAGGAAAGGGAACTCAGACAATCCTTTAGTGGATTCTTAGTAAATCAATAATAACGATTTCCAATTATTTTCCTAGTTTAAATAAAAGGTACCAGACCATGTTGAGAAACATTATTATTCTGAAAATTGAAAAGAAAAAAAAAATAAGCTATCACACTATTCTTTTACTTAAAATTACAACTCCAAAATTTTGTACTTTACATTACAAATATTTTTTTACATCCATATTTAAAACTAAAATATTGTCAAGATGTTTTCTTACATACAAACACCACATTGTTATAAAACACGATCATCCCTGGGGGCTCTGCCAAATCCTAACACCTGAATTGAGACACTGCTTTTGACAAATGCAGAGCTAATTGCTTTTGGCATACTCTGCTCAGATGAATAGCTGTACAACACAGTGCTACTCTGAGACAGGAGTGACAGCAAACAGTTATTGCTAGGGAGGGAGCAGGTGAAGCCCCATCCATTTTATTCATTAGTCAGGACAATGATGTGTGGTTGTGCTTCTTTCTCCCCATGGCCTTGTTCTCACTATGGTTCAGTGGTTCAACTCATGTTAACACCACCACTACAAACACCCCTACATGCATATATACAAACAGTAACAAACATATTTCTTGAGCTGGGAGCCTTAAAATAGCAAGATCTTTCATCGTTCTGGAGTCCATTGTTCAACATCAAAATGTGAGTATGGCTCACTACTTGAATAGCTTCAGAGGGAAAGTCTGTCTCTCTACTGGCTTCTGGTAACTTCTAGAAATAGTTTGTTTTCCTAGGCTACTTAATTCAAACTGTCTGATCTTATTTCCTTCCTTACTTCTTAGAAGTCATCTTCTTCCCCCTTCTTATCCCCACCCCCTCCCCCATCTCTCATCTTATAGGATTTATGGCCCAACCTAGTTTAGAATGATCTCTTCTCAAGATCTTTGCCTTAATAACTACAGACAAATTAGAAGCATGGCTATGTGCTGTGCTTTTAGGTGCATAGCTTTTGGGAGATGTCATGTGATGGACTGTATCAAGACTATATGGACATCTTGCATCCCGCTCTACATTGTAAGAACTAAATCTTTTTGCTTTTTAACTGTTCTCTTCATTTTCCTGAGAAAAGGTATTACTTTATAGCCCAGGCTTGCCTGGGACTCAATGAGTGTCCCCTGATGGTCTCAAACTTGCAGAGATCTACCTGCCCCAGGATTTCAATAAATCTTTTGATTACTAAAAGTTGATTTTTATTTGGCTTTACACATTTCTCTGCCTTTTCTCCTATGAATTTTTCCCCAGATTATTTCTTCCACCTGCTCTGAGATTTTCATAATTTAAAATGTCAAAGCTTCTTAAATTTGAGTGCAGGAAAATTCAGTGAACTAAAGTCTTCCTAGAGTACTATCTATTTTCCAAAGGGGAGATTGTTGGGTGACAATTCCTACAGATCTCACATTTTTTATCATATTTTTGCTGTTATACTTATTTAGAGACAGGGCCTCGCTGTGTAGCCCAGGCTGATCTTGATTCTCTGAGTATGTTAGACATGCCTTGAAAGGTTCTCCTGCCTGGTCCCCTGGACTGTTGGGAGGATGTGTATAAACTGTCATTCCTCGCATATTTCCACCACATTTTGGAGGGAAGGGAATACCTGCCCTTTGCTTTGGAGGATCCTTTGAAAGATATCTAGGTAGTAACAGACATCTACCAAATATTCTACCCAAGCACCAAAGAATATACTTTCTATTCATCACCCCATGGAATGTTCTCCAAAATTGACCACATACTGGGACACAGAACAAATCTCAACAAATACAAAAAAATTGAAATAATTCCATGCATTCTATCAGGCCACAATGCAATAAAGCTTAATAGCAACACCGGAAGAAGCCCTACTGTCTACAAGAACTCATGGATACTAAACAACACATTCCTGAATAATGAACGGGTTGAGGGAGAAATAAAGAAATAAAAATATTCCTGGAATTAAACAAAAAGGACAATACATCACAACAAAACCCATGGGACACTTTAAAAACAGTCCTAAGAGGGAAATTTATAACTCTAAGTACCTACATTAAAAAAAAAAAACAGAAAAAGCACAAATAAACGACTTAATATTGGAACTAAAAACACTGGCGAGACAACAACAAATGAATCCCAAACCCAAAAGACAAGAAAAAATAACAAAAATCAGAGCAGTGATCAATAAAATAGAAAAAAATAAAGCAATACAAAGAATCAATGAACCCAAGAACTGGTTCTTTGAAAGGATAAACAAGATAGATAGACCTCTAGCCCAGTTAACCAAAAGAAAGAAACAGCAACTCCACCTCAGAAGAATTAGAGATGAATAGGGAAACATTACAAAAGATAACTAAAAGAATCAGAGAATTATCTGAGAATACTTTAAGAACCTATACTGTATTAAATTTGAAAACGTAAGAGAAATGGACGAATATCTGAAATCATGGAAATCACCAAAGCTTAACCAAGAAGAAGAGATCAACAGTTTAAACAGACCAATAATATATGAGAAAATTGAAACAGTGATACAAAGGCTCCCAACTAAAAAAGTCCAGGCCCAGATGGATTTATGGCAGAATCCTATAAAACATTTAAAGAGGACATACAGCCATATAATTTGAGTAATATTCAAATTATTCAAAAGAATAGAACCAGAGGGAAATCTGCCAAATTCTGTTTATGAAGCAGCATCACTCTAATACCCAAACCAGGCAAAAATACAACCAAAAAAAGAAAACTATAGACCCATTTCTTTAATGAATATAGATGCAAAATTTCTCAGTAAAATACTTGCAAACTGCATACAGGCACACATTAAAAAGTCATCCACCATGACCAAGTTGGATTGATATCAGAGATGCAGGGATGGTTCAAGAAACATAAATCAATAAATGTCATAAAGCACATAAATGGACTGAAGGCCAAAAAAACACATGGTCATCTTATTTGATTCAGAAAAGGCCTTCCATAAAATTCAACATGCTGTCATGTTTAAAGTCCTAGAGGGAACTGAGCTGGAGGAAATATTTCTCAGCATAATTAAAGCCATATACGGCAAGCCCACAGCCAACATCATCTAAATGGAGAAAAATTAGAAGCATTCCCCTTAAAGTCAGGAACCCAGAAAGGCTGCCTCCTATCTTCACTCCTTTTCAATACATTATTTGAAACTCTTTCAAGAGCAATAAGATAAGAAAAGGAAATTAAAGGAGTACTAATTGGAAAAGAGGAAGTCAAACTGTCCCTTTTTGCATATGACATGATAGTCTACCCAAGGGACACCAAAAACTCCACCAGAAAACTCCTAGAGATGATTAACAGTTTCAGTAAAGTGGGAGATTAGAAAATTAACCTAGAAAAATCAGTAGCCTTTCTTTAATGCCAACAACAAGCAATTGGAGAAGGAATACAGGGAGACCTTCCCATTCACAATAACCTCAAAAAATATCTTGGAACAAACCTGATCAGAGACACTAAAAATATCTATAATGAAATTTTAAGTCCTTGAAGAAGGAGATTGAAGAAGACACCAGAAGATGTAAAGGACCTTCCATACTCATGGTTTGGAAGAATTCATATAGTAAAAATGATCATCATACCCAAATAATATATAGATTCAATATAACAACCCCAGTTAAAATTCCCATGAATTTCTTCACAGATTAAAAAAAATCCTAAAATTCAAAATGCAAAAAAAAAAAAAGACCCAGAATAGCGAAAGTATCCCTGAAAACTATATTACAGAGCTATAGTCATAAAAACAGCATGGTATTGGCACAAAAACAGACCTGAAGATCAATGGGACAAAATTTAAGATTCCAACTTGAGCACATGCAATTTCAGCCACCTCATATTTGACAAAGGGGCCAAGAAGACTCAGTGGAGGAAAGACAGTATCTTGAGCCAATGGTGCTGGCAAAACTGGATCACTACTTGTAGAAGAAAAAAATTAAAACTCTACAATAAAAGTCACCTCCAAATGGATGACCTAATGTGAAACCTGAAACTCTGAAAATGATAGAAGAAAACGTTGGCAGTTACCTACAAGATATAGGTGTAGGAAAAGACTTTCTTTTTTTTGAATAAACAAGTTTTTTTGTAAATGTAGTCAACATACATAATTGACCTAGAAACTTCAATAGGATAAATTTAAAAACCACTTGGAAGGCCATCTCTATAAAAGGGATTTTCCCAGGATAGTCACCAGATGTAACCTAACCCATCTTAATTGGCAGAAGTCCAATAAGCTGGAGCGATGCCCTTTCCTCCCCCACAAATATACATTAAATTCCACAAGAAAAAAAAAAAAAGTACCAACCTTGTATTGTTTCTTCTTAAAGATAAAAAAAAAAACAACAACCAGTAACTCAACCTAGTTATAAGAGCAAACAACACAATGAAAAGCTGCACTAACTAGATTAGTAACAGATGCTGGTGTGAATAACTTGTTATTTATCCTAGAGCCCTTATAAATAAAATCCCCATTAGTGTAGGCATTATCAGCTAGAGGGTTAGTTAACATGTGGTAGAATGAGGACTTAATGCAGGGTTTAATACCCACAGCATTTCTCTACTATGAGAACAAGTGCAGTCTAGTTAGGAGAAAAACCAACTGGACTAAATTACACACACCTTCATGACAAGACTTCCCACCACTTGTGAATGTAAAACATTTAATTTAAAAATGTTGACGCTACAATATGTAAAATAGCTATCATAAATGCACATAGTGTATTCTATAGATGCCAGGTTTACTGTCTTTTTTTTTAGGAAAACAGTTACACTGTAGTTTAAAACTTGCAGCGGTTTGGTGGTTCATTAGGCAAGCGTCGTGCTGTGCGGCGGTCAGAGAACAGGCCCAGGACTTCGGCTTTGCGTGAGAGAAAATGGCCTGAACCAAGCAGACGGGCGGGAAGCCCCCCCTCCCGCAAGCAGCTGGCCACGGAGACGCCCGGAAGAGCGCTCCCTCTACCGGCGGGGTGAAGAAGCCACACAGCTACAGGCCCGGGACCGTGGCTCTGCGGGAGATTCCTGGTTACCAGAAGTGGACTGAGCTGCTGATCCGGAAGCTGCCTTTCCAGAGGTTGGTGCGGGAGATCGCCCAGGATTTCAAAACCGACTTGAGGTTTCAAAGTGCGCGCTTCAGGAGGTCAGTGAAGCATACCCGGTCGGTCTGTTTGAAGACACTAATCTGTGTGCATCCACACCAAGATAGTCACCATCATGCCCAAAGACATCCAGTTGACTCCCCGGATACTGGAAGAGAGAGCTTAAGTAAAGGCAGTTTTTATGGCGTTTTGTAGTAAATTCTGTAAAATACTTTGGTTTAATTTGTGACTTTTTTTTTGTAAGAAATTGTTTATAATATGCTGCATTTGTACTTAAATCATTCCATCTTTCACTCAGGATGAATGCGAAAAGTGACTGTTCACAGACCTCAGTGATGTGAGCACTGTGGCTCGGAGTGACAAGTTGCTGATATGCAGAAGGGATGGGTGATGTTTCTTGCTTCTCATGATGCATGTTTCTGTATGTTAATGACTTGTTGGGTAACTATTAAGGTACTAGAATTGAAAAATGTGTACAGGGTCCTTTTGCAATAAAACTGGTTATGACTTGATCCAAGTGTATAACAATTGGGGCTGTTAAGTCTGACCATACATCACTGTGATAGAATGTGGGCTTTTCAGGGAAAAGACTTTCTAAATCAGACAGCAGCTGCATAGGAAAAAAGATCAAATATTGACAAGTGGGACCTCATTAAGCTAAAAAGCTTCTGTACACCAAAAGAAACAATCAAGGAAGTAAAGAGAAAACCCACAGAGTTAGAGGAAACCTTCACCAGTGCCACATCTGACAGAGGTTTAAAATCCAGAGTACATAAATTACTCAAAAAAGAAAAAACAAAACAAAACAAAGGATCAAGAAAGCAAATGATACAATCAAAAGATGGAGTAAAGAACTTAACAGAGAGTTCACAAATGAAGATATAAAGATGGGTGAGAAAAATCTTTAAAAAGTGCTCAACATTACTAATCATTAGGAAATGCAAATTAAAACCACTTTAAGATTTCATCTTACTCCAGTAAGACTAGCTCTGATCAAGGAAACAAATGATACCAAATGCTTTAGAGGTTGTGGGGAAAGTGGAACACTCATTCACTGCTGGTAGCAATGTAAATTCATATGACCCTTATGGAAAGCACTGTGGAGAACTCTTTTTTTAATATAATGCTTTTATTGATGCTTTGTGTACTTTAGACATCATTTTTCAGTTCAATTTAAACATAGTCCCATTTCCCTTCCCCCCACCCCACCCCAGATCATACCTTCTGCCATAACTGTCCTGCATCTTTCTCTCAGTCTTCTTTATGTTTAGGAATTCACGTTTTACTCCTTTAATTTTGTATTACTCTAAAATATGAATACATACTTTCCACCCATATACAGTAATTACAGAGTCTGAGAATAAGGGGTGGGTTGATTCTAGAGCCTGTTAAGAGATTTACATTATAACAACATAGTAGCTTTCAGATAAACAGAAGTATACCAATAATGTTGTTCAGCTTGCCTTTCAACTGGGTATTTGGTTGATATCTAAGAATGGATTTAATTTGTATTTCCTTAATTATTAATGATGTTGAACACTTTTTAAGATGTTTCTCAGCCATCTTTAATTCCTCATTGGTAAAGTCTCTGTTCAGCTCTTTACTCCATCTTTTGAAAAGTTCATTTGTTTTCTTAGTTCTTTGTTTTTTTGAGTAGTCTATATAGTCTGGATGTTAAAGCTCTGTCAGATTTATCACTAGTGAAGATTTCCTCCCACTCTGTGGGTTTTCTCTTCACTTCCTTGATTGTTTCTTTCACTGTACACAAGCTTTTGTGTTTGATGAGATCCTATTTGTCTACTGTTGACCTTATTTCCTGGGCAGCTTCTGTCTGATTTAGAAAGTCTTTTCCTGCACCTATGTCTTATAGGTTGTTGCCAACTTTTTCTTCTATCACCCTCAAGGTTTCAGGCTTCACATTGAGATCTTTGATCCACATGGAGTTGATTTTTGTATAGGGTGAGAGGTAGGGGTTTAATTTTGTTCTTCTACAAATGGTGATCCAGTTTTGCCAACACCATTGGCTGAAGATGCTGTCCTTCCTCCATTGTTTTTTTTTCCCCCTTTGTCAAATGTGAGGTGGCTGAAATTGTATGAGCTCAAGTTTGCATCTTTAATTTTGTTCCATTGATCAATGAGTCTGTTTTTGTGCCAGTACCAGGCTGTCTTTAGGACTATGGCCCAGTAATATAGCTTGAAGTCTGGTAGAGCAATCCCCCTGTATTGCATTTTTCATTCAGGGGTGTTTTAGCTATTTTTTTATTGATGCTTTGTGTGTTTCATACATCATTTTCCAATTCAGTTCAGGCATATTTCCCTTTCCCTTCCCCCCACCCCACCCCACCCCATCCCAGATCATGCACTCTGTCATAACTGTCCTGCATCTTTCTCTGTTTTTTTTTTCCATTTTTTAGCAATAAGTGATAATTTATGAGTACAATCATCCTTCATGTAAAACAAATTTGGAGGCTGTTGTGCCCAAACCCACAGAGCCCATGGGTCCCACCATCCAGTGGGGGAGGGGGGCTTGTATGTTCAATCAGGTTGATCAAATGAGTGTCCAGACTATATTGCTGTAGTTTCACCATTCACCCCAATCGCAGCCTTTACATTCTACCATGCCCCCTCTTCCACAGATTGTTCCCTAGGCTTATAAAAGGGGCACAGGTGGATGAGAAGCAAAACAGTCTACTTTCTCTGGAGCTGTCATTTTGGACTCTGGTCAATTCTGGCTGTTTCCTTTCATGGGCTGACAGTTTGTCCAGGAATAACCTTTCAATCCTACTAATGAAGCACAAGCAATTAGATATATAGGTATTTAAACAGTACTAATTGTTATGGTAGGTTACTTTGGTATAGACACAGATGTTTGGATGGTATGTTAATCCATGAATTACATTTTTTTCTGTTAAATATGACAGGGTCTTACTGTGGCTTATAACATCTCCTAACCATTAGAGGATGTAAGCTTGTGGCATCAGCCATGGGTTATTCCTCCAAGGAGAGAGCTAATAGCCAATTAGATTTGGGATATACAGACATATGGCTGCCACTGCTGCACAGTATTTCCAGGCAGATGAGGTGTAGCTGGTGCTGACGGAGGAGTCTTGCTTGACTCAAGGAGACCTATATTTGCTTTATTGGTTTAGTGGCCTTTGGTAACACTCTCTGGCATTCCAGAGACCATCTGTATACTTGCAAGTGCGGTCTCCATACATCTTTCCCATGTTTATATCAGGTCTTCAACAGCAGGGCCTTATCGCCTCTCTTCCTGCAGATATCCCAGTTTGGAGGCAAGGAGCCTTTACCTTTTGTGGGGGCTTGGATCCCCTGGCCAACATCTCCTTGGTAGAATAATCCATTGTTGATGTCAGAGCTCCTGTATTAATATATTTTGCTTAAGTGCATAGCTTAAGGAGACTTTAGCATTATATTTGGTTCTGAATAGAGAATAATCCTTTTCACAGTTTCTATGTCCATTAGTCAATTAAAGAAGGCAGTTTTACTGATTTTACAAGAGAATACCTCTATAACAGCTGGCTCCAATCTACAGCTGGAGAACGACCTCATCATCATCATATTTCTCCTTATTCTATGGGGGGGAGTTAAGAAAGTCTCTTGTATTAAAACCTTTGCAGCACCTAGAAGGTAAGCTTCGTTAGGAATCATTAAAAATAGTTGTTACTAGTAGGATCCACAGAGGGGCCTGATGTCTGCAGCAATCTGAGGCATTTCTTCCCTTCAATGCCCAGAGGAGTCAATCCTTCTGCTGGCACTTTCTGGTACATCCTACTCACTGCAAAGCTGCATTTTCTTTCTCAGCCATTAAGTTGGTGATACTCTGGCCTGTTGGAACATACAAATCCTTTCCCATAGTTAGTTTTAAGATTTGGGTTGCAAGGTTTTTTGACAAAAAGTTTTCATATCTATCTATATCCCCCTTTTTTATTTAAGGTTTTTATTTTTGACCCATGAGTCTCAAAAAAGCAGTTGTTTTATACATACCTATAGGGTGGAATCAAGGCACAGATTTCATCAAGTTCACCCATGCTGTTTTGGGTTACTGTATGTGATTAACTTGGGAAACAAAGTTTATTTTTGAGTTAAATCATCCTATAGGTGAAAGAGATTGCTACCAGGTGATACTATATGACAGCAAAATTATAGAGAACATTTGTTTATACCAATCCCAAAGTAATTGTTATACAGATTTTAGTTAAAGCTAATGTGGACAAGAGCAATTTATATCACCAATTAACTCAGATGCATTACCGTTTTTATCAGCCTTCAAACCAATGTTGTCCAATATGCACATATTTACTTTTACTAAGTCCTAAAACACCATGTATCCTGTAGACAGAGTCTGGGCAAAACTGGATACTTGTTGAACTCACGTCAATTAAACATGCACCAATCGAATATACACCCGTGTCCCTCTCCCACCCCTCCCACCCCTCCCGAGTCACCATTTCAGTCAGCCTTCTGATGCAATCTTTCTGTTGTTGTTCTTTTAATATGCATCCCTCTCCACAAGAAATATTTATAACTGGGTTATTGGTACTAGCGTCCACATATGAGAGATACCATTTGTCGTTTGTTTTTCTGGGACTGTGTTACTTCACTTAACATGATGTCTTCAAGCTCCATCCATTTACCTGCAAAGTTCATGATGTTGTCTTTCTTTACTGCTGCATAGAATTCCATTGTGTACATGTACCACATTTTCTCTATCCACTCGTCAGTTGAGGGGCATTTGGGTTGATTCCAGTTTTTTGCTATTGTGAACAGAGTGGCAATAAATATAGCTGTGCATGTATCTCTGCAGTAAGATGAGTCTTGTGGGTATATACCCAGGAGTGGTATGACTGGGTCAAATGGCAGGATCATTTTGAGTCTTCTAAGGGTTCTCCACACTGTTTTCCATAGTGGCTGCACAAGTTTACATTCCCACCAGCAATGGATGAGTGTTCCCCTTTCCCCACACCCTCTCCAGCACTTGGCATCATTTGTTTTCTTGATCCTAGCCAGTCTTACTGGAGTAAGGTGGTATCTTAAGGTGGTTTTAATTTGCATTTCCTTAATTATTAGTGATGTTGAACACTTCTTAAGGTGTTTCTCAGCCATCTCTAATTCCTCCTCTGTGAAGTCTCTGTTCAGATCTTTGCTCCATCTTCTGAGTGATTCATTTGTTTTCTTTCTTCTTTGTTTTTTGAGTAGCTTGTATACTCTGGAGATTAATGCTTTGTCAGATGTATCTGCTGTGAAGGTTTCCTCCCATTCTGTGGGTTTTCTCTTCACTTCCTTTATTGTTTCCTTTGATGTACAGAAGCTTTTGAGTTTAATGAGGTCCCATTTGTCAATTGACGACCTTATTTCTTGTGCAGCTGCTGTCTGATTTAAGAAGTCTTTTCCTACACCTACGTCTTGTAGTCTGCTGCCAAGTTTCTCTTCTATCACCTCCAGAGTTTTGGATTTCACGTTGAGGTCTTTGATCCATTTGGAATTGACTTTTGTACAGGGTGAGAGGTAGGGGTTTAATTTCATTCTTCTACAGGTGGTGATCCAGTTTTGCCAACACCACTTGTTGAAGATGCTGTCTTTCCTCCAATGTGTCTTCTTGGCCTCCTTATCAAATATGAGATGGCTGAAATTGTATGTGCTCAGGTTTGGATCTTCAATTTTGTTCCATTGGTCAACTGGTCTGTTTTTGTGCCAGTACCAAGCTGTTTTTATGACTATAGCCCTGTAGTATAGTTTGATGTCTGGTATAGCGATCCCCCCTGTATTGCTCTTTTCGCCCAGAGTTGCTTTGGCTATTCGGGGTCTTTTGTTTTTCCAAATGAAATTGAGGATTCTTTTTTCCAAACCTGTGAAGAAGCTCTTGGGGATTTTGATTGGGATTGCATTAAATCTGTATACAAGTTTAGGTAGAATGGACATTTTTACTATATTTATTTTCCCAATCCATGAGCATGGGAGGTTTGTCCATCTCCTGATGTCTTCTTCAATTTCCTTCTTCAGAGGTTTAAAATTTTTGTTGTAGAGGTCCTTGGTATCTTTGGTTAGGTTTGTTCCTAGGTATTTTATTGTTTTTGAGGCTATTGTGAGTGGGAAGGTCTCCTTGTATTCCTTCTTCAGTTGCCTACTGTTGGTGTAGAGAAAGGCTACTGATTTTTCTAGGTTTATTTTGTATCCTGCCACCTTACTGAAGCTCCTAATCGTTTCTAGGAGTTTCCTGGTGGAGTTCTTAGCATCCCTTAAGTAGACAATCATATCATCAGCAAAAAGGGATAGCTTGACTTCCTCTTTTCCTATTAGAACTCCTTTAATTTCCTTTTCTTGCCTTATTGCCCTAGCAAGGGATTCAAGCACTATGTTGAAAAGGAGTGGTGACAGGGGACAACCTTGCCGAGTTCCTACCCTTAAGGGGAATGCTTCTGTCGTTTCCCCATTTAGGATGATATTGGCTGTGGGTTTCCTGTATATGGCTTTGATTACATTAAGGTATGATCCCTCCAATCCAATTCCCTCTAGGACTTTAAACATGAACGGATGCTGGATTTTGTCAAAGGCTTTTTCCGCGTCAATTGAGATGATGGTGTGGTTTTTGTCTTTCAGTCCGTTTATATGCTTGATGATATTTATTGATTTTCGTATGTTGAACCATCCCTGCATCTCTGGTATGAATCCAACTTGGTCATGGTGGATGATCTTCTTGATGTGGGTCTGTATGCGATTTGCCAGTATCCTATTTAGAATTTTGGCATCTGTGTTCATTAGGGAGATGGGTCTATAGTTCTCCTTTTTAGTTGCATCTTTGCCTGGTTTTGGTATTAGAGTGATGCTGGCTTCATAGAAGGAATCTGGGAGAACTCCCTCCGTTTGTATCCTTCTAAACAACTTGAATATTAATGGTTGTAAGTCTTTTTGAAATATTTTATAGAATTCTGCTGTGAAACCATCTGGGCCTGGGCATTTTTTGGTTGGGAGGCTGCTTATTACATCTTCAATTTCTTCACATATTATTGGTCTGTTTAAGCTGTCGATCTCTTCTTGGTTGAGCTTTGGTGATTCCCAAGATTTCAGATATTCATCCATTTCTTCTAGGTTTTCAAACTTGGTAGAGTATAGGTTTTTAAAGTAATTCCGTATGATTGTCTGGATCTTTTCATTATCTGTTGTGATATTTCCCTTTTCATCACAGATTCTATTGATTTGGAGTTGTTCCTTCTTTCTTTTGGTTAACTGGGCTAGAGGTCTGTCTATCTTGTTTATTCTCTCAAAGAACCAGCTTTTGGATTCATTGATTTTTTGTATGGTTTTCTTTGTTTCTATTTCATTGATCTCTGCTCTGATTTTTGTTATTTCTTCTTGTCTGCTGCGTTTAGGGTTCATTTGTTGTTGTCTCTCAAGTACTTTTAGCTGCAGTGTTAGATCGTTCACTTGTGCTCTTTCTGTTTTTTTAATGTAGGCACTTAGAGCTATAAACTTTCCTCTTAGGACTGCTTTTAAAGTGTCCCATAGGTTTTGCTGCGTTGTATTATCATTGTCATTCAGTTCCAGGAATGTTTTTATTTCTTTCTTTATTTCTTCCTTGACCCATTCATTATTCAGGAGAGTGTTGTTTAGTCTCCATGTGTTCTTGTAGGTTGTAGGGTTTATCCTGGTGTTGATATTGAGTTTTATTGCACTGTGGTCTGAAAGAATGCATGAGATTATTTCAATCTTTTTGTATTTGTTGAGTTTTTCCCTGTGTCCCAGTATATGATCTATTTTGGAGAATGTTCCATGGGGTGCTGAGTAGAAAGTGTATTCTCTGGTGTTTGGGTGGAATATTCGATAGATGTCTGTGAGGTCCATTTGGTGTATTGTATCATTCAGTTCAGATGTCTCTCTGTTTATCCTTTGTCCTGTTGATCTGTCTAAAGGACTTAGTGGGGTATTGAAGTCCCCTACTATTAGTGTGCTGGGGTTAATCTGAGCCTTGAGATCCTGAAGAGTTGTCTTTACAAAGTTTGGTGCGCCGGCATTTGGTGCATATATATTCATGATTGTGAGATCTTCATCGTCGATTGTTCCTTTAATGAAGATATAATGGCCCTCTTTGTCTCTTTTGATTTCTTTTGCTTTGAAGTCTATTTTGTCTGATATTAGGATAGCGACACCTGCTTTCTTTTTGGTACCATTTGCTTGGAATATTTTCTTCCATCCCTTCACCTTAAGTTGGTGTCTGTCCTTGAAATTGAGATGGGTTTCTTGCAGACAGCATATAGATGGATTTTGTTTCCTAATCCATTCTCCCAGTCTATGCCTTTTGATTGGGGAGTTCAGCCCATTAATATTTAAGGTTATAATTGAAAGATGGATGTTTTTTCCTTTCACCTTATTATCCATTTGGACTTTTAGTCTCTGATTCTACTCCTATGTTTATATTTTTATTAGTTTCTTTTCCTAGGTGCTTGAGGATAGTTGCTCCTCTCTTCTGCCCTTTGAATTGCTTCAAGCATTTTCTGGAGAGTTGGTTTTCCGGACATGTATTCTATCATCTTGTTTTTGTCTTGGAAGATTCTTCTCTCTCCTTCAACTGTAATTGACATTTTTGCTGGGTAAAGTATTCTGGGTTGGCATCCATAGTCCTTTAACACTGGGAATGCTTTGCTCCATGTTCTTCTTGCTTTCATGGTTTGCGGCGAGAAGTCAGTTGTAATTCTGATGGGTTTCCCTTTGTATGTGACTTGTTTTTCTTTTGTGGCCTTCAGAATTTTATCTTTGTTTTGGGCATCTAGCATTTTGACTATGATGTGGCGTGGGGAGTTTCTTTTCTGATCTTGTCTATTTGGAGTCCTGTGTGCTTCTTGTATTTGAATGGGTTTGTCTACTTTTAGTTTGGGGAAGTTTTCATCTATTATTCTGTTGAAGATCTGATCAATACTATTCTCTTGAGATTCTTCTCCTTCCTCTATTCCTATGATGCGGAGGTTTGATCTTTTCATAGTGTCCCATATTTCCTGGTTGTTCCAGTTTTGTGTATTTTTAAATTTTTCATAATCTTTATTTGAGTTTTTTAGTTGCTCTGTGTTATCTTCCAGATCTGATATTCTTTGTTCTGCTTCCTCCATTCTATTTCTGAGGCTTTTTCCTTTCCTTTCTTCCTGGTTGGATAAGTGTTCTATTTCCTTTTTCATTTCATCCTGTGATTTCCTTAATATATCCATTTCCTTTATGAGTTTCTCAATCTCTTCTTGGTGCTCCTTACTTCGTTGGTTGGCTTCCTTTTTCAGTGTTTCTACATCCTTTTGGAGTTTGTTTTTTTCTCCCCCTAGTTCTTTCTGGAGTTTGTCCGTCTGTTCCTTTAGTTCTTTCCGAAGTTTGTCATTGTAACCCTCTAGGTCCTTTTTGAGTTTTTCATTCTCTCTCTTTAGTTCTCTGAATTCTTCTTTATGTTTTTCTCCCTCTAGTTCTTTCTGGAGTTTGTCAATCTGTTCCTTTAGTTCTTTCTGATGCTTGTCATTGTATCCCTCTAGGTCCTTTTTGAGTTTTACATTCTCTCTCTTTAGTTCTCTGAATTCTTTAATTTCTCTTCATAGGCCTGCAATTATTCCTCTAAGATCTGTTCCTTGGGTCTCCTCCAAGGGGTTCCCATTGTAGCTATCTCCTACAGGTTTGGTAGAGCCTGGTGCAGGATTATCCTGTGCCTTTCCCATGTTGTCCCTTCCTCATGTCCCTGGCATGTGGGCTTCCCTTTTGTGGTTCAGATCACAAATACTTTTTCACTATGTTAGCGGATGGTTTTGCTTTCATCTTTCAGATGCTTTTATTTTTTCCCTTTCCTCCTCCTTATTTATGGAGTATTGACTTGTCTAGTGTTCAGTTTATATACTGGATATTCGAAGCCAAAACACTCTTCTCTTCTTGTTCTGAAGGTTCTCCAAAATAAAGTCCACTTGGATTCTCACCGATCTCTGGCGGTGGCAGGGGGGGGTGTGGTGTGTGGGGTGTTGGGGGAATATGCCTGACCTAGCCCACGCCCCTGCACCTGCTGGGCCAGCCCGCACAAAGGTGCAGAGCCACCAGCCCAAATCTGCCAATCCTCTGACCCTGGCTCCAAAGGCAAAGGGTGGTCCCACCCAGAAGTACTCAGAGACGTGACCCCCTAGCTGCAGCCCTGGAAAGAGTCCACCCCCAAAAGTACCTGCCCCAGTGACTTCTGGCCAGCCTGCACAAAGGTGCAGAGCCACCGGCCCAAATCCGCCGACCCTCTGGCCCCGGCTCCAAAGGCGAAGGGCCACTTTAGCTATTTGGGCTTTTTTCTTTTTCCATATGAATTTAAGGATGTTTTTTCTAAGTCTGTGAAGAAACTCATGGGGATTTTGATTTGGATTGAGTTGAATCTGTATATCAATTTGGGTAAAATGGAAATTTTTACTATATTAATTTTTCCAGTCCATAAGCATCAGAGGTCCTTCAATATTTTGATGTCATTTTCAATCTCCTTCTTCAGGGTTTTAAAATTTTTGTTGTAGATATCTTTTGTTACATTTATTCCCAGATATTTTATTATTTTTGAGTCTATTGTGAGTGGAAAGTTCTTCTTATATTCCTTCTCCACTTGTTTATTGTTGGTGTAAAGAAAGGCTACTGATTTTTCTAGTTTAATTTTGTATCCCACCACTTTTCTGAAACTCTTAATAATTTCTAGAAGTTTTCTGGTGGAGTTTTTAGCATCCCTTAGGTAAACTATCATATCATCTGCAAAAAGAGATAGCTTAACATCCTCTTTTCTGATTAGTACTCCTTTAATATCTTTCTCTTGTCTTATTGCCCTATCAAGCATTTCAAGCTCTATGTTGAAGAGGAGTCGTGATAGGGGGCAGCCTTGCTGAGTTCCCACCTTTAAGGGAAATGATTCCAATTTTTCTCCAATTAAGATTATTTTGGCAGTGGGTTTGCTATATATGGCTTTGATCATGTTGAGGAATGTTCCCTTCAGACTGATTCCCTCTAGGACTTTAAACATGAAGGGATGCTGATCTTGTCAAAGACATTTTTTGTATCAATTGAGATGATCTTGTGGTTTTTGTCCTTCAGTCCATTTATATATTTTAAGATATTTAGTGATTTACGTATGTTGAACCATCCCTGCCTCTCTGGTATGAATCCAACTTGATCATGATAGATGATCTTTTTGATATGGATCTGTATGAGATTTGCAATTATTTTGATGAGAATTTTTGCATCTATGTTCATTAATGAGATGGATCTATAGTTTTCATTTTGATTGTGTCTTTGCCTGATTTTGGTATTACAGTGATGCTGGCTTCATAGATGGAATTTGGGAGACTTCCCTCTGTTTGTATCCTTCTGAACAGTTTGAGTAGTAATGGTTGTAGGACTTCTTTAAATGTTTTGAATTCTGTAGTGAAACCATCTGGGGCTTTTTTTAGTTGGGATTTTTTTTATTACATCTTCAATTTCTTCAAATATTATGCTTCTATTTAAACTGTCAATCTCTTCTTGGTTAAGCTTTGTTAGTTCCCAGGATTTCAGATATTCATCCATTTCTCTTATTTAGTTCTCTTCTCAAATTTAGTGGAGTATAGGTTTTTGGAGTATTCTTGAATAATGTCTGTATCTTTGTCTGTTGTGATGTTTCTCCTTATATCACAAAGACTATTGATTTGGAGTTGCTCTTTTTATTTTGGTTAACTGGTCTAGAGGTCTGTATATTTTGTTTATCTTTTCAAAAAGCAGCTTTAGGGATTTGTTGATTCTGTATATTGTTTTCTTTTTTTCTATTTCATTCATTTCTGCTCTAAAACTCTAGGGAGGATCTAGAGGGTGATAATGACATCCATTGGAAAGAACTAAAAGGAGAAAATGACAAACTCCATAAGGAAGTGGAAATGCTGAAAAGACTCCAGGACAAAATGAAAAAAGAAACTGACCAATGAACCAAGGAGCTACAAGATGAGAATGACAAGCTCCAGAAGGAAGTGGAAATATTAAAGTAATTACAGAATGAAATGGAAAAGGAAATTGAACATTCATCCAATCTACAGGAAAGGATGGGAAAAGGCCTCAGAAGCAGAATGGAGGAAGCAGAAAAAAAGAATTCAGACCTGCAGGATAACATGGAGCAACTAGAATCCTCAAGTAGAGATTATGAAAAATTTTAAAAAACGGAAGAGTGGAACAACCAGGAAATGTGGGACACTATGGAAATATCAAACCTCTGCATCATAGGGATAAAGAAAGGAGAAGACTGCCAAGACAACACTATTGACCGGATCTTCAATAGGATAATAGAAGAAAATTTCCCCAAACTGAACAAAGACAAACCCATACAAATACAAGAAGCACAGAACACCAAATAGACAGGACCAGAAAAGAAAATTCCCCATGCCATATAATTGTTAAAACACTAGATGCTCAAAACAGAGAACACTTAAACGTCTCAAAATAAACCTACCACTTGACCCAGACATACCGCTCCTGGGTATATACCTAAATGGTTCATCCTATTGCAGAGATATGTGCACAACCATGTTCATTGCAACTCTTTTCACAATAGCAAAGAGCTGGAAGCAACCCAGGTATCCTTCAAATGATGAGTGGATAATGAAAATGTGGTATATGTACACAATGGAATTCTATGCAGGGGTAAAGAAAGAGAACATCCTGAAATGTGTGGTAAATGTGGGTAAATGGATGGAACTAGAAGTTGTTATGCTAAGTGAAGTAACACAGTCACAGAAAAATAAATAATGTATTGTGTCCCTCATTTGTTGATCCTATCATCAAATCCCTATATTCTTTACCATTTTGGTACATGTGTGGAGTGTATATATGCATATTTTGGAGTAATATAAAATTAAAGGGAACAGCAAAAAATACTTGTTCAATGCATCTCTAAGTATCTTTCCATACTATATTTTCCTTGAGTATTATTAAATGATATTTTAATATTAAAATGACAAGCATTTCTTTTTCTTATTCCCTATTCATTCCTTACTTCCCAGAAACTCGAGGAGAAAAGTTGATGTCTCCAGGATAGTGTCTTAGAACAATAATCCATAAAACATATCAATCTTTGATGCTTGCTACAAAGAAAATATCACAAATAAGTTTACAAGAGAGCAGTTATAAAACGTAGAATAATTTTCCATGGCAGTTCCTTAATTAAAGTGTTTCTGATTCACTTGTGACTCATAATGAGCTGTCCAGTGTTTTTTTTTTTTTCGTTATATTTAAAAATGATCTATTTTTATTTTGTGTCAGTTTTCCTGTCTACTCCCTAAACACCTTTACTAATATCCTCTTATATTTCTAAAACTTACACCTTCATAAGTTCTTTGCTGCAGAAAATGTGTCAAACACACTGATGTTTGACTAATAACTGCCTTTAAAATAATTTTTAACTTGAAGTATGAACATTCACACTTTGGAAAATGATATTTTGCAAAATATGAAGGGATTATAAGTTATTATTCAAGTACTAAAAGTTCATAAATTTTTGATCATTCTGGCGTTTAAAACTCTGAAAGTATAAACATTTTAAATTAACAGTATTTTATAAGTCCTTGATAGTTTTCAAGTTTACAGACATTGAAAATAAATGCCAGATTGACTATAATCAAAGATATTATTTTGACATGTTTCACATTCTCATAAATCAATTGTTTTGACATGGTGTGCTGTTGGAGGAATCTTCATGCATAAGAAGGGGATATCCACTATTGAGCTGCAGCTCTGTGAAGGCTGCCCCCACCAGTCTTTTCTTCTCCTTACATCTAATGTCAATACTGATTTGAAAGTGACAGAACCAGTGGATTAGCTGATGTGGGTCCACAGACCTGTGGCTGCCTCATGGGGTTTATGTCTTCCCAAGCAATCTCTTACTGTCCTCTGTTTCCTCTCTGTCCCCACTTAAAATCACAAAACAGTTCCAAATAGTAAATGATGGTAATTCATTTTCCCCACAAAATGATTGTGCCTGTAGTTTAGGAAAAATAGTATGCTGCGGTGCATGCTTTTAATCTCAGCACTCAGGAGGCTGAAGCAAGCAGATCTCTGTGAGTTCAAGGCCAGCCTGGTCTACATGGTTAGGATATAGGCCAACAAGGACTCCATACTGACACCCTGTCTCCATAAAAAAGAAAATAAGGATAGAAAAGAAAAAAATAGCATGTCTGAAAAATTCCCCTAGGCAAAAGTTAACCAAAAACTTGAGCCTTGGACACTAGCCTAGTGCATTATGAGGCAGGAGGCTGCTCAAGGGCTCTCTGGGTCCTTTAAAGTAGAAACGTAGATGAAAAGTGGCACTTGGTGATCCAGCCTGTGATCTGTGCTCCTGTCATGTGATGAGTGGATAGAGAAAACATGGTACATCTACACAATGGAATTCTATGCAGTGGTAAAGAAAGATGACATCATGAACTTTGCAGGCAAATGGATGGAACTTGAAGCCATTATGCTAAGTGAAGTAACACAGTCCCAGATAAACAAATGATGAATGGTATCCCTCATTTTTGTATGCTAGCACCAAATGCCTAGTTGAAAGGCAAGCTGAGCAATGTTAATGCTATATTTCTTTTGATCTGAAAACAACTGTGCTGTTATATATTTATTGGACTCTAAGATTATCTTACCACTTATTTTCAGACTTTGTAATTGTGGTATATGGGTAGAGGGTATGTATTCATATTTTAGAGTAATATAAAATTAAAGGGAAAAATGTGAACTCGTAAACTTATTTTGTAATTAACATACAGTTTATTTTCAGAGGTCATAATTTTGGTATGTATGTGCCGTACATATAGACATATTTTGGAGCAATGCAAATGGGACAGAACAACGACAAAAGGACTGGGTCAAAGAACTGACTGAAACAATAAACTTCTGCCCCAAACAATAAACCTCTGCATAGGAAAATGTTAAAAAAAAAAAACTGATGTGGTGTGCGGAGTTTCTTTTCTGATCTTGTCTGTTTGGAGTTCTATGTGCTTCTTGTATTTGTATGGGTTTGTCTTTTTTTTTAGTTTGGGAAAATTTTCATCTATTAATCTGTTGAAGATTTGATCAACATCATTCTCTTGGGATTCTTCTCCTTCCTCTATCTCTATGATGAGGAGATTTGATCTTTTCATAGTGTCCCACATTTCTTGATCAATCCACTCTTGTGTATTTTTAAATTTTTCATAATCTTTACTTGAGTTTTTAGTTGTTCTGTGTTATCTTCCAGGTCTGATATTCTTTTTTCTGCTTCCTCCATTCTACTTCTGAGGCTTATTCCCATTCTTTCCTTTTCATTGGACGAGTGTTCGATTTCATTTTCCATTTCATCCTGTGATTTCTTTAGTATTTCCACTTCCTTTTGGAGTTTCTCCATCTCTTCCTGTAACTCCTTGCTTTGCTGGTCGGTTTCCATTTTTATTTCATTCCTTCCTGAGTTTGTCATTCTCTTCCTCGAGTTCTTTCTGGAGTTTGTCATTCTCTCCCTTTAGTTCTTTATGAAGTTTGTCATTCTCTCCCTCTATGTTCTTCTTGAGTTTTTCATTCTCTCTCCTTAGTTCTCCGATTTGTTCTTTATATTCTTTGATTTCTTTGAATATGTCTACGATTGCTCTTCTAAGATCTGTGTCCTGGGTTACCTCTAGGGAGATCTCACTGTACGAATCTTCTATAGGCTTGGTAGAGTTTGGTGTGGAATTATTCTGTGCTTTTTCCATGTTGTTCTTTCATTGTATTTTTGGCATGTGTGTTTTATTTTTGTTCTATTTTGATGTGAATCTCAAATGTTTCTTCACTATGTTCAAGGCTTGCTTTGCTTGCTTCCTTCATATGCCTTCATTATTTTCTCCTTGTTTATGGAGTGTTGACCTGTCTAGGTTTCAGGCTTTCAATTTTGGTTATATATTGGAAGGTCTTCACTGTTCCCATTCTTTCTGAAGGTTCTCCAAAAACTGGGTAGGTAACAAAGGGCTTGGTACCCTGCTGAGCACTGTGCTCATTGGGCTTCCAGCCAGCCATTTCCTCTAGGTTGGTTGTGGGGCTTGGTGTTGCTAGACAGGAGTCATTTCAGGTTCGCTCTTTCTTTTATTGCCTTGTGCCTGGGAATCACCACTGTAGTACCAGTTGGACACTTGCTCCACAGTTCCAATTGGGGTAAGGAGAGTTGCTCACTTACCCTGTGCTCAGGCTGACCCTGCCAAAGGCCCTGATCTCTATGCACCTGAGTCTCCTAGTAGTATCAGGCCCACCTGTGTTCAGTCTGGTTGGGTAGCCTCCTCCCACAGCTGCACAGGCCAATAATCCAATAGTCCCATAATCCAATAATCCAATAATCCACCTGGCTGAAGTGCCCTCTGAAGCCCCTAATCTCCAATTGCAAATTTTCTTTCACCTACTTGCATAATATTGTTTCCATGTCTACAACAAAATACAATATATGGAAGATATTTTTCTGTATTACGATATTAATTCTTCCAATCCATGAGCATAGGGGTTCCTTCCATCTTCCGTTGTCTTCAATATCCTTCTTCAAGGCTTTAAAATTTTCATTAAAATGACAGATCTGGGGATCAGTGAGTCCAGCCCTTGCTTCCAGCATTGCAATGCATAAATTTTAGGTTCCTCTGAATGATGACTTTCAAAATGGTCTTTGGGGAGGATCCTGTAATGAGTGTTGATGAGCGGGAGGGGCTGCCCCCTATGTGAGCTCCCCAGGCTGGATCTGTGGCAGTAATCCTGAGGGTTTCATTTTATAAAAAGACAAAGGGGGAAAACAACAACAACAACAACAGCAACAGCAACATTAACATTTCCTTATGTTTCAAATTGTGATCATTTGGATAGAAACATTTGTAGAAAACATGTAAGTATATCCCTCCAGCACCCACTAAAGAGGTCAGCCTTCAGAAGAGCTACCATTCCTTTCTAGGTCGAAACTTGACCCTAGTCCATCTTTAGTGCTTGCGCCTTTTAAAGGCTTCTTTATTCTTAATATGTTGAATGCAATTGAACTTGATGCTTTAAAACTTAAATGCGAGCTTATCCACAAAGGACAAGCAAAGTTGCATAGTTATCATCAAATAACAATGACTGAACAATTCAGTGACTCTAAGCTGTACTGTAACAAGCAATATCTGTTTCTTGTTTTTATATACCTCTTAAACTTATGTCTTTTAGAAAGACAGTGCCTCTGTACTCTTTTGTATTTTTACCAAGTGTAAATACTTGTAATTTTGGTAAGAGAATGTAAGAATATTATTTACTGCATCATATCTACTAACACATTGAAATCAATAGTCTACTTTAAAAAATAAGAAAATGACATAGCAAACTGGTTTAAGCTCTGATTCTGTAAAGCTTACATTATTTCATTATGCACATCTACATGTGTTTTATCATATTTGGTGTTACTTAGAACAGATACTTCAAACAGCTTAATGACAAACTTTACTTTATGATTTTGCAATTTCACCTAGGGATTATTAAAAGGAATCTCTAATATATGTCATTTAAAATATAAGAAACCAACACCACAGAGATTTCACAGGAATGTTTCTCAACATCTGCTTTAGAAAAAGCTACACATTGACCAGGACCCCTGTCGTTTTCCTTTTCTGTCTTAATTCTTCCATTCTGTCCACTCAGGACTGAAGACTGTCCACTAGTAAGTGTTATAATAGTTAACATTCACAAGCACCTAACACAGGGATTTTAGCATCCATCTTTGTTGATGTATCTTGAAAGCACCCACTGTAAATTCTCTAATAACTGTGAACTCTCCTTTTATACCAGACCTCACCCTGCCATCATATGAAAGACAGACAACAAAATTGTGTACCTCATGATAGAGATCTGGAAGTTAAAGGACAGGGGATGGTAGAAAAACGTAGGCATATACTTAACACTGGATAAGGGAGAAAAATAGAAAATGTTTTGCTTTGGGAAAAGGTAGGAAAAACCTTGTTTCCTCCACTCTATGTTTCGCCTGCCTGCCTGAAGACGTGAGCACTTATCTTCTGCTTCTGCTCCAGCTGCTCTGCCACTGTGCCTCCCGCCATGATGGACTCTTCCCCCTTTGCAGCCAGAGACTCAGAGGCCAGGCAGTGTGCAGCAGGGACATCTCTGGATAAACAAAGTCCCGATGGGCCATTGTCCAAAGCTGTGAAGGTGAAGCCTGGTTGGCAGTGGAGAGCCCGAGAAGATCTGCCAAGGAAAGCTGCATTCAGGGATTGGACACCAGCCTAAGAGAGAGATGTGTGTTGCATGTTAAAAAGCTGGAGGTCTGAGCCATCAAAGCCCTTTGGAAGTAAAGTCCCAGAAGTTGGACTTGAAGCTTGGGATTTGATGCTTGCCCTGCTGGTTTTTGGTCTTGTTTTGATCAGGTATTATCTCACTATGCCTCTATTCCTCCCTTTTGGAATGGGAATGTGTATTTGATTTCATTTTATGTTGGGAGAATGTGATTTGTCTTTTGATTTTACAGGGGCTTATAGTTAAGATATTACTTTGACTCTCAGAAGAGACTTTGGCTGTGGACTTTTGATTAGTTATGAGACTGATAAAGACTATGAGGACTTTTAATGATGGACTTAATGCATTTTGCATTTTAAATGGTCATGAGTCTATTGGGGGCCAGGGATTGAAATGTGATAGTTTGAATGAGAGCATCCCCCATAGGCTCCAAGTACTCAGATATTTGTCCACAGTTGGTGGCCCGGTTTTAGGAGTCTTAGAAGTTGTGGCCATGCTGGAGGAAGCACATCACTGGGAGTGGGCTTAGAGAGTTCTTAAACCTTAATTTAGTAGCTCTCTCTGCTTCCTGTGCCTGCTTGAAGATGTGAGCCTCTGCTTTCTGCTCCCTGCTCCAGCTACCTCCTGCCACCTTGAGCCACGACCCCCCCCCACCATGATGGACTCTAATTCTCCTGGAACCATAAGGTCAAATAAACTCTTCCTTTTATAAGTTAAGAAAGAAGGAAAGAAAGAAAGAAAGAAAGAAAGAAAGAAAGAAAGAAAGAAAGAGAAAGAGAAAGAAAGAAGAGAAATAAAAGAAAAATCTTGTTTCTGTAGCTTAACGTTTTAGACTGCAAAGTATTTACAATGACTGGATAAAGGTTGTATATTCTTCTCCTAAAGAGGCCCTAAGTACTGCATTATGCTTTATCCTCCATTAATTTGTTGGAACGTAAAGGCCTAGGAAGAAAGCACATCAGCTGTCTTGGCTCGTAGGAATTTATCTAGGACACAGAACAGATGGTAGATAGTTAGTCTCTTTGAAGAGATAAGAGAAACTTCATTTTTAAGATGAGAAAGATGAACTGAAACTGAGTTTGAGGGGATGAGAAATCCTGGTAGAACACATGGTATTCATATGTAAACTGAACAGAAAGACATAGCTACTAGCTTGTCCATTCCATGCAAGGTGCGTCGATGACCGCTCATAATGAAAATATCCCTCCCACACCACTGTGTTTGGGACTACCCAGCGGTGGTCCTGGGTAGGGAGGTGTGGACTGTTTGGGAGGTAGAGCCTAGCTAAAAGAAGTAGCTCGTTCCCTGGCAGGCCATGAGGCTTGGGGCCTACCTTGGTGTCTTTTCCTACTCCTGGCTTCTTGGCCCATAGAAGTGTGAGGAGCGCTGTGCTCTGCAGACTGCTGCTTCCAGAGACAGAGCCCCCTGGCCGTATCTTCTTGACCGTGAAACTGTGAGCTAAAATAAATCTTCCCTTGAGATTCTCTTGTCATTTTTTCCCTCTACAATGAGAAAAGTATCTAACAGTGCACCCATGGAGCTGAGCTTAGAGAGGAACTAGGTTAACCAGCTCAAGAGAAATGGATGTTGCTGCTCTTACTGACATTTAGGAGATTTTTCTCAAATAGTTCCTGATTTGCTGCACAGTTTAGGACACTCTGAAGTCTTTTTTATATATTTTTTATTAATTTTATTTATTTCTGTATGTGTATGAATGTACTGTCTGCATGCAAGTTTGTGCACCCGTGTCGTGCAATGCCGTGGAGGTCAGAAGAGGGTCTTGGATTCCCCTGGAACTGGAGTTCTCCTGGAATTGGAGCTTCAGACAGCCCTCGGCCGCCATGTGGGTGCTGGGGATCGAACCCGGGTCCTCTGCAAGAGCGGTCGGTGCTCTTAACCGCTAGGCCATCTCTCCAGCCCACTCTGAAGTCTTTAAGTATTTAAAAAATAATTTTCTCTTTGTATAAGATTTGCACAAGATCAAGCCAGTCAACTTTCCAGAAAAGACTGGGGAGTGTTTCACAAACCCTCTCCCCTAGCTGAAGAGCTCTTGACAGTTGATAGCTTTGGGGAAGGGAGAGTCAGGTTTTTTTTAAGAGTGTGGTCCCCTAGTGGGTCAACAGCATTCCAGTGGGTAGCCCTCGGCTCATGAGGATATAACCATCACAAACTGGATTTGGTGGGTTATTAAAAAAATGAATATAAAATTGAAAGGTGGTGAGGGGTGTAGTTTGGATCTGGGAATTGTTGAGGTAAGGAGTGGAGTGTGGAACATGATTAAAATACATTACATTGTATGAGTGTATGAAAGTCTCAAAGAACTAACAAACATATTCCAAAAATTATTCTCACCAGTTATCCATTGTTTTACTAGGAAGAGATACATAGGACTTGCCTTGATCAGCGTCAGCAAGTAGAAAAAGCTTTTATTCTTTGTGTGTGTGCTGGGGTTACAGGCTTGCAACCACCTAGCTTTTTTACTCCAGTGCTAGGCACTTGAATTCCAGTTTTAATCACTTTAACCACTGAGCAATCTCCCCCAACCCTCTTTATTCTTTTAACATAAGTACTTGGTAAGTTCCTCAATCTTTAGTGAACGCTCAAGGAAACTTTGATGTCCCGGAAGTCTTCCCTTCAGTTTAGAAGCATTCTCAGTCAAACTCAGGGACTGAAGCTGACTTATTTCTACAGTTGCTAAGAATGAAAACACACCAGCATTTTACAGTTGGCAACCACCATAAAGTGCTTATCTTAATATATCAGTGTTAACGATGACATAATATACCCCAGGGACCGATAGCAGCAAAGAAACAATTAACTTACCATTTAGTGACTTCATTTTGCTTGCAGTGAAAAGCTAATGAAACAGGAAGCAGCAGCCTCTTTGTCTGCCCTGTTCTACCTCTGTGTCTGGTTTATCGACACACAAAGCTGAAAATAATAGCGGAGTACACTACCTTTGCAGAGCAGGTATTCATGAGGCTCCCAACACTCAGGAGCCATCTGCTGGCATTAAAATCGCCTTATTAATTTGTGTCAGAATTTTCCAGTCCATAAAATACCTAGATTAGAAAGAGATTGGGGAGGCTCCTCCTAAACTTTATCTGGGAGAACTCAGGGATGCTCTCTCATATTTAGTTTTGAGAAAGGTGGAGAAATCAGGTCCTTTCAAGGTCACCTTAGTTAGGAAGAAGAGGCCAGAACAAAGATCACTGAGATAAGTGTTTTGCAATTGTTTTCACGATTGTTTCATTCTGTGATTTTCCAATATGCTGAGCTATTCTAGTAACTATGTTATTTTTCCTCTTTGGTCTTCTGCAAGTTTATTTTGGTGTTTCATAAATCATTTAACTGCAGGTACACTCTGATAACTAATATTTTAAGCTTTATTGTATTTGCTAGAGATTCCATTCTTGTTTTAAATACTTGTTTATCTTGATGAAATTTCTATTTTTTTAACTTAACAATACATTAAAAATACTTTCTGTCAATCATCTCTGTACTTTTTATATGTATTGCATGCAAGTTATTAGTTCAAGAAGATTCATGTCAGATCTGTGGTTTACAACTGCCACAATTAAACATGATTGTCTCCATTGTGTTTGCAAAATAGCTTGTGGGTAAAATCACATGCAGTATAAGCCTTGTAAATTGAGTAGATCTTAGATCCCAAGAAAAAAGGCAGATGCATTGTCAGAAGCCTTTAATCCAAGCACTCCCACAGAAGACTGCTCCTGGGCCTCTCCCTGTCATTGGGACATTGGGAAGTATCAGAAACAGGACAGTCTCTGTCTTAACAAGATAGACGGTGAGAACTGACTCTTGACGTGATCTTGCCCTGTGATCTCCACATGTGTACCTTAGCACTTGTTCTTGCACACACATTATAATAGTAAAGCAAAACAAAGCTTTAAATGAAGAAAGATGACATCATGAACTTTGCAGGTAAATGGATGGAACTAGAAGCTATTGTGCTTAGTGAAATAACACAGTCCCAGAAAAACAAATGGCATATGGTGTCCCTCATTTGTGGATCCTAGCAACAAATCCCTATTTGTAAGGCAAACTGACTTTATTTATTTACTTTTTGAACTATAATACCTGACGCTACTCATCAACATGCTTTGTATTGTAGGAATGTAAAGTCATATTTTTTCTTTACCTGCATACAGCTTTACTGTCAAAATGTGAATCCCTAAACATGTTTTAGTATTAACCTATTTTTCTTAAAAAAAAAAAAAAGATCACAGGGCTGGCAAAATAGCAGGTAAAGGCCTCTGCCACGAGGCCTGGAAACCTGAGTTGGATGCCTGGGGCACACATAGAGGAAGGAGGGAACCAATTCCCACGAGTTAGCCCCTGATCTCCACACATGCCCTAGCAGGCATGCTCCCCCCAATAATAAACATTATACAATTTGATTAACATCATAGTAATTTTACTGTTAAGTTTCTTATACTGAATTGTTAATATTATTTTTAAATGTTTTATGTTCTTACTGAGAAATGATATTAATATCATTCTTTTAATTTTTAGAAGTCAATTACTAATGAGGTTTATTGAGTTTTCATGCTAAGCCCTACCATGACTGTTTAACTTTGGGGATTAGGTATTCTACTTCTCTCTTTCATTGGAATATGTATCTTATTGTTATTGGCTTATAAATATTCCTTAAAGATGAAAATGTGTTCATTTTTGTTTGTGATATATATTTGCCAGTATGCCTTTAGCCTTTATGACTTGTTATGCCATGCAAAGATTTTATATAATCAAGCTATTAAGATATATCTATAAAAAATAAGAAGGATTAAGCCCAAAGACTTTATTACCATTTCTACCCTCTACTGTGCTGATCAATGCAAACCTAAAAACAGAAATAGATGTTTAAATTTATGTAGCATACAGGATATTTATTAAATACTGCATCATCTGTTTTGCAGTCATTTTTTTTTCTAGAAATAATAAATCATAAAACATTTTCATAAGGAAACTGTTCAACTAAGGATTGGTTTTCTAATTATTAGTGATCAACTTCTTGGGGAAAAAAAAAAAACCCTTCCAAATGTATTGAGTAAATGTTTTAAAAAATAAGTCATAATAGGGGGCTTGGAAAGATGGCTCAGCAGTTAAAAGCACGTGGTGTTCTTGTGGGCCCCACATGGTATCACACAACTAACTGCCTCTGATACCAGTTCTGGAAGACTTGATAACCTCTTCTGTCCTGTATAGGTACTGCAGGCACAGAGTGCACCTACAGATGAGTATGCAAACACTAAGTAAACATAAAAGTTTAAACACATTATGAATATCAGACATAATAATTTTCATTTGTAATTTTTCCTGTATGTAATTTCATAAAATATTTTATTAACACTTTATTTTTTTTTAATTTTATTTATTTATGTATGTGTATGAATGTACTGTCTGCATGCAAGTTTGTGCACCCGTGTCGTGCAATGCCACGGAGGTCAGAGGAGGGTGTCGGATTCCCCTGGAACTGGAGTTCTCCTGGAATTGGAGTTTCAGACGGTTCTCAGCCACCATGTGGGCACTGGGGATCGAACCTGGGTCCTCTGCAAGAGCGGTCAGCACTCTCAACCACTAGGCCATCTCTCCAGCCCAATTTCATAAAATATTTATAGTATTCCTCATCCCAACTTGTTCAAGTCTACCTAAAGGACTGAAATTCAAGGAAAACAACCATAATTAATATTCATTTCTTGTTTTGTAATGAAACAAACATACTTTCATCCTAAATAGTAGTACTAATGTATGTTTAATTATTTGCTTTTTTGTACCATGTTCCTATATGAAACTATTTAAATTTAAGGAATGAAAAATACAATATTACTGAAACTACATTATTGCTTCCATTGTGTGACTTATTCAACTAGTCTTTAATTCGTGCCGTCATAGTTTCACTGATTCTTGGCCATAGCAGGTTAATACGGAACCATGAAATCTTGATTACATATGGGCTCATGACAATGTGTGAAATTTCTATTATGAAGCTAGCTGACTCCAATTGTCGGGAGAAGCAGTACAACAGCTGCTGTTGTCTTTATTTTCACTGCTGAATTACAGCACATGAACTCTCATTCATTGGTAGTCTTTCCCTTCATTAGTAAATAGAATCCATGTTCAACAATATTTCATACTAAATGGACCCTCTGTCCAAAAATGATCCTTAAGGAAATTACCTTGTTTGCTATGACTGTGTGTTTTGGAATAAAGCTACATATAATATTGAATTATATATTATATTGTAGATATGGTTCTACGATGTTCCACAATTCATTTGAAGTTATTCAAAGTTTTGATATAACAGGTTATATAGTATCCCAACTGAAATTGTTCATGTATCATATTTAAGATTCTTGCAATAACAACATTTTTTTCTTTTCTTTTTTTTAAATGTTTTTGAAATTGACAAGGTAGTCCCCCAAATTAACCAGACTCTTTCTTGGCTGGGAACTCAAGGCTTCTCAGACTAGCCAGTAAACACATATCTTTCTGGTAGCCCTGAAAGAGCAGGAATAGAAGAAAGAAGGGAAAGAAAAAAGAAAAAAAAAAGAGAGAAGAATTACATACTAAGCCCTGCAGACTGATTCTTTATTCCACCAGAAAAAAAATGGAAATCCCCCCTTTTTTTCTTTGTTTGTTCATTGTTATTTTTTATTGTTTCTGTTTTCTTGTGAAAAGAAAAAAAAAACGTTGAAAGGAACCCTGTCTCAAAAAGACCAAAAAATATTTTTCTATTTATTATTTTGATTTTATATGTATGTGTGTACTGCCTGCATGTGTGTAAGTGCACCCATGTTATGCAATGCCTGTGGATATCAGAAGAGGGTATGAGATTCCTTAGAAATGGAGTTTTGGATAGTTGTTAGCTGCCATGTGGGTGCTGGGAATTGAGCCCAGGTTCTCCATAAGAGAGCCAGTGCTCTTCACCTCTGAGGCATCTTTCCAGTCCTAGCAACATTTTTTTCTTTACAGAATGAGATCACAGGAGACTATCTCTCTCTCCTTCCTTCCTGTGTTTGTCTTGGCTTCCTTACCAGTGGGGCTTGCCTGCTCTTTCATCTCTGTAGAGCCTATCTAAATGGTAATTGCATTCCTGTAATATAGATGTATTTCCTGAGTGTTCGATATGTATCTTTCAAATAATCAAGAGTAATTCCAAGTCTTAGGAGCCAGATTGCTTACCAAAACCAGGGAAAGACACATCTGAATGCTGGTGAATAGCAGGAAAAGGAATGGAAACATTTTCTCTTCCAGTTTAAGACAAAGGAGAAAGCAGCAGAGGCTGCTTGGCGGATGGCGGAGTCTTATTCTTGGGTTTTGAAGAGTATATGCCTGTTTAGCTACCTGCCTTGCTGCTGTCATAGAATACTTGAAAAAGTGAAGGAAGGGTTTGTTTTGGCTCAGGTTCAAGGATACAGCCCATCACAGTGGTAGTTAGCAACACGGGGCTTGCTCTCCCACGTCATCCTCCCATGACTTTCCCCCTCATCACTTCCTGTAGATCACAGTCCCACCCAGCTGCCACACACCCTGTCAGAACCTCCAGGATGCTTTTCCTCGTGGCATCTCCATACTAGTTGAAGGTCAGTAATTTACTTTTTCATTAAAAAAAAAAAGTCTTTGTCCTTTATTGACAGGAAGGACTAGCAAAGTTGTTTATATATTGTTGTATATATTGTTGAATTTCACACAATGCATATTAACCATACTGAGACATTCCTTTCTCCCTTCACCCACTATAGCCTGCCCTGAGTATGGCATGGATTCTGTTACAGATGCTAAAGCTTATTCATTTAAGTTTGTGTCCTCAGATGTCATTGGTCTGAGTTCATTTACCAGAGTCTAGTCAGCCTATCCAGAGTCACTCCCTTAAAAAAAAAAAATCCATGACTAGTTGCCAATAGCTCGTCAGCTAAGGTTGGGGCTTCTTCCCATTTCCCCAGTTCTACGCTGAGGTTTTGTCTGGTTTGACTTTGAATGGGTCTTGTGCATGCTGTTGGAATACTGTAAGTTAATATGAGCAAGTTCCCAGGAGCCTGGAAGACTCTGCTTCCTTGTGGTCATGCACCACCCCTGGCTCTTTCAATCTTTCTGCCCCCTCTTCTTCAATGGACCCTGAATGCTAACCGGATGAGATTTAATATAGGAGTCCTTTCCGGGGACACACATTCTCCATTCTTTTATTCTCTACACTTTGGCCTTCTGTGTTCACCACCTTCTATTTCATGAGGAAGGTTCACTGGTGAGAATTGATAGGAGCATTAGTGTTCTCTCATCCCATTTCACTATGTTCTCTGAGCCTTAGATATAAAGGTTCCATTGTAGATGTATTACTTAGGGCTGGGCATCTGACAGACACTTATTCTATGTGTGTGACCAGTTGTGGCCCTCTGTAGTAATCTCCTATGGAGATTAAGATTAAAAGAAGCTTCTATGGTGAGTGGCGACAGATATACTTGTCTGTAAATATAAGGATTCATATTTAACTTACACTAAGAAATTACATTTGTCTAGGATGTGACATATGTACGGCTTTCTCTAGCATCTATAACCTCTCCAGCCTTATGTACTTGGTGGTGTCTACAGTACCACATGTTAGTTTCCCACCCCTCACTGAACAGACCTTAAGTCCAATTAGCTGTTGATCACCCTCAAGATAAGAGTGCTGCTTCTGCACTGATATACTTTGCTGTGCTGGTCATTGTTGTGGATATTAGGCTGCCTCAAAGAGAAACTATGGAAACAATTAATTTGATAGTTCACAAAGAATGCGATGAAATTCGAAAAAAAATATGACAGATTTTATTTTTGGCTTTTGTGTTCAAGTCGTGTACTTGTTCTGGACTATGATAACCCTGGAATAGAAAAGAAATGGGGATTTGGAGGGGGAGGGTATAATTAAACAGTTCATTTTGTATAATGGTGTTTGTCATTAAAATGAGTATTTACCCAAGTAACTAAAAAATGTGATTCTAGAGGCTTTCTTAGGTCAAGGGGAACCTGCCCCATTCTGGATCTGAGAGTACTTCCAGTCTTGGCTGGGTGAGTTGCCTCCGATCACCTCCGCACCCAGTCCAGCCTGGGTCTCTGGGATCCTTCTCCCACTACACTTAAGTCTTGAGCTCCATTCCTGAGACTCCCTAGGGCATCATCCTAGCTCTCAGATTTTCTTGCATCATGGGGATCGATCCTATCCTACCTAGATCTACATGGCCCTCCAACCTTCGCAGGATCTGCCATCTCTGTCCTCAGCCCAGCTTGGGTCTCTGGGATCCTTGCTCACCATAGACTTGGGGTTCTGAGCTTCAGCCCTGAGGTTACCCAGCCATCTGAGCTCTGTCTACCTAGATCTGTGAGCTCCAACCCTACTCTATCATCTCGTTCATCTCGGCCCCCTCACACCCTGCCTGCTGATCCAGGACCCTGTGCAGTCCCTGAAGTCTCAGCTCAAACTGAATGGAGACCACTATTTTCACATCAGTATCATATGGCCCCAAAAGTGCACACTAAACTCCATTCAGCTGGGCCACAACTCCACACACAAACACACAAATACAAAAACACACAAACACAAAGATGATGTAGAAATTTTTCAACAAAGAATACTTCAGCAATAACAATGATTTTGTATTGTTTTCTTGTTACCATTCATACTTTCTGTAGTGAATTAAAATTACCTTTACAATGAGAACAACCAGTTAAAGTCAAGTTTGCTGAAATCTTAGTGTCTTTACATTATGAAGCTGAAGACCAGTTAATCTCATGTAAGTACTCTTCTTTTGCAAATGATAACAAAACATTTCTCTGATATTTCTCTCTCTGAAAAACATTTACATTTTAAAAGGAACTTCTTCTGGGTCTACAGAGTGAGTTCCAGGACAGCTGGGGTTACAGGGAGACCCTGACTCGAAAAGACAAAAATAAATAAATAAATAAATAAATAAATAAATAAATAAAAAGAACTTCTTTCTCTCCCTCTCCTTGTCCTTGCCCTTTCCTTTACCCTTTCCTCTCTATTTTACTTTTTTTTTTTATCTTTTCCCCTTCCTTTGGACACACACACTTTATATAGTCTCACTCTGTAGCCCGTGTTGTTGTGAAACTCGCTGTGTCCCTCAGACTGTCTTCAATTTCATGGCAATTCTCCTGAGGTCAGCTTCTTTAGTGAGGGAATGCACAGACATATTTAGAATTTCTATGACAGACAATCATAGAATTTCTATGAAAAGTGCTATTACTGACAGAACTTGGTGGTTAGAGACTTCAGAATGCCAACATCAGAACAGCTGAAACATAAGATTTACCTTTTCTGTCTGAACTTCCTTGGGCCAGCTCTTAAGAGGTTCATCACTCATCAATTTTCTTATGATTTAAGAGTCACCAAACAGCCTGGCAAGCTGGTTTACACCTTTAATCTCAGCACTCCAGAGGCAGAGGCAGGTGGGTCTCTGAGTCTGTGAGTTCAAGACCAGCCTGGTGTATGTAGCATGCTTCAGGCCAGCTGGGGCTACTATAAGGAGACCTTGTTTCAAAAAGAACAACCATAACAGCAATAAAAGAATCATAAGCAATCTGGCTGGACTTCCCTTAAGCATAATCCCCAAGTGCCTGTATCCTTTCTTTACTCCTCTAAAGATATGGGCACTATAGCTTTCTCTTCTAAAGATCTGTGAACTATAATTGGTTTTCACTTAACACTATCTTCAAGTGAGCATAGGACTGAAGATGCTTACTTTAATCAATCTGCTTGTCTAGAAATGATTGCGACTCCCACCACTTCTCCTGAACCAAGAACTCTGCACTTCTGGCTCTGGAAATACACAGATGACGGATCTGGAAGCAAGCGAGAAGGGGTATATTCATAGCTACTTCCCTTTCTCCTGTATCAATGTTTTTGGAGAAAAAAATTCCAAGCTGAACTTTAGCTCCTTCTTAGGGCAAAATTCCCAGAATTACAAAAGCAGCAGTGTTGAGAAGTAATTGAATATACTCAGATTTAGGTCTTAATTACCTTTTTGATTGGAGGTTTATCTTTAGCATGCTATTTTGATAATGTAACAGGACCAATTATTTTGTATGATCTCCCACTGTGTTAAGGAAATACAGACTGTAATTTTGAGATAAGTAAGTTCAGTGGGAATAATGTTCCAAAAGCATATCAATTATGGCAGGTTTTTAGTTATATATTTTACCTGTATTTAAGCATTCTCAAGTGACTGGATTTTAACAATGACTTGCTCATCTCTACCTTCATTTATTGGTAGGAAGAGGCAGTCATGTGATTTAAACTTATAGCAAAGTCTTTAGCACTGCAAATTACAGAGAAAGTAACATTTGAATCCTTTCTAAAGAAGGCACAGCTGAACTCAGAGGACCACTCAGTATTTAATTACATGCATTTAGTATCAATGTGGAATTGGATTGATCCAACAGAGAACCCTGGTCATAGTAGAAAGGATAGGTTGGAAGCTAGTTATATTGAGCTTAGTTTAAAAGCAAAGTTTCTCTATGTTCCATAAGCCTTAGGTGTAGAGGTTTCATTTTAGATGTCACTTAGGGTTGGACATCTCTTAAACAATTTTTCTTTGTGTGGGACCATTTGTGTAACTCAGTAGTAGTTTCTGTTGCAAAAGAAGCTTCTTTGATGAGTGGTGACTGGTATACTTGTCTGTAAATATAAGGATCAATATTTAACATATAGTAAGAAATTATCCTTATCTAGGGATATGACAGGCATAGAGTTTTCTCTAAGATCTGTGACTGCTCCAGCTATGTTTATTTGTCTATGTTTACTGTGCCACATGTGAGTTCCTTCCCATTGAGTGGGCTCTAAGTCCAATTTGATAGCTTTTTATTACCCACAAAATAAAGTGCTACTAGCTACTACTGCAACAATTTAGTTTGCTGTTAGTTTGCTGTGCTGGTCATGTTCCTTCCCATTGAGTGGGCTCTAAGTCCAACTTGATAGCTTTTTATTACCCACAAAATAAAGTGCTACTAGCTACTACTGCAACAATATAGTTTGCTGTGCTGGTCGTTGTTATAGTTATTAGGCTTTAAAGCTGGGCTTGGACCATTAATTGATCTTTACCTTTAGCAGTTTTCATAGTGTCCTCCAAGACTGAGAGCTAGTGTCCAGGGAGCAGGGTTCCAGGTCAGTTACAGCTCCATTGCTCCAAGTTCTGTGTCCAAAGTATGTCTTGTCTTAAGCAATAGGGTCTTATCTTCAAATTCTAGAAGGCAATAAAGGGCTGTGGCTCGTGTTACTTTGGGAGTCTCGTTTAGTACCTTGATCAACAACTTGAAAGGGATATTTCTCCTGTCTGTCACTGTATTTTTTTTTAATATGGTGTTCAATGCACCTCTCCACTCTCATCAGAGAAGCTTCCTCCTGCAACTGAGGAAAATGAACACAAAAAGACACAAAGGACAAAAGCGTTGAAGATAAGAGTCTGCAGAATTTAGGTCATTGGTTGGGACTTTTATATTAAACTTCACCCACCCAGTGCTCAAGAGAGGCTGACTAATCATAAGGGCCAGGGAGGAGGCGAACGACAACAAGGAAACGGAGTCTTGCAGGCACCTGGGACCTTGTTCATATGCACTTATAGCAATGGTGTCAGTATTCACAAGACCCATCAAACTCAATGAGACAAAAGCCCAACACTGACCTCGGGAAGTAGACAGCAGGTCCCAGCCTTACTCAGGAACTACTGGTAGCTGACTATTGCTGGGTGAGAGGGAGAGTTGATTTTTTTTTTTTAAGGGAGACACCCTAGATAGGCTGACCTGACCCTGATGGACATTGGGGGACACAAACTTGACTTGATAGGCCTTAACATCATACATAACAATATTCATGGAATCTGGTGGGTGGGGGAATCATAGGGGGTGCAGATGGGGTATGAGATGATTAAGATATTTTGCATGAAATGTAAAAAAATTCAATAAAAATACATTTAAAAGGCTGTTGTAAAGACTCAGTGTCCCATGCCTTTTCTCCTATATAGCTGAGACCAAAACACATACAGAACTGTGAGGTACAGCATCCAGTCAGGGGTTTCAGGGAGCTGAGGAACTGTGTGTCAGGGTGGGAAGACCATGAAGGAGTCGCTCTCCAGGCCTGAGAGGGAGTGTGACTGGGTCTCTGACACTTCCTGCATGACCAGTGCTTACCTCCTGGAGGAAATGCTGAGCTGCAATATTTCAGATCAAGTCAGGGAGGAAAAAAAAACTCATTTTAGCTTAGTGGCAATTTTAAACAAATTGCCTAATCCATTGGGCTGCTAACCTCTAGGTCACGGTCTTCTTTTCTTTCTTATTCTGCAATGCATCTTCCTTCCTAATTCAGTGAGGACTGCCAGATTGGTTGCTGACAGTGGGATTCTGCTGCTCAACTTGGCTTCCTACCTTATCAGTTCCTAACACCAGCTTTAGAATCAAATGTGCACTCAACAGAAAGTCAGGCTTTGCAGCTCAGAAGATGTACTTGCCTCTTAGTCCTTCTTCCTTCAAGCGATATATGAAAATGACAAATCCTCGTAATACTGTTGGTTAAACATTTATGCTTGATGCTTGATGCTCCTACTATTCATGTTTCTGGAGAATTCTTAGACTTTTGGTTTGCAATGAACATTACTATGTGATACGCCATATTGCAAATATTTATATAATTTGTGATCTTAATTATCTTTCCTCCTTTAGTGATAACAAAATGCTTTGTGACATCACCCTGGGTATCCAGAGTTTGCTTAGCTACTGAGATGGATGATGCTGATTGTCGACTTGGTAGGGTTTAGAATTTCCTGGAAGACAGCTGCCTCTGAGGCATTTTCTTGATTGGGTTAATTGAGCTGGAAAGACCCACCCTGACCCAGAATGGTACCATGCCATTGGCTGGGCTTGTGGGCTGCATACAAAGAAGACAGTGAAAGAGCCCCAGCGTTTCCCTTTTATTTCTGCTTGTGGATATAGTGTGAAAGCCTGCATCAGCTCTGATGACCCCACTGCCTCAGCTCTTATAACTCCACTGCCTCAGCTCTGATGACCCCACTGCCTCAGCTCTGATGACCCCACTGCCTCAGCTCTTATAACCCCACTGCCTCAGCTCTGATGACCCCACTGCCTCAGCTCTGATGACCCCACTGCCTCAGCTCTGATGACCCCACTGCCTCAGCTCTGATGACCCCACTGCCTCAGCTCTTATAACTCCACTGCCTCAGCTCTGATGACCCCAGTGCCTCAGCTCTTATAACCCCACTGCCTCAGCTCTTATAACCCTACTGCCTCAGCTCTTATAACCCCACTGCCTCAGCTCTTATAACTCCACTGCCTCAGCTCTTATAACCACACTGCCTCAGCTCTTATAACCCCACTGCCTCAGCTCTTATAACTCCACTGCCTCAGCTCTGATGACCTCACTGCCTCAGCTCTGATGACCCCACTGCCTCAGGTCTTATAACCCCACTGCCTCAGCTCTTATAACCTCACTGCCTCAGCTCTTATAACCACACTGCCTCAGCTCTTTTAACCTCACTGACTCAGCTCTGATGACCACACTGCCTCAGCTCTTATAACTCCACTGCCTCAGTTCTTATAACCTCACTGCCTCAGCTCTTATAACCACACTGCCTCAGCTCTGATAACCACACTGCCTCAGCTCTTATAACCTCACTGCCTCAGCTCTTATAACCTCACTGCCTCAGCTCTTATAACCACACTGCCTCAGCTCTTATAACCCCAATGCCTCAGCTCTTATAAGCACACTGCCTCAGCTCTTTTTTTTATTTTTAAGGGATTCTACAATACAATGACACAGTTGTTTGCAGAAAACACTGATGTTACTCAGTATGTCATACATTTAAGTAATTGGTGCATTTTGCAAGTATCTATGTCCAAATTTTGAACAACCCAAGGTTCCCATAGTCCAGTTGGAGAAGCTTGTATGCACAGGCATGTTAATCAATCAGGTGTCCAGACTATATTCCTGTAGTCTCATGATTCACCCCTATCTCTCCACAGCCCTTACAATCTACCATGCCTCCTCTTCCGCAGTTTGTTCCCTGGGCTTTGGGAAAGGGGCACAAGTGGGTGAGAAGAAAACAGTCTAATTTCTTTGGAGTTGTCATTTTGGACTCCAGTCTGTTCAGGTTGTTTCCCTTCATGGGTTGACAGCTTTCCCAGTGATACCCTTTTTAGTCATACTAACAAAGCACAAGCTATTGGATGTACAGGCATTTAAGCAGTACCACTTATTATGTCAAGCTAAGCTGTGAGCATAGACACAGATGCTTGGATGGTATGCTAATCCGCAAACTGTGGTTTCTCTATAAAGGGTGACAAGTTCTTATTGTGGCTTATAACATCTCCTAACCACTAGAGGACATAAGCTTGTGGCATCCGCTGTGAGTTATTCCTCCAAGGAGAGAGCTAATAGCCAAATAGATTTGGGATATATATAGACACTTGGCTGCCACTGTTGCACAGTATCTCCAGGCTGTTGAGGTGTAGCTGATATTGACGGAGGAGTCTTGCTTGTCTCAGGGAGACCAATATTTTGCTGTATTGCTTTAGTGGCCTTTGGTAACGCTCTCTAGCATTTCAGAGGCCAGTTGTACGCTAGCAAGTGACGTCTCATAACATTTTTCATGCTCACACCAGGTCTTCGACAACAGGGACTTACTGCCTTTCTCCTTGCATATATCCCACTTATAGGCAAAAGGCCTTTATAATTTGGGGGGGGGGGTTTGAATCCCCTAGCCAACATCTCCTAGGCAGAATAATTCATTGCTGATGTCAGAGCTTTCCTGTAGTAATATATTTTGCTTAATTACACAACTTATAAACACTTTACTATTGAATTTGGCTCTAGATAGAGAAATATCCTTTCACAGTTCCTATGCCTATCAATCAGTTAATACGTTATGCCTGTTTTATAGGAAATTACCACTGTAACAATTGGCTCTAGTTTACAGTTAGGGAGTGGTTTCATTACCATCATGTTTTTCTTTTTCCTATAAAGGGGAGAGGTAGGAAGGTTTCTCAGTATCTGGAAGGTAAACTTCATTAGGGCCCATTATAAACAGTTAACCCCAATATTATTCAGAGAGATGCTCAGTGTCTGTGACTCAGGCAGTCTGAGGTTCCTCTTTCTTTAATGTTCAGATGGGTCAACCTCTCTGCTGGCATTTCCCAGTCCATCCTGCACAGCCATAAGTTGTATGTTTTCAGGCATTTAGATTGGTGATTTTTACCTGTGGGAACATAAAATTCTCCTCCCATTGTTAGTTTCAAGATCAGAAAAATTGAAAATTTATCAATAGGATTGGAACACAGAGTTTTCCATTTGTATCCCAGAAAGGATAGTACCCCACCTCCCACCTCCCTCTTTTTTTTTTTTTTTTCGGTTTTTATGTTTTGACCTATAGATGCCTAAGTTGTATTACACATACCCATAAACAGGAGCCAAGGCATAAGCTTTCATTAAATTTACCCAAACTGTTTCTCATTGACTGTATGCTACTTATTTGGGAAGGAAATTTAAGCTTAGTTCCTTTAAATTGTCCTACAAGTAAAAGAAAGTGTTATAATGTGATGTTGTGTAATTCAGAAAAAATATATAGGCCATTTGTATACCTTAACCCAATACAAATTATAAATAAAACAAATAACATTTTATATTCCCAATTAGTTCAATTGTATTACCATTTCCACCAAAACCTACACCTAAATTTAACTAATCTAAACAATTCACTAAGCCTTAAAATATCCTATACTTGGTGGATAAAGCTTGGGCAGAGTTGAGTACCTGCTAAATAAATTTTACCCAATAAACACTTTGCTCTTTAACGCTATATGACTGGACTAAGACTTCTACTTATTTGGGAAGTAAAAATTTAAGCTTAATTCCTTTAAATTGTCCTACAAGTAAAAGAAAGTGTTACACTGTGATGTTGTATATTTCAGAAAAATATAGAGACCAACCCAATACAAACTATAAATAAAACAACTAGCATTTTATATTCCCAGTTAGTTCAAATGTCAGTATCTAGCTCCTTTTTTTTTTGCCCAGCACAAGATTCCTGCATATAAAACCAATTTGCAAGCAGTTGTGTCCCAGCCCACAGAGCCCAAGGCTCCCACCATCTAGCTGGAGGGGCTTGAATGTTCAATCAAGTTGATCAAATAAGTGTCCAGACTATATTGTCATAGTTTTACCGTTCACCCCAATCGCAGCTCCTACAATATACCACTCCCCCTCTTCCACAGATTGTTCCTTAGGCTTAGAGATGGGGCACAGGTGGACAAGAAGCACAACAGTCTACTTTGTCTGGAGATGTCGTTTTGGACTCTAATCAGTTCTGGCTGTTTCCTTTCATGGGCTGACCGATTGCCCAGGGACAGGCTTTCAATCCTACTAATGAAGCACAAGCGATTAGATATATATGTATTTAAACATTGCTAGTTACTATGGTAGGTTACTTTGGTATAGACACAGATGTTTGGATGGTGTGTTAATCCCTGGATTACTTTTTTTTTCCCTGAGAGAGATGACAAGGCCTTACTGTGGCATATAAATCTCCTAATCACTAGAAGGTATAAGCTTGTGGCGACATCCACGAGTTATTCCTCCAAGGAGAGAGCTAATAATCAAATAAAGTTGGGATATACAGACATATGGCTGCCACTGCTGCACAGTATCTCCAAGCAATTGGGGTGTAGCTGATGTTGGTGGAGGAGTTTTGCTTGACTCAAGGAGACCAACATTTGGTTTATTGGTTCAGTGGCCTTTGGTAACACTCTCTGGTATTCCAGAGACCAACTGTATACTTGTAAGTGCGATCTCGATACAATCCTCCCATGGTTACATCAGGTCATTGACAGCAGGGCGGACCTTACCACCTCTTTTCTTGCAGATATCCCAGTTTACAGGCAATAAGCCTTAACCTTTTTTGGGGGGGGGGGCTTGGGTCCCCTGGCTAGCATCTCCTTGGCAGAATAATCCATTGCTGCTATCAGTGCTCTCTTGTATTAATTATATGAACTACTTAAAGAGACTTTAGTATTATATTTGTTTCTGAATAGACAATAATCCTTTTTACAGTTCCTATGTATATTAGTCAATTAAAGAAAGCAGTTTTTCCAGTTTTATAAGAGATTACTTCTATAACAGTCAGCTCTAATTTACCGTTAAAGGATGACTTCATTACCACCCTGTTTTTCTTTGTTCTATGAAAAAGAGGTAAGGAGGTCTCTCATATTGAAACTGTGCTGCACCTAGAAGGTAAAGTTCATTAGGACTCACTGTAAACAGATGTTACACCTATGGTCCTCAGAGATGTTTGATGCCTGTAGCAGTCTGAGGCTTTTCTTCCTTTTAGTGTTAAGATGGGTGAACTTCTCTGCTGGTATTTCTTGGTACAACCTACACGACGGAAGGCTGTATCCTTTCTTTCTCAGCCTTTGAGTTGGTGACGTTTTGACCTGTGGGAACATACAAATCTTTTCCCATGGTTAGTCTTAAGATTAAATTGAAAGTTTTTGACAAAAAGGTTTAATATGTAACTGTATCTCCCCTTTTTAAATTTTATTTTATTTTTTGACCCATGAGTCTCAAAAAGGCAGTTGTAGTACACATACCTATAGGCAGGGATCAAGGTGTAAATTTCATCAAATTTGTCCATGTTTTTTTTTGGGGGGGTGACTGCATGTTGTTAATTTGGGAAGCAAACTTAAATCCTTAAGTTAAATTATCCTACAGGTAAAAGAGGATGTTACAAGATGATACTGCATAACACAAAAATTATAGAGAACATTTGTATATGTTAATCCCAAAGTTATTGTTATATAAATTTTAAGTAAAATACCATGTAATTTTAAATTAAATATACATTAATAGAATATAGACCCATGTCCCTCTCCCGCCCCTCCCACCCCTCCCAGTTCACCATTTCAGTCAGTTTTCTGATGCAGTCTTTCTGTTGTTGTTCTTTTAATATGCATCCCTCTTCACAAGAAATATTAATAACTGGGTTATTGATGCTAGCATCCACATATGAGGGATACCATTCGTCGTTTGTTTTTCTGTGATTGTGTTACTTCACTTAATATAATATCCTCCAGCTCCATCCATTTACCTGCAAAGTTCATGATATCATCCTTCTTTATTGCTGCATAGAACTCCATTGTGTACATGTACCACATTTTTTCTATCCACTCAGCAGTTGAGGGGCATTTGGGTTGGTTCCAGCTTTTTGCTATTGTGAACAGAGCTGCAATAAATATAGCTGTGCATGTATTTCTGCAGTAAGATGAGTCTTGTGGGTATATACCTAGGAGTGGTATGACTGGATCAAATGGCAAGCTCATTTTGAGTCTTCCAAGGGTTCTCCACACTGCTTTCCATAGTGGCTGTACCAGTTTACATTCCCACCAGCAATGGATGAGTGTTCCCCTTTCCCCACAACCTCTCCAGCACTTGGTATCATTTGTTCTCTTGATCCTGGCCAGTCTTATCGGAGTGAGGTGATATCTTAGAGTGGTCTTAATTTGCATTTCCCTAACTATTAGTGACGTTGAACAGTTTTTAAGATGCTTCTCAGCCATCTCTAGCTCCTCCTCTGTGAAGTCTCTATTCAGCTCTTTGCTCCATCTTTTGAGTGATTCATTTGTTTTCTTTTTTCTTTGTTTTTTCAGTAGTTTGTATATTCTGGAAATTAATGCTTTGTCAGATGTATCTGCAGTAAAGGTTTCTTCCCACTCAGTGGGTTTTCTCTTTACTTCCTTTATTGTTTCTTTTGATGTACAGAAGCTTTTGAGTTTAATGAGGTCCCATTTGTCAATTATCGATCTTATTTCTTGTGCAGCTGCTGTCTGATTTAGGAAGTCTTTTCCTACACCTATGTCTTGTAGTCTGCTGCCAAGTTTTTCTTCTATTACCTCCAGAGTTTTGGGTTTCACGTTGAGGTCTTTAATCCATCTGGAATTGACTTTTGTGCAAGGCGAGAGGTAGGGGTTTAGCTTCATTCTTCTGCAAGTGGTGATCCAGTTTTGCCAGCACCACTTGTTGAAGATGCTGTCTTTCCTCCATTGTGTCTTCTTGGCCCCTTTATCAAATATGAGGTGGCTGAAGTTGTATGTGCTCAGGTTTGGGTCTTCAGTTTTATTCCATTGGTCAACTGATCTGTTTTTGTGCCAGTACCAAGCTGTTTTTATAACTATAGCCCTGTAGTATAGTTTTAAATCTGGTATAGAGATCCCCCCTGTATTGCTCTTTTCGCTCAGGGTTGCTCTGGCTATTCGGGGTCTCTTGTTTTTCCAAATGAAATTGAGGATTTTTTTTTCCAAACCTGTGAAGAAGCTCTTGGGGATTTTGATTGGGATTGCATTAAATCTGTATATGAGTTTAGGTAAAATGGACATTTTTACTATATTTATTTTCCCAATCCATGAGCATGGGAGGTTTGTCCATCTTCTGATGTCTTGTTCAATTTCCTTCTTCAGAGGTTTAAAGTTTTTGTTGTAGAGATCCTTGGTGTGTTTGGTTAGGTTTGTTCCTAGGTATTTTATTGTTTTTGAGGCTATTTTAAGTGGGAAGGTCTCCTTGTAGTCCTTCTTCAGTTGCTTATTGTTGGTGTAAAGAAAGGCTACTGATTTTTCTAGATTTATTTTGTATCCTGCCACTTTACTGAAGTTCTTAATCATTTCTAGGAGTTTACTGGTGGAGTTCTTAGCATCCCTTAAGTATACAATCATATCATCAGCAAAAAGGGATAGTTTAACTTCCTCTTTTCCTATTAGAACTCCTTTAATTTCCTTTTCTTGCCTTATTGCCCTAGCAAGGGTTTCAAGCACTATATTGAAGAGGAGTGGTGACAAAGGGCAGCCTTGCCTAGTTCCTACCCTTAAAGGGAATGCCGCTGTCGTTTCCCCATTTAGGATGATATTGGCTGTGGGTTTCCTGTATATGGCTTTGATTACATTAAGGAATGATCCCTCCAATCCAATTCTTTCCAGGACTTTAAACATGTAGGGATGTTGAATTTTGTCAAAGGCTTTCTCCGCATCAATTGAGATGATGGTGTGGTTTTTGTCTTTCAGTCCATTTATATGCTTGATGATGTTTATTGATTTTCGTATGTTGAACCATCCCTGCATCTCTGGTATGAATCCAACTTGGTCATGATGGATGATCTTCTTGATGTGTGTCTGTATGCGATTTGCCAGTATCCTGTTTAGAATTTTGGCATCTGTGTTCATTAGGGAGATGGGTCTATAGTTCTCCTTTTTGGTTGCATCTTTGCCTGGTTTTGGTATTAGTGTGATGCTGGCTTCATAGAAGGAATCTGGGAGAACTCCCTCCAATTGTATCCTTCTAAACAGCTTGAGTAGTAATGGTTGTAGGTCTTTTTGAAATATTTTATAGAATTCTGCTGTGAAACCATCTGGGCCTGGGCATTTTTTGTTTGGGAGGCTGCTTATTACATCATCAATTTCCTCATATATTATTGGACTGTTTAAGCTGTCGATCTCTTCTTGGTTCAGCTTTGGTGGTTCCCAGGTTTTCAGATATTCATCCATTTCTTCTAGGTTTTCAAATTTAGTAGAGTATAGGTTTTTGAAGTAATCTCTTATGGTTGTCTGGATCTTTTCATTGTCTGTTGTGATATTTCCCCTTTCATCACAGATTCTATTGATTTGGAGTTGTTCTTTTTTTCTTTTAGTTAACTGGGCTAGAGGTCTGTCTATCTTATTTATTCTCTCAAAGAACCAACTTTTTGATTGATTGATTTTTTGTATGGTTTTCTTTGTTTCTATTTCATTGATTTCTGCTCTGATTTTTGTTATTTCTTCTTGTCTGCTGCGTTTAGGGTTCATTTGTTGTTCTCTCTCAAGTACTTTAAGCCTCTGTGTTAGATCATTCACTTGTGCTCTTTCTGTTTTTTTAATGTAGGCACTTAGAGCTATAAACTTCCCTCTTAGGACTGCCTTTAAAGTGTCCCATAGGTTTTGCTGTGTTGTATTATCATTGTCATTCAGTTCCAGGAATGTTTTTATTTCTTTCTTTATTTCATCCCTGACCCATTCATTATTCAGTAGAGTGTTGTTTAGTCTCCATGTGTTCTTGTACGGTGTAGGGCTTATCCTGGTATTGATATTGAGCTTTATTGCACTGTGGTCTGATAGAATGCATGAAATTATTTCAATCTTTTTGTATTTTTTGAGTTTTTCCCTGTGTCCCAGTATATGGTCTATTTTGGAGAATGTTCCATGGGGTGCTGAGTAGAAAGTGTATTCTCTGGTGTTTGGGTGAAATATTCGATAGATGTCTGTGAGATCCAGTTGGTGTATTGTATCATTCAGTTCAGATGTCTCTTTGTTTATCCTTTGTCCTGTTGATCTGTCTAAAGGACTTAGTGGGGTATTAAAGTCCCCTACTATTACTGTGCTGGGGTTAATTTGAGCCTTGAAGTCCTGAAGAGTTGTCTTTACAAAGTTTGGTGCGCTGGCGTTTGGTGCATATATATTCATGATTGTGAGGTCTTCATCGTTAATTGTTCCTTTAATAAGGATGTAGTGGCCCTCTTTGTCTCTTTTGATTTCTTTTGCTTTGAAGTCTATTTTATCTGATACTAGAATAGCAACTCCTGCTTTCTTTTTGGTACCATTTGCTTGGAATATTTTCTTCCATCCCTTCACTTTAAGTTGGTGCCTGTCCTTGAAATTGAGATGGGTTTCTTGTAGACAGCATATAGATGGATTTTGTTTCCTAATCCATTCTCCCAGTCTATGCCTTTTGATTGGGGAGTTCAGCCCATTAATATTTAAGGTTATAATTGAAAGATGGATGTTGCTTCCTTTCACCTTATTATCCATTTGGACTTTTAGTCTCTGTTTCAGCTCCTATGATTATGTTTTTATTAGTTTCTTTCCCTAGGTGCTTGAGGATAGTTGCTCTTCTCTTCTGCCCTTTGAATTGCTTCAAGTATTTTCTGGAGAGTTGGTTTTCCGGAAATGTATTCTATCATCTTGCTTATGTCATGGAAGATTTTTCTCTCTCCTTCAAGTGTAATCGACATTTTTGCTGGGTAAAGTATTCTGGGTTGGCATCCATAGTCCTTTAACACTGGAAATGCTTTGCTCCATGTTCTTCTTGCTTTCATGGTTTGCGGCGAGAAGTCATTTGTGATTCTGATGGGTTTCCCTTTGTATGTGACTTGTTTTTCTCGCGTGGCCTTCAGAATTTTATCTTTGTTTTGGGCATCTAGCACTTTGACTATGATATGGCGTGGGGAGTTTCTTTTCTGATCTTGTCTATTTGGAGTTCTATGTGCTTCTTGTATTTGAATGGGTTTGTCTATTTTTAGTTTGGGGAAGTTTTCATCTATTATTGTGTTGAAGATATGCTCAATACTATTCTCTTGAGATTCTTCCCCTTCCTCTATTCCTATGATGCGGAGGTTTGATCTTTTCATAGTGTCCCATATTTCCTGGTTGTTCCACTTTTGTGTATTTTTAAATTTTTCATAATCTTTATTTGAGTTTTTTAGTTGCTCTGTGTTATCTTCCAGATCTGATATTCTTTGCTCAGCTTCCTCCATTCTATTTCTAAGGCTTTTTCCTTTCCTTTCTTCTTGATTGGACGAGTGTTCTATTTCCTTTTTCATTTCATCCTGTGATTTCTTTAATATATCAATTTCTTTTTTGAGTTTCTCAATCTCTTCTTCGTGCTCCTTACTTCGTTGGTTGGCTTCCTTTTTCAGTGTTTCTACTTCCTTAAGGTGTTTGTTTTTTTCTCTCTCTAGTTCTTTCTGGAGTTTGTCAATCCCTTCCTTTAGTTCTCTGAATTCTTCTTTATGTTCTTTAATTTCTCTGCATAGCTCTGCAATTATTCCTCTAAGGTCTGTTTCTGGGGTCACCTCCAAGGGGATCCCACTATACCTATCTCCTACAGGGTTGGTAGAGCTTGGTGTGGAATTATCCTGCACCTTTCCCATGTTGTCCCTTCATCGTGTGCCTGGCATGTGGATTTCTGTTTGTGATTCAAATCACAAATGCCTTTTCAGTGTGTTGAAGGGTGAACGCTTCTTTTGTTTTGCTTACCTCCTTCTTGCATTCTTTTTTTTTTCTTCCTCTCCCCCTCCTTCTTTATGGAGTGTTGACTTGTCTAGGTTTTCAGGCTTTCACTTTTGTTTATAGATTGGATATTGGAAGTCTAAGTCACTCTTCCCTCCCTCTTCTGAGAGTTCTCCCAATCCAGTCCACTGGATACTCTCTCTTCCTCAAATCCAATTGTTGGTGTGGGGGAGAATATGCCTGGCTTAGCCCGCACCCCAGCACCCGAGCGAGCCAGACCCAAGCTCAGGTCTGCTTCCGGCTGCGAGGGGGGAAGGGCATCCCGGCGGGCTGAGGACCCGAATCTAGCCCCCACCAGCCACCTGGCCCTCCGCCGCCAACCAGAAATCAATTGTCCAGCACCACAAAAGTCACTCTGCCCTAAGCCTTTACCTGGCTAGAGCTGTGTCCGACGGCTCCAAATGTTCCTAACAGGTCCGGACCTGGAGTCCAAACATACCACCCTACTATGGAGTCAGCCACCCGAGCGAGCCAGACCCAAGCTCAGGTCTGCTTCCGGCTGTGAGGGGGGAAGGGCGTCCCAGCGGGCTGAGGACCTGAAGCTAGCCCTCGCCAGCCACCTGGCCCTCCGCCGCCGACCAGAAATCAATTGTCCAACACCATAAAAGTCACACTGCCCTAAGCCTTTACCTGGCTAGAGCCATGTCGGATGGCTCCAAGTGCCTCAGCTCTTATAACCATACGGCCTCAGCTCTTTTAACCACACTGCCTCAGCTCTTATGACCCCACTGCCTCAGCTCTTATAACCACACTGCCTCAGCTCTTATAACCCCACTGCCTCAGCTCTTATAACCACACTGCCTCAGCTCTTATAACCACACTGCCTCAGCTCTTATAACCCCACTGCCTCAGCTCTTATAACCAAACTGCCTCAGCTCTTTTAACCACACTGCCTCAGCTCTTATGACCCCACTGCCTCAGCTCTTATGGCCACACTGCCTCAGCTCTTACGACCCCACTGCCACAGCTCTTATAACCACATTGCCTCAGCTCTTATAACCACACTGCCTCAGCTCTTATAACCACACTGCCTCAGCTCTAATAACCACACTGCCTCAGCTCTTATAACCACACTGCCTCAGCTCTTATAACCACACTGCCTCAGCTCTTATAACCATACTGCCTCAGCTCTTATGACCACACTGCCTCAGCTCTTATGACCACACTGCCTCAGCTCTTATGACCATACTGCCTCAGCTCTTATAACCACACTGCCTCAACTCTTATAACCATACTGCCTCAGCTCTTATAACCATACTGCCTCAGCTCTTATGACCATACTGCCTCAGCTCTTATAACCCCACTGCCTCAGCTCTTATGACCATACTGCGTCAACTCTTATAACCATACTGCCTCAGCTCTTATAACCACACTGCCTCAGCTCTTATAACCCCACTGCCTCAGCTCTTATAACCCCACTGCCTCAGCTCTTATGACCATACTGCCTCAGTTCTTATAACCCCACTACCTCAGCTCTTATAACCCCACTGCCTCAGATCTTATGACCCCACTGCCATAACTTCCTTGCCCAAATACAGTGTACACTTGGACACTGAGCCAAAATAAACCTTACCTTCTTTAAGTTGCTTTTGACTCATTACTTTTAATTTTATGTGTATATATGGCTTGCTTGTGTCTGTGCATCCATGCATGCAATGCCCATAGAGACCAGAAGAGGATGTTGAAATCCCCTGGAGCTGGAGTTATGGAAGGTCCTCTGCAAAAGCAGCCAGTGCTCTTAATTACTGAACCATCTATCCAGTCCCTTAAGTTGCTTTTGTAAAGATATTTTATCATAGTGATTAAAAAAGCAACTATGTGTGTTGGTGTAATGAAGGTTTTTTAAGGACATATTTATTTTATGTGTTTATATATTTGTCTGAGTGAGGCCAGAAGAAGGTATCAGATTCCCTTGAACTGCAATTATTACAATTTATTGTTATTTTATTACATATTTTTTATTTTATTTATTTTGTATGTGTATGAATGTACTGTCTGCATGTAGGTCTGTGCACCTGTGTAGTGCAATGCTTCAGAGGTCAGAAGAGGGTGTCGGATTCCCCTGGAACTGGAGTCAAGGACGGTTCTCAACCACCATGTGGGTGCTAGGGATCGAACTCGGGTCCTCTGCTAGAGCAATCAGAGCTCTTAACTGCTAGGCCATCTCTCCAGCCCTATTTTATTGTATTTTTAAAAATGGTGTGTGTGTGTGTGTGTGTGTGTGTGTGTGAGTGTGTGTGTGCGTGTGTGTGTGGTGTGTGTGTGTGTGTGTGTGCGTGTGGTGTGTGCATGTATGGAGGGCAGAGGAAGACTTGCGTTAGCCAGTTCTCGCCTTCCATTGTGTGGATCCCAAGGACAGAACTGAAGTCATCAATCTTGGCATCAAGAGCCTTTTCCACTGACTTGTCTCAGTATTCCTTATTTTTATCTTTTATTTATATGGATGTGTGTGCATGTGTGTGTTTATGTGTATGCATGTCCATGTGTCTAGGTGTCCACAGAGACCAGAGGATGGTGTCAGCTCCCTGGTACTGGAGCTACAGGTGGGTGTCAACCGCTAGACATGAGTGCTGGGAACTAGAGTTGGGTGGTCTGGAAGTACTCTTAACCTCTGAGTCGACGCTCCAGTCTTTAATTTATTATTTACAAACACTATTCCTCAGTAAGAATTTAAGAGGTGCTACAAACTGTTTGTAGGCCATTGCAGTCTCAAATGAGGTGGGGCAAAGTCTGGCATCTTAAAGTTTTCCTTTAGGTCTTAACATGCCTTTATTCATTGCTTACATTTAGTACATACATAACTCATACCCTATATTAGAGGAAGCAAACTATAACTATTCAGGCTCCTCTAAATATGAATTTTTTTTTTTTTTTTTTTTGGTATTTTTTGAGACAGGATCTCCCTTCAGTCCCAACTGGACTGGAGATCACTCTGTAGACCAGGCTGGCCTTGAACTCACAGAGATCCACTTGCCTCTGCCTCTCAAGTGCTGGGATTACAGGCACCTGCCACCATGCCCAGCTAAACATGCAACAAAAATATTGCTTAGTTTATTCAAGCTGTTATTAAATAGCTACTCAGTATTCAAGTATAGAGAGTCTATTTTCTAAATGTAGAGTAGGAAAAGGAAATCTCCCAAATTTTCTTATTGATGTTATGCAATTGTTTGTTTGGGGTTTTTTTTTTTTTTTTTTTTTTGGCTTTTTGAGACAGGGTCTCCCTTTCGTCCCACCTGGCCTGGTGCTCACTATGTAGACTAGGCTGGCCTTGAACTCACAAAGATCCGCCTGCCTCTGCCTCCTGAGTGCTGGGATTAAAGGCGTGCACCACCACACCCGGCTATATTGTGCAATATTAAAGAAAAATGAAGCTATTTAAAAATTTTCATACTTTTATTTACTTTAAAGAATTTCAGAATTCTTTAGCATCATGGACTCAGACTTCCTTCATTTATACACTATTATATTTGACACAAAACATTAGTACATGAATCTAATTCAACAAAGTTCACTCTAAAATCTAAATGGATTATGGAAATAAAATAAACTTGTGATGATTCTTCTAGCAATATTTTTCGAATTCAGTGTATGTGCCATGGCACTTCCCTTACATTTATTTTTTGGGTTTGAACAAAGTGACTTTGGTGCAATTCACTTTCCTGCTCTGGACTTCTAATCACCAACATGCTTTTGTGGGTAACTGTTCTTTTTTTTTTCCACATAAATTTATTTTTATTTTTTTAACAAATCTAGACCCGTGTTCCCGCACATTCCCCAACCCATAACTGTTCTAATTTCATTGTGTTGCGATAAATATTCGGAGGAGGAGGAAAGCATATACTGAGTCTACGCTTCCAGGTTGCAGTCTATCACTTCGGGGAGTCAGGGCAGCCATCAAGCTGGAGCTTGAAGCAGCACCCTGGGGAAACGCTGTCCTGCCGCTTCACCTTCTGGCCTGAGCCCATCGTCACGCTTACCTGGCTTTCTTATCCAGGACAGGTTCATTTGACCAGGGAAAGCTGCTGCCCACAAGGCTGGGCACCCTATGTCCATTCAGATCACTATTCTGCAGTCATGCCCACAGGTCCGTTTGATCTAGGCCGTTTCTTGGTTGAGGTCCTCTTCCAGATGACTCAAGGTTGTGTCAAATGGACACTAATACTTTATCCCCTTTATGAATTCCTTTTATGCAGAATAAGTTCTCAGCCTTTTGCGATTATGACTTCAATGTGCTCTTGAGGCTTTTGAGATAACTCTCCAAAGCAGCCGTCCAATTCAGGAAGTAGAAACAATCCTAAATTTGTAAAAGCCTTGTCTCTAGTCAGGTGTGGTGGTTCAAGCCTTTAATCCCAGCAACAAGGAAGCACAGGCAGGTGGAACTCTGTGAGACTGAGGCCAGCTTGCTCTATACAGTGAAAGCCAGGCCAGCTGGGGCTACAGGAGGACCTTGTCTCAAAACCAAGAAAAAGTATTAGGTTTTGAGGCTTCTCATTGGAAGGGATCCAAAGATCCTGGGTCAATAGTTTCAGTATCTATGAAACAGTGTAAATTGTTGACATATTTAACAAACAGTAATACAGTTTTTGTGGGGCTGAATTTTGTAGAGATGTTTCAAAGTCTCAATTTCTCTTTTTTAAATTTTTTTTATTTTAATTTTAAAATTTTTTTTGTTTTTATTTTTTATTATTTATTTATTTATTTATTCATTCATTCATTTTTGGTATTTTTGAGACAGGGTCTCCCTGTAGCCCCAGCTGTCCTGGAACTCACTCTGTAGACCAGGCTGGCCTTGAACTCACAAAGATCCGCCTGCCTCTGCCTCCCAAGTGCTAGGATTAAAGGCGTGCGCCACCACGCCCGGCAATTTTTAAATTTTTAAATTTATTTTTCATGTGTATGAATGTACTGTCTGTATGTAGGTTTGTGCACCCGTGTCATGCAATGCCCTGGAAGCCAGAAGAGGGTGTCAGGTTCTCCTGGAACTGGAGCCAAAGCCAGTTCTCAGCCACCATGTGGGTGCTGGGGATCAAACCCTGGTCCTCTGCAAGAGCAGTCGGTGTTCTTAATCGCTAGGCCATCTCTCCAGCCCCTCGATTTCTCTCTTAAAACTCACACAAAACCACATGTGCTCCATAGAACATAAACACGGGAGCTCAGTTTTCAGAAATAATGTCTTGAGGTTATACAAATTTCTTCCTAAAAGGAGAGAGATCCATATTTTCACCGAAATTACATGAAAGGATGACTCTCCCAGAGCACAGATCTCTACTTCCTCCTTTCTACCAGTATCTTTTCTCAACACATGTGAAAGGATATGCAAATTGTATGAACATGATTTTATTTTATTTCATTTTAATTTTTGCATGTTAAAGTCCTGTTAACACTGTGTTAACAGTAACAACATGTAAAGAAATAAATGTACAAGGCCTAAAAAATGGCTTAACAGATAAGACCTGAGTTGAATCTCTAGAACACAGATGAAAGGACAACTCCCAAAAGTTGTCCCCTGGTCTTAACATATGCGTTGTGGAACCTGCCTGCACATGTGCTCACACTCACATGCTAAGTAAGTAAATGTAAAACTGAAAACACAGATATAGATACCACCTAGAGTTCCCAGGTCTCCTTTTCTTTAGTATTCCATTAAGAGAGAAAACTATTCAGTGTTTCACAGACCTTAGCCCATGCCTCTTAATTCCATGAAGAATATGAACAATGGAAGAACAGAAATTTAATATGAACTTGATAGCTAAGAAAGTCAAGGCATATAAATTATTAAATGCAGACGAGGAGATAAAAATTAATAATCTAAATCTGATGTGGTAATTTAACACCAAATTTTGCATTAGGTCAAGATCTTTAAGTAAAATATTTACTTTAAGGCATTGTATTTCAAATTAATTTTCAAACACGGGGAAACAAGAAGATGCATGTTTAATTTTCTCATTAAGGTGAAAATGTAAGCTTATTTATGTAATCAAAACTCAAATAAATATTTAATCATTCTCCAACATCATAACTCACCAACAAAGTGATTTAAGACTCTATATAGAAGTGAACGAAATGGAAATTTTGCAGTATTAAGCTATCAAGGGCACTGAAAATGCACAATTTACCTTAAAATTGCCATTTTCTTCTCTCCCCCTAATTTGTGCTTTTTAAACATATATTGATAAAAAAATGCCTTCTGTTTTTAATGGTAATATACTTGACACACGGGTAGTAGACAGGTGTTTAATTCCTGGTCATTCCTAGAAGATATAAATTAATATTGTGGAGAACCTAGGAAAATACTGAAGGGGAAATATGAAGTAGGACAAGATAAAGACCAAAGAGATAATGTGAAGATGCCCTCAGAGATGAGGCTGACTGCAGGAAAGGGCTTTGTGTAGCCATCTACTTTGTTGATTTGGGATGGTTATATTATTCTTATTTAGAGATTGTTATTGTACGGAATTAAGGGATAAGCTACTTTTAAAAAAATTAAACTCGTTGCTAAGTTAAAAAAGTAATTTCAAAATTAGATCACATTATTGATTATTTAACTTAATTCCTGTGTAAGATGATTTAATTTAAATATGTGATCTTAAAAATACAGACATATAAGAAAATTTTCACTTTCTTTTGGACTTGAAATGAGAGCTTTTACTTCAATCACCCAATACCAGATAGTCTGTGATGTTAAAAAAATATATTCTGGCCAATTTTAATGGAAATTATCTAGAAAAATACAGGAATTTTAGGAGGAAATTGGTATATTTTTCTGAGTCCATAAAGGTGTTTCATTCTAATCTTTTATATAACTAGAATGTATGTTGCATTAAAAAATGATTTTACTCTGCTTGTCAGTTCTGTATCTCATGTGTGTTTCACAGTATGGCTGAGGAAATGAATAATATCAAAAGAATAATAAAATAGGGGCTGGAGAGATGGCTCAGTGGTTAAGAGCTCCAACTGCTCTTGCAGAGGACCCAGGTTCAATTCCCAGCACCCACAAGGCAGCTAAAAACCATCTTTAAGCTGCACGTGGTGGCGCATGCCTTTAATCCTAGCACTTGGGAGGCAGAGGCAAGTGGATCTCTGAGAGTTCAAGGCCAGCCTGGTCTACAGAGTGAGTACGAGGATAGCTGGGGCTACAGGGAGACCCTGGCTCAAAACAAACAAAACAAAACAAAACAAAACAAAACACCCAAGGAAAAAAAACAGCAAAAAGAATAATAAAATAATTTTTTAAACTTTTTTTAAATTTTTTTTATTAATTTTATTTATTTCTGTATGTGTATGAATGTACTGTCTGCATGCAAGTCTGTGCACCCGTATCGTGCAATACCATGGAGGCCAGAAGAGGGCGTCGGATTCCCCTGCAACTGGAGTTTCAGACAGCTCTCGGCCGCCATGTGGGTGCTGGGGATCAAACCTGGGTCCTCTGCAAGAGCATTGGCGCTCCTAACGGCTAGGCCATCTCTCCAGCCCCAAAATAATTCTTTTTAATGCTATGATTAATGTGTGAAGTTATATTGCTTATTAGCCAAAATATCATCAAATGTAAAGTAAAACACTTTCAACTTAATGTTATTATAGATGTCTTTAGTTTGAGTTCTTTCCTCAGAGCATTTTAACTCTTTTGAATTATATCTACACACACACACACACACACACACACACACACACACAAACACACTTATGTAAAGTCAGCTTTAGATAAAAGTATAAGATGACTCAGACTTGAGACTGATCCCTTGTGGGGGTCGTAGAGAGGTGGTTGGCAAAGACCACCCTCTCCAGCTTCCTCGCCGCCGAAAATCTTCACTCTGTCGGCCCACGATGGAGTGGGGCTGGGGAGGGTAAGTGCACTGCTGAACCAAAAGCAACCATGGCAGGGAGTCGAGTCAAAGTGTTACAGCTCAAAAACTCACTTTATTGCAGGTTCACAGTGTTTATAAGCCGTGCTAGCTTCCCCACTCGGGCATGTGTCTCTTCCCAACTGGTCTTTTTAGGAGGCTTAATTTACAAGTTCCTAATTAATCCAATCCCTTCCCTTCCTAGCATAGTCCCTAATTATCATGTTAGTACACGGAAGCTAGCCTTCCTTGCTCGGATGGGCGGGGGTGAGTTCTCGAAACTCCACAGGCTTTCTTTTGTCCTACAGGCCCATCTTCTCGGCCATTCCATGCTGTGATTTCCTCCTTTTTGTTTTATTTGGCATAGCTCCTGTCTTAGGTTGGTGCTTTTACTGGGCTCAGCTCTTACCCATCTTTGAGTAGATAGCAGCTTTGGCTATCCCCCTGTCTTAGGTTGGCCGACCCAAAAAAGCCCTTACCCGTCTTTGGAGTCTGATGCTGCCTTTTGTAGGTATTGACGAGGGGAATGGGCTTATACTTTGCCCGTAAGGCCATTAATTGGACTTCTTCTGCCTGTTTTCTAGTGAACCTTATAACCCAGTTGAGCAAGCAAGGGCCTACCATGAACAAAAGCAAAAGAATAATAAGAGGTCTTTCTTCTTTTAAGGCTATTCCTAAGGTTGTCTAGATTCTTTGCAATTACACCGGAGTGGTCTGCGTAAAAGCAGCATTCTTCCCCTAAAGCCTGGCATATCCCTCCCTGTTCTAGTGCAAGGAGATCAAGCCCCCTTCTATTCTGAAGGACTATCTCTGCTAAAGAATCCAATGATGCCTTCACGTGTCTCAGAGTTATTTCTACCTTTTCTATCTGTCTGAGAGCTGTTCCTCCAGTAGCTGCGCCTGCGATTCCCACTCCTATTATGCCCACCAGCGCAAGGGCGGTTCTCTATTTTATGTCTAGAAACTGAAAGGCCTCCTGCTGGGTTATATAATGCACAAGAGTCATTACTTGTCTTTACAGCTTCTAGGTTGACACAAGGGATTAGTCCCGGGGCATACATAACATTCCCACTTTTTAGCATTTAGTCTATCCACCTCCCTTCGGCACTGTTCCCATTGTCCATTGAAGTAACCATCTGCTAACGAGCAGAAATCGGTTTGGAGAGTAAAGCCTTGATGACATTTCCAGTAGCAACGTTCACCACTGACCAGATGATGGTGCAAGAATTCCGACGGCCAGGAGCATCAGATCCATTTCTGTAAGAACAAGGGGATTTACCTTAAGGAGTTCATCCTTAGGTTGGGGGTTAAGAAGTTTCCGGGAGGTCATATTTGATGTTCTTTGCCGGGACCCAGATAGGTGTATTCGAGTCTATTGGCATAATACAGCCGAATCCTCGGCCTGTAGTTATAAGTGGGTCCGGGCCTCGCCATTGCTGGGTTAGAGGATCTCTCCACCGGACCTGTATTGCTGGTGTCTGGGGTAATTGTCCCCAGTGTTTTTGAAATCTATTGTAATGTACATTTTTGGAAAAATTTAAAATATTTATGTTTAATAATTCCCCTGCCAGCTGCAGGTGACTGCAGTACCAGTCCTCTCCCCCCTTTTTTTTTTTGTTTTTGTATTTGTTGTTTTAAAATCTGGTGAGTTCTTTCAATGATCGCTTGTCCTTGTGGGTTATAAGGAATACCGGTGATGTGTTTGATATTCCATCTATTAAAAAATTGGCTTAGGGACTGAGATGTAAAGCAAGGCCCATTGTCTGTTTTGACCTGTTTAGGTAGGCCCAGGGTTGAAAAACTTTGTATAAAGTGTGATTTAGCATGGGCGGCTTTTTCTCCAGAGTGGGCCGTTGCCCAACATGCTCCTGAATATGTATCTACTGAAACAAAGACAAATTTGAGTTTCTCAAAATCCGGGTAGTGGGTGACATCTGTCTGCCAGATGATGTTGGGTTGAAGGCCTCGGGGATTTACTCTGGGCCCCTGCAGAGGCAGAACATTGAGAAAAGGTTTACAAGATTTGCAGGTATGTATAATTTTCTTAAGTTCTGAGACCGGTATATGGGGGAATCTTACCTGTAATCCCTTCCAGTTTAGATGGGTCAACTCATGAAGTTTATTTGGTTCAGTTACATCAACAATATTAATTTGAGAAGCTAATCTATCTGCCATGGCATTGCCCTTGGTGAGGAACCCGGGCAGATGAGAATGACTCCTTACATGTTGGACATAAATGGACTCCACCCAGCCCTCCAAAAGAGACCAAGCTTGTATCATGAGAGCTGATATGGGGTTTCTGTCCAGTCTTATATGTGCTCCTGGGAGAGCTGGCAGAAGATTTGTCACATATAGGCTATCAGATATAAGATTAAAGGGTTGGGTGAAGTCCTGTAGGGCCATTGTGGCTGCTAGTAATTCCTTGTATTGTGCAGACCCTTGTATGTCTTGGGTCCAGACCTTTACTGGGACATCAGGGTTTTCTGGGGAATAGGCAATGTAAGCCCCCCCTCCTCTTCCTCCATCAGTGAAAACATACAAGGCATCGGCCAGAATCTTTTTGGAAAAGAGGTTGTTGGCTATTAATTTAATGGGTAGTCGTTGGAGGAGTGTGGCCCATGGAGAAGGGCCGAAATGGCAGTCCAGACTACCCAGGAATCCCTCCAGGGCTAGTGGTTATTAATTTTTAATTTATTTCTTTTTTTTATTTTTTTTTTTTTTGTGTGAATGATGTGTATGCAAAGTCTGTGCACCCGTATCGTGCAATACCAGAGGCCAGAAGAGGGCGTCGGATTCCCTGCAACTGGAGTTTCAGACAGCTCTCGGCCGCCCATGGGGTGCTGGGGATCAAACCTGGGTCCTCTGCAAGAGCATGGCTCCTCAACCAGAGCCATCTCTCCAGCCCCAAAATAATTCTTTTTATGCTATTTTTTGAGTTTATTATTTTTGTTATTTTAGCAACAAAATATCATACAAAATTAAAGTAAAACACTTTCAACTGTTAAGTGTGTTATTATAGATGTCTTTAGTTTGAGTTCTTTCCTCAGAGCATTTTAACTCTTTTGAATATATCTAACACACACCACACACCACACACACACACACACACACAAACACACTTATGTAAAGTCAGCTTTAGATAAAAGTATAAGATGACTCAGACTTGAGACTGACCCTTGTGGGGGTCGTAGAGAGGTGGGTGGCAAAGACCACCCTCTCCAGCTTCCTCGCAGCCGAAAATCTTCACTCTGTGGCCCCGATAGGAGTGGGGCTGGGGAGGTAAATGCACTGCCGAACCAAAAGCAACCACGCAGGGAGTCGAGTCAAAGTGTTACAGCCAAAAACTCAACTTACTGTAGTGTTTCACCGTGTTTAAGCCGTGCTGCTTCCCACTCGGGCAGTGTGTCTTGTTCACAACTGCGTCTTGTTCAGGAGGGCTCTTAAGGTACAAGGTTAATTCACTATCAACATCAGCTGTCCTGGAACTCACTCTGTAGACCAGGCTGGCCTTGAACTCACAAAGATCCGCCTGCCTCTGCCTCCCAAGTGCTAGGATTAAAGGCGTGCGCCACCACGCCCGGCAATTTTTAAATTTTTAAATTTATTTTTCATGTGTATGAATGTACTGTCTGTATGTAGGTTTGTGCACCCGTGTCATGCAATGCCCTGGAAGCCAGAAGAGGGTGTCAGGTTCTCCTGGAACTGGAGCCAAAGCCAGTTCTCAGCCACCATGTGGGTGCTGGGGATCAAACCCTGGTCCTCTGCAAGAGCAGTCGGTGTTCTTAATCGCTAGGCCATCTCTCCAGCCCCTCGATTTCTCTCTTAAAACTCACACAAAACCACATGTGCTCCATAGAACATAAACACGGGAGCTCAGTTTTCAGAAATAATGTCTTGAGGTTATACAAATTTCTTCCTAAAAGGAGAGAGATCCATATTTTCACCGAAATTACATGAAAGGATGACTCTCCCAGAGCACAGATCTCTACTTCCTCCTTTCTACCAGTATCTTTTCTCAACACATGTGAAAGGATATGCAAATTGTATGAACATGATTTTATTTTATTTCATTTTAATTTTTGCATGTTAAAGTCCTGTTAACACTGTGTTAACAGTAACAACATGTAAAGAAATAAATGTACAAGGCCTAAAAAATGGCTTAACAGATAAGACCTGAGTTGAATCTCTAGAACACAGATGAAAGGACAACTCCCAAAAGTTGTCCCCTGGTCTTAACATATGCGTTGTGGAACCTGCCTGCACATGTGCTCACACTCACATGCTAAGTAAGTAAATGTAAAACTGAAAACACAGATATAGATACCACCTAGAGTTCCCAGGTCTCCTTTTCTTTAGTATTCCATTAAGAGAGAAAACTATTCAGTGTTTCACAGACCTTAGCCCATGCCTCTTAATTCCATGAAGAATATGAACAATGGAAGAACAGAAATTTAATATGAACTTGATAGCTAAGAAAGTCAAGGCATATAAATTATTAAATGCAGACGAGGAGATAAAAATTAATAATCTAAATCTGATGTGGTAATTTAACACCAAATTTTGCATTAGGTCAAGATCTTTAAGTAAAATATTTACTTTAAGGCATTGTATTTCAAATTAATTTTCAAACACGGGGAAACAAGAAGATGCATGTTTAATTTTCTCATTAAGGTGAAAATGTAAGCTTATTTATGTAATCAAAACTCAAATAAATATTTAATCATTCTCCAACATCATAACTCACCAACAAAGTGATTTAAGACTCTATATAGAAGTGAACGAAATGGAAATTTTGCAGTATTAAGCTATCAAGGGCACTGAAAATGCACAATTTACCTTAAAATTGCCATTTTCTTCTCTCCCCCTAATTTGTGCTTTTTAAACATATATTGATAAAAAAATGCCTTCTGTTTTTAATGGTAATATACTTGACACACGGGTAGTAGACAGGTGTTTAATTCCTGGTCATTCCTAGAAGATATAAATTAATATTGTGGAGAACCTAGGAAAATACTGAAGGGGAAATATGAAGTAGGACAAGATAAAGACCAAAGAGATAATGTGAAGATGCCCTCAGAGATGAGGCTGACTGCAGGAAAGGGCTTTGTGTAGCCATCTACTTTGTTGATTTGGGATGGTTATATTATTCTTATTTAGAGATTGTTATTGTACGGAATTAAGGGATAAGCTACTTTTAAAAAAATTAAACTCGTTGCTAAGTTAAAAAAGTAATTTCAAAATTAGATCACATTATTGATTATTTAACTTAATTCCTGTGTAAGATGATTTAATTTAAATATGTGATCTTAAAAATACAGACATATAAGAAAATTTTCACTTTCTTTTGGACTTGAAATGAGAGCTTTTACTTCAATCACCCAATACCAGATAGTCTGTGATGTTAAAAAAATATATTCTGGCCAATTTTAATGGAAATTATCTAGAAAAATACAGGAATTTTAGGAGGAAATTGGTATATTTTTCTGAGTCCATAAAGGTGTTTCATTCTAATCTTTTATATAACTAGAATGTATGTTGCATTAAAAAATGATTTTACTCTGCTTGTCAGTTCTGTATCTCATGTGTGTTTCACAGTATGGCTGAGGAAATGAATAATATCAAAAGAATAATAAAATAGGGGCTGGAGAGATGGCTCAGTGGTTAAGAGCTCCAACTGCTCTTGCAGAGGACCCAGGTTCAATTCCCAGCACCCACAAGGCAGCTAAAAACCATCTTTAAGCTGCACGTGGTGGCGCATGCCTTTAATCCTAGCACTTGGGAGGCAGAGGCAAGTGGATCTCTGAGAGTTCAAGGCCAGCCTGGTCTACAGAGTGAGTACGAGGATAGCTGGGGCTACAGGGAGACCCTGGCTCAAAACAAACAAAACAAAACAAAACAAAACAAAACACCCAAGGAAAAAAAACAGCAAAAAGAATAATAAAATAATTTTTTAAACTTTTTTTAAATTTTTTTTATTAATTTTATTTATTTCTGTATGTGTATGAATGTACTGTCTGCATGCAAGTCTGTGCACCCGTATCGTGCAATACCATGGAGGCCAGAAGAGGGCGTCGGATTCCCCTGCAACTGGAGTTTCAGACAGCTCTCGGCCGCCATGTGGGTGCTGGGGATCAAACCTGGGTCCTCTGCAAGAGCATTGGCGCTCCTAACGGCTAGGCCATCTCTCCAGCCCCAAAATAATTCTTTTTAATGCTATGATTAATGTGTGAAGTTATATTGCTTATTAGCCAAAATATCATCAAATGTAAAGTAAAACACTTTCAACTTAATGTTATTATAGATGTCTTTAGTTTGAGTTCTTTCCTCAGAGCATTTTAACTCTTTTGAATTATATCTACACACACACACACACACACACACACACACACACACAAACACACTTATGTAAAGTCAGCTTTAGATAAAAGTATAAGATGACTCAGACTTGAGACTGATCCCTTGTGGGGGTCGTAGAGAGGTGGTTGGCAAAGACCACCCTCTCCAGCTTCCTCACCGCCGAAAATCTTCACTCTGTCGGCCCACGACGGAGTGGGGCTGGGGAGGGTAAGTGCGCTGCTGAACCAAAAGCAACCACGGCAGGGAGTCGAGTCAAAGTGTTACAGCTCAAAAACTCACTTTATTGCAGGTTCACAGTGTTTATAAGCCGTGCTAGCTTCCCCACTCGGGCATGTGTCTCTTCCCAACTGGTCTTTTTAGGAGGCTTAATTTACAAGTTCCTAATTAATCCAATCCCTTCCCTTCCTAGCATAGTCCCTAATTATCATGTTAGTACACGGAAGCTAGCCTTCCTTGCTCGGATGGGCGGGGGTGAGTTCTCGAAACTCCACAGGCTTTCTTTTGTTCTACAGGCCCATCTTCTCGGCCATTCCATGCCATCAATCCCTAACAAACTTCTATGAGATAGAATCCCAAAGCAATTTTCCATCCAGAAAACTGGTACCCGAAGAAACTTCTTTTTTTATTTATTATTTTATGTGTATGAGTGTACTGTCTGCATGTAAGTAGGTGCACCTGTGTCGTGCAATGCTGTGGAGGTCAGAAGAGGTTGTCAGATTCCCCTGGAACTGGAGTTAAAGACAGTTCTTAGCTGCCATGTGGGTGCTGGGAAACGAACCCAGGTTTTCTGCAAGAGCAGTCAGTGCTCTTAACTACTGAGCCATCTCTCCAGCCCCCAAAAGAAACTTCTAATCCATTGAATGGGAGAGCTGCATGCTCTAATTCATCAGTGAGTATTTTTCAGCCTAGATAAGAACCCCCAAAATAAAAACCAATAAAACTTTTAATATCAGGTATAACTGATAAGAGATGTTTTTATGAAGCATATATGAGATAACTATTTAAAATATCTCCTTAAAATGATTAAGGAGGCTCTCCTAAGGCCTTCCCAGGGGAATGAAGGGTGCGGGTTTCTGGAGAGAGCAAGTCCTGGTCTTCAGTGGTGTAGTGATATAGTGGCTGATGACTGACTCTTGTTCCAGTGGACAGCTTTCCAAATGTCCCTGCTTAAACCCAGCAGGTTACAAAACATAAATAAGAACAACATAAAATTCAAGGAAATGAGACAGGGACTCAATTATAGGAAGACGCTGGGTTAATGGCAGGAGGGGAGGATAAGAGAGAAATAAATGTGACCAGAATGTATCTTATTCACGTTTCAGACTGTCAAAGAATAAACATTTAAAATAGTCATGTGAGTCTTATTCGTTAAATTTATCTCTGATGAATCAGGGCCCCAAAACCAGAGTTGGCAAGTTAGTTACTTTATCAAGTATCTCTTGAGGGACACACCTCTATTTCTGACTATGGCATGCTCTATGGTGAATTCTATTTTCCTTTAAGGTACATGAAAATAAAGAGCCCGGCCTGGTAGTGTTAAAGTGTTTGCTGTGCAATGATGAGGGTCCGAGTTCTATTGATCTATATCACCTATGTAAAAGCCAGGCATGGTGGATTGTGTCTGTCCAACCTAGCACTGGGAAGGTTGAAGACAGGCAGCCTCTGAGTGTTGTTTGCCAGCCAGCCTAACTCACTTTGTGAGCTCCAGGTTCAGTGAGAAACCCTGTTTCAAAAGAAAAAAAAAAGGTGGAGCATGGCAGAAAAAGCTACCTTCTGTTGACCTCTGAATTCATATGGATGCAGACACACTGACATGCGTACATATGCTCAGATATCCTATACATACACACACAAAAAACACAAGATACCTGCCAGATTAAATATAGAAGGAGGAAAACAGAGTTAGCAAACAAAATTTTTCAAGCAGGAACAAAAGCAAAATGTGTGTTGATTTTATCTTCCCCTGGTGGATGTGTTTGAAATTCTGGACTCACAAGTGTGTATCATTGTCCCCTTTTAAAAAAAATTTACTTGTCCATTGCTATTAATACTCTCATTCATAACAGCTTGAGGAATTTATCAGTAATTTTCTCGTCAGCATTTTTCTTTAATCACAGTAATAGCAACAATAACCAATGATGAAGGCAACCTTGGGTTGGCCTTTCACCCGGAGACAGATGGCAGTAGCTGTTGCTCTGACTCTGTTCTACTTATTATTTGACAACAAATAAATCTCCATAAGCCTTTTTGAAGAGTGTGAGAGGACACATGAGAAGGATAGCACACTGCTTGGCACAGAAGAAGCAGTGAAATACAGTATCCATGTGAATTTATTTGTTATTTCCATCAAAATGCCTAGAAACACTTTTATACACATATGTCTCTTTGTGTGAAATCATTTTGGTGTCAAAGTTTGGATTTTAGTTTTTGCAATATGTTAATTGAAATATTTATTACATAACATGCATATATAATAAATATATTCTCCTTATAAAAGCATGGTAGAAAACTGAAATGTCCTGTTTCTCCACTTCCCCAGTGTGTTCCAAGTAATGTTCATCCCTCCCTCTTAACTTTCACCCCTCCTTCACTCTCTCAACCCAGTGCTCTTTGTTAGAGTCATTACATAGAGACGTTTTTACTCACTGTGATGATTAATCTTATTTTTTAAAAATATTTTTATTGAAGTTTTGTGCATTTTGTACATCATTTCTCAGTTCAGTTTAGACTCATCTCCCTTTCCAGGCTCCCACCCCACCTGAGTGCACGCATTCTCATACAGATCTTGTATCTTTTTCTGAGTCTTTTTAAAGATTTTTCTCAAAGCAGAGGATTATTGCTTTGGGGAGAACTTTACTGTTTCAGTTGGTTCTTTGTGCCAGTTCTTTTGTTATTGTTGTTCCCTCCAATTTATATTGTTTCAACCTATGCATATATATATTATACATATGTCACACCTATATTAAAATTATGTTGTTTGAAAATAAGCTGTATGTTATTTCCAAATCATATTTCAGAATTCACATTTTTCCCTTTTAATTTTATATTAGTCTAAAATATGCATACCTACCATCCACCCATAAACCAATATTACAAAGCCTGAAAATAAGTGGTAGGTTAATTCTAGAGCCTGTTAAGCGATTCACATTATAAGAGCACAGTTGCTTTCAGATAACTAGGAATATAACATTAACGTTACTCAGTTTGCCTTACTACATCCCCAGATGAGGGATACCATTCTTCGTTTGTTTTTCTGGGACTGTGTTACTTCACTTAGCATAACATCTTCTAATTCCATCCATTAATCTTGACAGTCAACTTGATTACATTAAGTAGTGCCAAAGAGACCAGAACAATGCACTTCTGGGTGCATCTGGGAAGGCATTTCCAGAGGTGGTTAACTGAGAGGATTAGCCCCCCTGTGATGCTTAGTTGTGATTGTACCCTTGATACAACCTAGAATCACCTGGAAGAGAGTCTGAGTGAGGGATGGTCAAGGCGGGGTTGGCCTATGGGCGCGCTTCAGGGGATTGTCTTGGTTGCCTATGCGGGAAGATCCACCCTCTGGGAGTGGCCCAGAGGAAAGCACATGGAAGAAGGCAATCTTCTCTTCTGTGACACCATTGGCATCAGGGCTTCCGGTGAGCTCACCTAGCTTGTTGCTGTAGCTGCCGGCTCCTTCACTGCTGTGAAAACCGGCTTCCTTGGGCTTCTAATGTGGAACGGAAGGAGCTGACAGCTCTCCAGGATTCATCAGAGCCTTCAGCACCAGATTTGTACTGCTGAGACATCCGGCCTCATGAAGGGGCCGAGCAATTATGGGTTTCCTTAGCCTTGCTGGTTATTGGACAGACATAGTTGGAGTACTCTAGCAATATCGTGTAAGCCAATCTAATAAAGTCCCCTTTAACATGTATTTATTCTGTCATTCCTGTCGCTCTGGAGACCCCTCATATAACTTCCCTGAATACACATGGCAGCATCCAAAAGATGGGGACCCACATGAACCCACAGGGAACAGGAGAACCCACTAGCACAGGCCACCCTGAACCTGATTCCTAGCCATGATGAGGTGAGTTTCTCCACTCCACAATTTCTATTCTCCACCACGGACTGACAAAACCATCTATGCCTTCTTTAAAACAGATGTTGTCGATCAATCAGGAGTCCAGACTATATTCCTGTAGTGTCATGATTCACCCCTATCTCTCCACAGCCCTTACAATCTACCACGCCTCCTCTTCTGCAGTTTGTTCCCTGGGCTTTGGGAAAGGGGCACAAGTGGGTGAGAAGAAAACAGTCTAATTTCTTTGGAGTTGTCATTTTGGACTCCAGTCTGTATTCAGGTTGTTTCCCTTCCATGGAGTTGACAGCTTTCCCAGTGATACCCTTTTTAGTCATATTAACAAATCGTCAAGCTATTGATGTACAGGCATTTAAGCAGTACCACTTATTATGTCAAGCTTAAGCTGTGAGCATAGACACAAGGATGCTTGGATGGCATGCTAATCCGCAAACTGTGGTTTCTCTATAAAGGGTGACAAGTTCTTATTGTGGCTTTCACAACATTCCAACCACTAGAAGACAATCAAGCTTGTGGCATCCGCTGTGAGTTATTCCTCCAAGAGAGACCAATAGCCAAATAGATTTGGGATATATATAGAAACTTGACTGCCACTGTTGCACAGTATTCCAGGTTGTTGAGGTGTAGCTGATATTGATAGAGAGGAGTCTTGTCTCAGGGAGACCAATATTTTGCTGTTGCTGCTTAGTGGCTTGGTAACGCTCTCTAGCCTTTGCAGAGGCACAGTTTACACTAGCACAGTGACACTCTCATAACATTTTTCATGCTCACACCAGGTCTTCACAGCAGGGACTTACTGCGTTTCTCCTTGCAGTATATCCTATTTTATAGGCAAAAGGCCTTTAATTTAGGGGGGGGCAGGTTTGAATCCCCTAGCCAACATCCCCTAGGCAAATAATTCGTTGCTGATGTAGAGCCCTTTCCTAGTAATATATTTTGGCTTAATTACACAACTTATAAACACTTTTACTAATTGAATTTGGCTCTAGTAGAGGAAATATCCTTTCACATTCCTATGCCTATCATCAAGTTAATACGTTATTGCCTGTTTTATAGGAAATACCACTGTGAACATTGGCTCTAGTTTACAGTTAGGGAGTGGTTTCATTACCATCATGTTTTTCTTTTCCCAAAAAAAAAAAAAAAGGGATAGGTAGGAAGGTTTCTCAAGCACTCTGGAAGGTAAACTTCATTAGGGTCCATTATAAACAATCAACCCCAATATTATTCAGAGAGATGCTCAGTGTTCGTGACTCAGGCAGTCTGAGGTTCCTCATTCCTTAATGTTCAGACGGGTCAACCTCTCTGCTGGCATTCCCCAGTTGTACCTGCACAGCCATAAGTTGTATGTTTTCAGGCATTTAGATTGGTGATTTTTACCTGTGGGAACATAAAAATTCTCCTCCCATTGTTAGTTTCAGATCAGAAAAATTGAAAATTTATCAATAGGATTGGACACAGAGTTTTCCATTTGTATCCCAGAAAGGATAGTACCTCACCTCCCCTCCCTCTTTTTTTTTTTTTTCTTGTTTTGTTTGACCTATAGATGCCTAATTGTATTACACATACCCATAAACAGGACCAAGGCATAAGTTTTCATTAAATTACCCAAACGTTTCTCATTGACTGTATGCTACTTACTTGGGAAGGAAATTTAAGCTTATCTTCCTTTAAATCGTCCTACAGTAAAAGAAAGTGTTATAATGTGATGTTGTGTTATTCAGAAAAAATATGTATGCCATTTGTATACCTTAACCCATTACAAATTATAAATAAAACCAATTAACATTTTTATATCCCAATTAGTTCAGTGTATTACATTTCCACCAAAACCTACACCTAAATTAACTATCTAAACATTCACTAAGCCTTAAAATATCCGATACTTGGTGGATAAAGCGTGCAGAGTTGATACCTGCTAAATAATTACCAATAACACTTTGCTTTTAACACTATGAACTGGACTAGACTTCAATTCTTTGCTGGAAGTAATAATTTAAGCTTAATTCCTTTGAAACGTCTAGTCCTACAAGTAAAAGAAAGTGTTACACTGTGATGTTGTTATAATTTGAGAAAAATATAGAGACCAACCCAATACAAACTATAATAAAACAACTAGCATTTTATATTCCCAGTTTTCAAATGTCAGTATCTAGCTTCCTTTTTTTTTTTTTTTTTTTTTTTTTATTTATATTTTGCAAGCAGTTGTGCCCCAGCAACAGCCCAAGGCTCCCACCATCCAGCTGGAGGGGCTGAATGTTCAATCAAGTTGATCAAAAGAAGTGTCAGACTATATTATGTCATAGATTTACCAGTTCCCCCCTATTGCAGCCCCTACAAAGATACCACTTTCCCTCCTCTTCCACAGATTTTGTTTCCTTGGGCAAGAGATGCGGGCACAGGTGCAAGAACACAACAGTCCCACTTGTCTGGGAGATATCGAGTTGGGACTCTAACGCAGTTCTGGTGTTTTCTTTCTGGGCTGACCAATTGCCTAGGGACAGTTTTCAACGTGTCAAAACAGATGTTACACACCTAAGGGTCCTACAGAAGATGTTTGTTATGCCGTGTAGCAGTTCTGACGCCTATCTTCTTTTATGTTAAGATGCTGAACTTCGCTGCTGGTATCTTCTTGGTACAACGTACACGATGGAAGGCTGGTATCCTTTCTTTCTCAGCCTTTTAGTTGGTTGAATTTTTGACCTGTGGAAAGACAAATCTTTTTCCATGTTAGTCTTCAAAGATAAAATTGGAAGTTTTGAAAAAAGGTTTAATATGTAACTGTATCTCACCCCTTTTTAAATTTATTTATTTTGCCCATGAGTCCAAAAGGCGAGTTGTAGTGCTACTACCTATAGGCAGGGATCAAAGGTTGAAATTTCATCAAATTTTGTCCATATTTTTTTTTTGTGGGGGTGAGTGCACGATATGATTTAGCATTTGTGTGAAGTTAGAAAGTGACATTGATTAAGAAGGGTTAAAAATGTTGTATACTACAGAGTTCATAAAATACAGAAAGATGTTTTTCAAGACTGAAGTGACCATGGTGAATCAAAAAACGCAAAATTATAGACACATTATTGTTCATGGTTAATACTCCAGAATTACTCTCTCTATTGCTATAGTAGTAAATTCCTTTGTGTAGTGTTACTTTTGTAATATCACTTATGTAGATTTTTTTACACCTGCTTAATATTAATACTCAGCTTATCTCGCTCTTCATTAATTACGATGATGTATACGCACATATCCATATTTCTGACTCTCTGAACCTCATACCTCTAAGCGCTCGGTGGTATGGTTTCAGGAAAGGATTCAACATCCCCATATCTGAGTCTAAGTCTAAGAGCTAACTCGCATTCCTCTTGAATTGTCTACCAAGTGCTCTATTTCATACATGTCTTTTGACTTGTTTTTAATATGAAATACAATACACACAGCTTCACAATGACTAAATGAATTATAGAGATAGTTATTTTAGGTTGTGCTGCCTCACCAATAAATGAGGAAGTAATAAGAGCCAATCGTCTAAAGTCTTGCTAATTACTAGGATAGCAATCTGCGTTAGACTTCTACTTAAATATTATTGAATATCTTACTGCAGACGAATTCCAATATTATTATCCTAGAGTCAATTGGGGCGCAAAATAGACATTCGTTTTCATATCTCATTTTTCAGTTTGATTTGACCTCACATAGGTCCTTAATCGTACAAAATAAGTCTCGATGATACAGAACTTCAAGTGGTACTCACATTGCTCATAATCTGATACCGATAGTAAATTTCGTCAGTAATGTCATGAAATTTTGGAAGTATAAATCATTGGCCTGATTAGTTTCCAGCTTTTGCAATTAGTAGTACTCAAGAAAGTCTCTGCCCAATATAAAATAAGTTATAGCTGTGCGTGCCATGAGGTCAATTTGCATTTCAGAGTCTATAGGTATAACTCTCTTTGTGACGATATGTAGACAGAAATCAGTATTATTTTATATACTTAGCTGTGCTTGGAGTGTGTGCTTAACAGAAGCACGTGGTTTAGGAGTACGATTGAAGTCATTTTTATTGCAAGTGATCTAAACTTATTTGAGTTATATTCCAAAACTCTTTCAAACTGCTATTTACCACTACAGATGAATATGGTAACACCTCGATACAAGCGTTTATAACAGATTCACGCCAAACCAGTCATAATGTGCATGAGTGTTCCCCTTTTCCCACAACCTCCAGCACTTGGTACATTTGTTTTCTTGTCCTGGGCACTCTTATCGGGGGTGAAGTGTATTCTTAGAGTGGTTCTTAATTTGCCATTTCTTAATTAATTAGTGATGTATATACAGTTTTTTTAAGATGTTTCTCTGCCTCTCATAGTTCCTCCTCTGTGAAGTCTCTATTCAGCTCTTTGCTTCATCTTTTGAGTGATTTCATTTTGTTTTCTTTTTTCTTTGTTTTTTGAGTAGCTTGTATACATCTGGAAATTAATGCTTTGTCAGATGTATCTGCTAGTAAAAGGTTTCTTCCCACTCAGGGGTTTTCTCATTTTACCTCCTTTATTTTTTTTTGATGCACAGAAGCTTTGAGTTTAATGAGGTCCCATCTGTCCAATTGTCCAGATCTTATTTCTTTTGCAGCTGCTGTCTAGATTTAGGAAGTTCTTTCTCTACACCTATGTCTTTAGATCTTGTGCAAGTTTTTCTTCTCCACATACTCTCCAGATTTTGGGCTTTATGTTTAACGGTCGTTAATCCATCTGGAATGTGACACTTCTTGGCAAGGGCAGAGAGATAGGGGTTTAATTCATTCTTCTAAAGTTGGTGATCCGTTTGGCCAGCACCACTGTTGAAGATGCTGTCCTTTCCTCCATTGTTGTCTTTCTTGGCCCCTTTATCAATATGAGGTGCTGAAGTTGTTAGGTGCTCAGGTTTGGATCTTCAGTTTTTATTCCATTGGTCAACTGGTCTGTTTTTGTGCCAGTACCAAGCTGTTTTTATGACTATAGCTCTGAGTATAGTTTTAAATCTGGTATAGAGATCCCCCCTGTATTGCTCTTTTCACTCAGGGTTTTTTTTGCTCTTTTTTTTTGTTTTCCAAATGAAAATTGAGGATTTTTTTTTTTCCAAACCTGTGAAGAAAGCTCTTGGGGATTTGTTGGGATTGCATTAAATCTGTATTAGAGTTTAGGTAGAAATGGACATTTTTACGTATATTTATTTTCCCAATCCATGAGCATGGGAGGTTTGTCCATCTTCTGATGTCCTTGTTCATTTCCTTCTTCAGAGGTTTAAAAAATTTGTTGTAGAGATCTTGGTGTCTTTGGTTAGGGTTTTGTTCCTAGGTATTTTATTGTTTTGAGGCTATTTTAAGTAGAAAGGTCTCCTTGTAGTCCTTCTTCAGTTTGCTTGTTGTTGGTAGTTAAAGAAAGGCTACTGATTTTCTTAGATTATTTTGTATCCTGCCACTTTACTGAAGTTCATTAATCGTTTCTAGGAGTTTCTGGTGGAGTTCTTAGCATCCCTTAAGTAGGCAATCATATCATCCAGCAAAAAGGGATAGTTTGACTTCCTCTTTTCTGATTAGAACTCCTTTAATTTCCTTTTCTTTGCCTTATGCCCTAGCAAGGGTCTCAAGCACTATATTGAAGAGGAGTGGTGGAAGGGGGCAACCTTGGGCAATTCTACCTTTAAGGGAATGCACTGTTGTTTCCCCATTTAGGATGATATGCTGATGTTCCGTGTATATGGCTTTTGATTACGATTTAAGGAATGATCCTCCCAATCCAATTCCCTGCAGCACTTTAAACACGTAGGGATGTTAACTTTTAAAGGTCTATTCTCCATTAATTGAGATGGATGTGTGGTTTTTGTCCTTCAGGCATTTACATGCATGATGGTATTTATTGATTTTCGTTGTTGAACATCCCTGCATCTCTGTATGAATCCAACTTGGTCATGATGGATGATCTTACTTGAGTGTGTCTGTGTCTGTATGCGCTTACCAGTATCCTGTTTAGAATTTTGGCATCTGTGTTCATTAGGGAGATGGGTCTAGTTGCTTCCTTTTTGGTTGCATCTTTGCCTGGTTTTTGGTATTAGTGTGATCCTGGCTTCATAGAAGGAATCTGGACAACTCCCTCCAATTGTATCCTTCTAAAAACAGCTTGAGTAGTAAGGTTTGTAGGCTTTTTTGAAATATTTTACAGAATTCTGTATGTGAACGATCTGGGCTGGGCTTTTTGGTTGGGAGGGCTCTTAATTACCATCATCAATTTCTTCATATTTATTGGGGTTTAAGCTATCGATCTCTTCTTGGTTCAGCTTTGGGTTGATTCCCAGGATTTCAGATAATCATCACTTTCATCTGGTTTTCAAATTTCGTGGAGTATAGGTTTTTGAAGTAATCCCTTATGGTTGTCTGGGATCTTCTTCATTTTCTTTGTTTGATATTTACCCTTTCACACAGATTCTATTGATTTGGAGTTGTTCCTTTTTTCTTTTAGTTAACTGGGGTAGAGGTCTGTCTATCTTATTTATTCTCCTCAAAGAACCAACTTTTTGGATTGATTGATTTTTGTATGGTTTCTTTTGTTTTTATTTCATTGATCTCTGCTCTGATTTTTGTTATTTTCTTCTTTGCTGTTGTTTAGGGTTCATTTATTGTTCTCTCTTAAGTACTTTAATCTGCTGTGTTAATCATTCACTTGTGCTCTTTCTGTTTTTTTTTTAATGTAGGCACTTAGAGCTATAAACTTCCCTCTTAGGACTGCTTTAAAGTGTCCATAGTTTTGCTTTTTGTGTATCATTGTCATTCAGTTCCAGGGAATGTTTTTTATTTCTTTTTTTTTCTTTATTTTTTTTTTGTTGTTAGGTGTGTTGTTTAGTTCTCCATGGTTCTTTGTATTGTAGGGCTTATCTGGTATTGATATTGAGCTTTATTGCACTGTGGTCTGATAAATGCATGAAATTATTTCAATCTTTTTGTAGTTTGTTGAGTTTTTCCTTGTGTCTCAGTATATGTTCTAGTTTGGAGAATGTTCCATGGGGTGCTGAGTAGAAAGTATATTCTCTGGTGTTTGGGTGAAATATTCGATAGATGTCTGTGAGATCCAGTTGGTGTATTGTATCATTCAGTTCAGATGTCTCTTTGTTTATCCTCCTGTTGATTGTCTAAAGGATTAGTGGGGTATTAAAGTCCCCTACTATTACTGTGCTTGGGTTAATTTGAGCCTTGAATCCTGAAGAATTGTCTTTACAAAATTTGGTGCGCTATCTTGGTGCGTATATATTCATGATTTGAGGTCTTCATCGTAATTGTTCCTTTAATAAAGATGTAGTGGCCCTCTTTGTTCTCTTTTGATTTCCTTTGCTTTGAAGTCTATTTTATCTGATACTAGAATAGCAACACCTGTCTTTTCTTTTTGGTACCATTTGCTTGGAATATTTTTTTCCATCCCTTCACTTTAAATTGGTGCCTGTCCTTGAAATTGAGATGGGTTTCTTGTAGACAGCATATAGAATGGATTTTGTTTTCCTAATCCATTCTCCAGTCTATGCCTTTTGATTGGAGAGTTTAGCCCATTAATATTTAAGTTATAATGAAAGTATGGATGTTGCTTCCCTTTCACCTTATTATCCATTTGGACTTTTAGTCTCTGATTCAAATCCTATGATTATGTTTTTATATTAGTTTCTTTCCCTAGGTGCTTGAGGATAGTTGCTCTTCTCTTCTGCTTCTTTGAATGCTTCAAAGTATTTTTTGGAGAGTTGGTTTTCTGGAAGTGTATTCTATCATCAACATGTCTGTGCAAACAAGCTTCTCCAACTGGTCTATGGGAACCTTGGGTTGTTCAAAATTTGGACATAGATACTTGCAAAATGCACCAATTACCTGATTGTATGACATAATGAGTGACATCAATGCTATCTTCAAACAACTGTGTCATTTTATTGTAGAATCCCTTAAAAAATTAATTAATTAAAAAAAATAAAAATAAAACAGATGTTGTCACACAAGTTATCACAGTAGTGGACAAGTCTGATTAACACATTCGGAAGATTTCTGGAATTGACTTCTTTGATATAAAGAATGAACTTATATTTTCTTTTTATGGGTTTATTTTTAGTTAACAGGGTTTAATTTTAACACAGTTCGAATAGAAAAATGAAGCAGAAATTTCAGCATAACTCCATGTTCTTTCAACCCCTCCTTTCTTCCAGATTTCCCTTACTATTAAGAGTACAATTAATGCAGTAAATCTGCTATATTGGATGAACAAATACTTATGTATTATATTAAATTCTAAAGTAGGGTTCATTCATGAGTTTTGATAAATGTATAAACAAATGTTTCATGAAATATGGTCAATATCTGACAAAATAGTCCTAAGGCCCTAAAAGTAAATCCCATGTGCTGGGCCACCCAACCCACCCTCTGTCCCTCTTGACCTCTATCAACTATTGATCATTTTATCCTCTGTGTGGTTTTTCATTTTCCATTAACTCATATTTCATGATTCGTATGTTTGATTTTTGTGTTAGCTTCTTTCATTTAGCAGCATTTGCTTAAATCTTCCTCCTCACACTGTATTTTCCTGGCTTACCAGTGGAATATTCTCCAGCAATATTCCACTTACAGATAGACGAGAGCTTATTTGTCCAACTGATGGGCATAGTGACTGCTTCTAAGTTTTATTAATATTAGTAAAACAGCTATGAACATGTCCTGAAACATGTCAGTGTAGACATATGTTTTTAGATCATTTGGGTCAAAGACAAGAAACAAGGCTAAGGGCTGGAGAGATGGCCTAGCGGTTAAGAGCACCGACCGCTCTTGCAGAGGACCCGGGTTCGATCCCCAGCACCCACATGGTGGCCAAGAACCGTCTGAAACTCCAATTCCAGGAGAACTCCAGTTCCAGGGGAATCTGACACCCTCCTCTGACCTCCACAGCATTGCACAACACGGGTGCACAAACCTACATGCAGACAGTACATTCATACACATAAATAAAAACATAAATAAAAAGTGGCAACATTCAGTGTGTGCTAACCCCCACATGAACATGATTTTATGTTTTATTGTCAGTGAAAGGGTGGTTTCTGCAGTAAACTGGCCTACAATCAACTAGCAGTAAGCTAGGATTCCTTCTCTACGTTCTCTCTGACACTTGTAGTCTTTTTGATTTGGTGTGATGATAGCTATCATTAATAAGTGGGAAGTACTGTACTAGTTTCAATTAGTATTTTCCTAATGAGTAGTGATGATTCTTTAAGCGTTTTCCACTCACAAACTTTTTTCGCCTGAAAAACTTTTACTCAACTCAGGTATGAAAGTTTATAAAATAAATATATATGCATCAAAGATTTACTGATAAATAGATTATAAATAAAGTTGTCTTAAAACAATTCTTTGCCATATATATGATGTAATGCTTTATTACAATGACGGAAGCAAATTTGTATAGTGAGATGGTTGTGCTTGTTCACTGTTCTGTAAAGAATTAAATGTGCTTGAATGCTTGATACTATAGGATGCTTTTCAGAGTTGGTTGACAACATGATTTTTGTCATGGCTTCACATTTACACAAGAACAAAAAAATACAATGGCTATTGAAAGCATTGAATAATATCATGCATTATCTAACACAGTTGCTTGTTTCTTTTTTAATGTGAATCTGTATGTGTCTGTGTGAATGTAGACCATGTGTGTGCAGTGTCTGTGTAAGCAAGAAGAGGGCACCAGATCCCAGGTGGTTGTGAACCTGCCCTACTTGGAGGTTGGGAACTGAACTTGGATTGTTTGGAAGAGCAGGGATCACTGCACTCATAGATACTAAGCCATCTCACCAGCCTCATTCTTGTACTAATCAGTATGACCTTGCTTAAACTGGGCACAGTCAGGGTAGTATGGTTGTAGACAACTACTGGAAATCACTGTTTATTTTTAAAACTCCCACATTTAATAAAGTTAGTTCTTCCTATTGTTGATGACATGCATATAGCAGACTTGAAACAAGACATCATCTTAAATTATTCTACAAATTTGCATATATTAAGATGCTGGACTAATTTTTTCTGTCATATGGTAACTAGGTACAATATAGCCACATCTCTCCACTTGTCTGTAAAGATATGATACATTTGGGAGATTTCTTTATTGGCATGTTATTCTTTGTACATGGTGTTGGGTTGCATAAGGACATTTTCCTGAAAGCATGTAATGCATTTTAAATATATTTCCATTCTATATCTTCCCATGTGCCCTCCTGTGTGACCTCTTTTCCTCTAGATAATTTTGCTTCTATTTTCATGTCATATATATATATATATATATATATATATATATCACAAAAAGAATCATTCAAGGATCTAGTTCTGTTTACATAATATCGACACTTCTCTTTCAAAGTGGTATTTGTAACTTTTAATCCACTAGATGAAGAGAAAAGAAAGCTAAGACTGACTTTTGTAAAAGGAA
>VZQC01001279.1:2435300-2452334 GCA_009823505.1 Rhizomys pruinosus
ATGACATCTTTTAGCAAAAAAGAAAGAAAGAAAGAAAGAAAGAAAGAAAGAAAGAAAGATCCTCCAACTCAGGTGATATGTGTATGTATGTATGTATGTATATATTTATATATGTATATTTTATGTATATATATATATATATATATATATGCAATACAAGTTGGAGAAAAAATGGAATTTCCATGTTAAAGTATCACTGTATTTTGATGCTTTTTTGGTATCACAAGTTTCATTTATGTTATTTTGATGCTATGTGTATTATAAAGTTCAACTTAAAAAAAAAGAAAAAATATAAAAATAGAATAATACAATATTATTAATAAGGCACAAATATTTTATTTCTTTTTTTCCCAAGGTGTTAGGAAAGGAAAAATATTTTATTTCTTGATTCTGAATTTATGATTGATATTAATCATTAACTTCTATTTCTTATCATTTGAATTTATAAATGAGGCAACAGATGGGAAAAAGTTTATTTTGTGCATTTTATGTAAAACGGAAATTTAAAAATTTTAAATTTTGAGCCTTAAAATGAAAACTAAATGAAACACAATATAAATTAAATGTCTTAAGAGACAAAATATTTCCGTCTAGAGAGCTTAAATTTTAATAATCATTTCTTCATGACATAATTCTTATGCTAACAAAATATTAGAATTTTTCTACTGATGGGTAGCAAAATGCATTTGTTACTGATACTATTAAAAGATATTTCATTACTAGTAAACTCCTGAAAGTAATGACAACCCTGACTTTCCAACATCAAGGATATTGATTCATTCAATTAAAAAACTGTCTTAGTAAATATAAATTGCCAAACAAACCAAATAAATGGCCTACAAAGAAGAGCATAGTATCCTATTATACATTTGATACTCCTTTAACATTGTAAAGGTATGATCACTGAGAACGTTGTACCTCAAAGATGATTTTTATTCATGATTACCATATGATAACATCAACCTGATCAATGACATAATAGGTATACATTATTTTTATTTCAATTTTAGTATTTTGTAACTCATCTTAAGATTTAATCATGATTGAAACACACAGAGTGGGAGGAAACCCTCGCCAGTGATATATCTGACAGAGCATTAATGTCCAGAATATATAAACTACTAAAAACCAAATAAGAAACAAATGACTCACTCAAAAGATGGAGTAAAGAGCTGAAGAGACACTTCACCAATGGGGAAGTAAAGATGGCTGAGAACCATCTCAAAAAAGTGTTCAAAATCGCTAATAATTAAGGAAATGCAAATTAAGACCACTCTCAGATATCATCTCACTCAGATAAGACTGTACAAGATCAGGAAAATAAAAGACACCAAATGCTGGAGAGGTTGTGGGGAAAGGGGAACACTCATCCACTGCTGGTAGGAACTTCATACAACCACTGTGGAAAGCAGTGTGGAGAACCCTTTAAAGACTCAAAATGAGCCTACCACCTGACCCAGCCATACCACTTCTAAGTATATAGCCACAAGACTCATCCTACCACAAATGTACATGCACATCTATGTTACTGCAGCTCTTTTCACAATAACAAAGAGCTGGAACCAACTGAAATGCCCCTCAACAGATGAGTGGATAACAAAAATGTGGTATATCTAAACAATGGAGTTCTATGCAGTGGTAAAGAAAGATGACATCATGAACTTTGCAGGTAAATAGATGGAACTCAAAGCCATTATGCTAAGTGAAGTAACACAGTTCCTTCCCACCCTACCCCACCCCCCCCAAGAAAAATAAAACAACTGGTGAATGGTTTCCCTCATTTGTGAATGCTAACACCAAATCCCCCAATTGAAAGGTAAGCTGTGCAACGTTACTGTTATATTTCTTTCTATCCAAAAGTAACTGTGATGTTACAATGTGACTCTCTTAATGAGCCCTAGAATTAACTTACCACTTACTTTCTGACATGGTAATTAATGTATATGGGTGGAAGACATATATTCATATTTTAGAGTAATATAAAGTTAAAGGGAAAATGTGAATTCCTAAACATATTTCAGAGTTAACATATAGTTTATTCCCGGAGGACATAATTCTGGTACATATATGACATTTATATGGGCATATTTCGGAGCAATACACATGGGAGGGAACACCAACAACATAAGGACTGGGACAAAGAATGGACTGATACAATTAAATTCTGCCCAAAACAATAAACCTCTGGAGAGGAAAACTTTAAAAAAGACAGAGAAAGATGCAGGACATGTATGGCAGAATGCATGAACTGGGGTGGGGTGGGGGGAAGGGAAAGGGGATTATGTCTAAATTGAACTGAAAAATGATGTCTGAAATATATAAAACATCAATAAAAGTGTTATTAAAAAGATTTAATCATGAAGTCTTAAATTATTCAATTTATTAGGTGAAATAATTTTATAGAAAATGATATATGGATGTTTCTTGACAAGTAGCTTAAGATTGCTTTGGAGATATGTTTAAAGCTATAGCAACATTGCATATAGCCATCTATGAGATAGTACAGACCTTTCCAGCTCATATACACCCATTCTCAAATAGAATAATAAATTTGAAAAATTTTCCTGAAATATATGGATATTGTAAGGCAAAGATCTTTTATGTCTTATGACACTGGGGGAATATAATAACCACTGAATAAAATACAGATCTGGTTATTTTGTTAATAGGTTTCTAGTTTTGGGAAACATGCTGGGAGATTTAGAACAGGCTACAAAGAACCACAGATTGACACAAATTGGATTTAGCTACCTGTTCTGTATGAATTTATGGGAACAATAAAGCAGGTTAAATTATTCTTGACAGGTTTAGAGGATTGAAACAAGGGAAAGCCAAGGCAAAAACCATATAAAACATAAATGTAGACCCACAAGAATCAGGAACAACAGAAGGAAAATGGGAACTTAGTAAGGAAACTTTTCAGTCATTTGGGAAACACCATTTTGAGTAAAAGATGCATGAATGTAGAGTTTTCCAAACTTATATTTCAGGAAAGTTAATATGTTAACATAAAGGAAGTCACCTTTTTATATATTATAGGTATTATATACACTATATAAGCATATTTTCATAAAGAAATTATATTTAGCAGCTGGGGAGTGTGTTAGCAGTTAAGAACACTGACTGCTCTTTCAATGGATCTGGGTTTGGAGCTCGGGACCCATATGACAGCTAACACTCATTTTTAACTCCAGTTACAAGGGATCTGGCACCGTCTTCTAACCTCTGTGGGCACCAGGCACACATGGAGTATGCTTAAATACGCGTATGGAAAACACTCATACACATAAAATAAAAATAGAAATGATGCTTCTGTAATTTTAAAAAGTCTGGCATAAATCAATGATCACAGAAATTTTATTGAATTTTTGCAGTTTGCATAAAAAATTGATTCGAGTTATTTAGATCCACTCCCCTCTCCCTTCTGCACACCTCCCACCACTGTAACGAACATATATATATATATATATATATATATATATATATATATATATGGCCTGTAGAAGCTGATTTGTGTGTCCAAATGTCCTTTTGTGTGGGACCATCCATAGAATTTTTTTTTTTGGTCTTTTTGGGACAAGGTCTCCCTGTAGCCCCAGCTGTCCTGGAAGTCACTCTGTAGACCAGGCTGGCCTTGACCTCACAAAGATCCATCTGCCTCTGCCTTCCAAGTGTTAGGATTAAAGGCGTGCACCACCACACCGGGCTCATCTATAGACTTTTAACAATAATATCCACCAATGCACCTATGCTTTTGATACCATTTCAGCAAGCCAAATCCTTGCATTCTAAGGACTCATAGACATTTTAGAATTGTGAAATAAGGGCTGGTGAGATGGGTTAGCGGGTTAAGCTACTTGCCCTAAGTTTGATCCCAGAGACAGAGTGCAATGAGATAACCAACTTCAGGAATAGTTCTCTGACCTCCATGAGCCTGCCATGGGTGTGTGTCCCCTGATCCTGAAAAATAGATCAATTAAATGTATTAATAGTTTTGTTTTTTCTTAAAAAATTGAATAATATTCCACTATGTATATGTATCATATCTTCATTATCCAGTCATCAGTTGATGAACATCTTGTTTGCTTCTAATTACTGGCTATTATGAAAAAGGCAGCAATGAACATGGTTTAACAGGTATCTCTGTTGTGATTATAGAGTCTTTTCGGTATATGGCCAAGAGTGGTATGGCTGTATCAAATGGTAGATCAAGTTCTACCTGTACATAGTGGTTGCATCAGTTTGCATTACAATAGTAGTGGATAACAACTCTCCTTTTTGTACATCCTTGGCTGGCATGAGATTTTAGTCTATTCTTTGTTTTTACTTTTATTTTTTTCCTTAGATAATGAACTTCAGCATGAACTTGGAAGCAAATTTTTAATGCAGGATAACAACTTGAGTATATTTCTAGAGTCAAAATAGATGGCATAAAAGGCTATCAAAGAGAATACATCAGTTATAGCTTGGACTCGATTTATTTTTAGAAAACTTACCTAGTTATTTTCATTCATTGCCTTTTCTTTATAATGCACAGTTCATATACTGGCATATACCTGATATATCAACAATGTTCTCTGCAGATTAGGTACCAGAGGCTCAGGAATTCAGTAAATTTCTCAAACTTCTCCCAATTACTTTATGGTGTTGTTGGGAATTAGCAGCAATCAATCTCATTTTCACACCATTCCCCCAGTGCACCATGCTGTCTGAAAAAGGTCACTCTGAGCATTAAATCAGGTGATTCATTTTGGAGCACTTCAAGCAAATATTGAGAGCCTCTTTAGATTTCCTTCTACTTCCTGGCATTTTCTAATCATCACAATGTTCTTCAGTCCACATGAGAAGTTCAATCAGTTATCATCTTCAGGAGTTCCAACTGAACTCAGTGATCTTACCTAGAGAATATAAACTATTGATATCTAAACACATGCTCTGTTAGTCACTATCCAACAAACCATGTCCACCACTTTGCTTCAGTGTCAGGGGGATTTATGTGCAGATTGCATTGCGAAAATTCACTGAGCATCAACCCAATGCTTTTATAGACTATTCTCCACTTTTACTTAACGTATTTAAGAACATGATATTCTCATCTTAGGAAAATTATAAATAATGGAGATGGCCTACAATACGAAAAGATTATAGATATAAGGGTCCACTACTTCAATTTTATGTTACAGAAACATTTCTGACAAAAGATGTGGATAGAATTTTGTTACAACATTTACCATTGGCTGATGAATAGTAATTTTTTTTTAATGTAGGATGATCTGGTGAGATGGCTGTGTGCAAAAAAGTGGCCAAGCCTGAGAACCTGAGTTTGATTTCTGGCACCTACATGGCAGAAGGAGAGAATGGACTCCAAAAAGTTATCTTTTGACCTCCAAATGTGTGTCATGACACATGTGCACGACCCCAAACAAAATAAACATGCAAAAGAAATGCTGACAGTGTTCATTTATTGCCACATTTCACCAGAAAAAATTATGGCTTTACAGAGAAGCTTTGGATTCTTAATAGTACAAAAAAACTATGCCAGAGAAATACGTAAATGAAACTGCTTCTACTTCTTTGTAAAGAAAAATATCTCTTAATTTAATGATGTGGAATTGGAGCCTCTATCCACTGATTTTGCAACAATAACTTTTTGTATCTTTGACAATGGGGTTGGAGAAGCAACTCAGTGGCTAACAACATTATGTGTACAAGCAAAAGGATATGAGTTCAAATCTCCAGCACCTGTTTTAAAAAGCCAAATGTGCCCATGCAAGAGCCTCTGGCCTCACTCCTGTGGGTAGCAGAGACAGGAGGATGGCTGGGCTTGCTGGTTGCTGGCCTAGCTCCAGGAGTAAGACAGAGTCTGATAAGGCAGGAAACCTTGTGTCTCATCTGGCCACCATATGTATGTCTCACACACACACACACACACACACACACTGTTAATAGGGTAAATATTTTAAAACGTGGGGTTTTTGTGTTGACAACTGAAATGTGCTCCTTCCTCTGGGTTGTGCTACTACAAAGTGAACGAGCTTGACTACCTGGCTGAGATGTTGACTCAGTGGCCTGTGACCAGCTTCCTCCTGGGTGATGAGCCTCCCTTCCAAGATGAAGGTGGAACAGGTGAGTGGATTGTCATGGGAACAGAGAGCACCCACTTTACCGCTCCTGGGCCAGCTGTGTCATCTTGCAGTGTGAAGGTCAGCAGAAGATTTAGAAATAATGATACCTTTCATGGGCTGACAGTTTGTCCAGGAATAACCTTTCGATCCTACTAATGAAGAACAAGCAATTAGATATATAGGTATTTAAGCAGCACTAATAGTTATGGTAGGTTACTTTAGCATAGACACATGTTTGGATATGTTAATCCATGAATTACAATTTTCCCCCCTGTTAAATATGACAGGGTCTTACTGTGGCTTATAACATCTCCTAACCTGTAGGGAGTAAGCTTGTAGCATCAGCCATGGGTTATTTCTCGCCAAGGGGAGAGAGCCAATAGCCAATTAGATTTGATATACAGGCACATGGCTGGCCTCTGCCTGCCCAGTATGTTCCAGGAAAAAAAAGGAAAAAAAAAAGAACAGCCAAAGTTGACCACAGAGAAAGAATGGTCCAAGTTAACAGCTCCACAAGAGAGTGGACTATTTTTACCTCTCAGCCACCTGTGCCCTTTTCTAAGCCTAGGAACAACCTTGAGGAAGATGGGGCGTGGTAGAATGTAAGGGCTGTGATTGGGGTGAATGGTGAAACTAACAGCAATGTAGTCTGGACACCATTTGGATCAACTTGATTGAACAAACAACCCTGTCACCTCCCCACTGGGATGGTGGGGCTGTAGGTTGTTGGGCACAACAGCCTGCAGATAGGTTTTTGGCATGAAGGATGCTTGTACTCATGGATTAATCACTTCATAGCTAAAAATAGAAAAAAAACTGAGAGAAAGATGGCAGGACAGTTTTTCTGGGCCGAATGCATGATCTGGGATGGGGTGGGGGTGGGGGGGGGAGGGAAAGGGAAATAAGCCTGAACTGAATTGGAAAAAATGTATGAAATGCACAAAGCATCAATAAAAACTAATTAAAAAAAAAAAAAAGAAATAATGATACCATAAATTTAAAGCTACATGGTTTGTGGGTTTTTCTAATCAGAAAAGACTTCTAGGAAAATGGGATGAAAGTGCTCACAAAGTGGCTTTACCTCTTTGGACAAATCTATGTAAGGTCAGTCTGTTTGTATGGAAGAATTAAAGGCCAATGAAACACAAAGTAAAAAATCTGTAAACATAGCTCATGTTTCAGGAGATGTTTACAGGAGCACTATTTCAGCCCCCACAGCCTGTGCCCACGGGGTGGTAGTGGGACCAGTGGCTAGAAATAATTGGTCTAAGTTACTTTATAAACTGTACATAAAACATAGCATAAAATAGCTTTCAGATTAAAAATAGGTCAGAGATCTTTTGATAGGTGATCACTGTCTGGCAGTTCTCCAACCAACCCACTGGCCACAACTGCAGAAACAATCCCCATCGGGTGGTCTCGGCTTCCTGCTGAAGTTGGGCTTACTGTCAGGAGCTGAGCTTTCTACCTCTGTCCTGGATGACATGTCTGCCAGTGGAATCCTTTATTCTTCATCAGAAATCTCAGAATCTGAGGAAATGAAAAATAGCTATTCATATCTATAACATAATTAAACACATTTAGCCAGATAAGCACAGTTAAAGGACAGTGAAAGAAATCACAGAGGGAGACAGTAGGCAATAGATATATGAAAAGCTTAACGGTAATGTGCAAGTTTTATACATCATGCTAATACGGTGATTTAAAGTTCATAAAACTCTTTCATATAAAGTAATATGTGGAGGTTTTAGTGCATAGAAAATAGAAAGCATGGTATACCTTCCCTATAAGATCCTGTTACTCTCATTTTACTTACATAGTTAATTATGCATGTAATTATTAAAGTCAAATGCAGATTGAGATTTTCATAATCTCTCAAGGCCATGAAATTCCCGTACCATATCTGGATATATCTGATTGATATACCCAAGATTTCAGGTTTCCTTCTAGAAGGTCACTGTAAAAAATGGCAGATAAACAGTATGATCATCTGTGTGTTGATAATCCCATAAATAGTCCTTTTGAAAAGGAAAAGAGAGCATGTATATCAAAGGCCATTTTTAATTACTGGAAAAGGTTAGTACATTTACATTTAAAACAGTATTATTTCCAATAATATAAAATGAATTTTAATTAGGATCTAAGCTTTAGGAATTGACTGTTCAAAGTGATATAAAATTGCATTTATGTTAAGTGTTGCTAATTCTTCAAGTTAGAACCCAAACTAACTAATATTATTCTGATACATTAATAACTTATTTCTTTTATTCTTTCATTAAAAATCTGTATGCAGTGTGGAAAAGCCACAAGCATCATCAATTTTTGCAGTGAGGAATCAGGCACATGTTCTCACTGAGTATGCTGCCTTTATACCCAGAGTATCAGCCGGAGGCAAGGATGGCCTTATATGAGATCTGGGACTAACTGGGACTCTTAGCTTCTAAGGGCTTAATGTTTCCCCATAGCCAGGGGAGGGCACAAAATGTTGGGATTATAGCCGGCATTTTATGCCATATTCTATCTTTGTAAAAAGACAGACACAGAGACTCCAAATTCAGAGTATGCAGAAGAAGACTCAAATCTTCAGAGAATGCAGTCACTTGGTTCTGTGATTACAGGTTATGGTAAAATGGTAAAGAATTATGTTTTCTTTTTCTTATTTCTGTAGTGTGTGTGTATGTGTGTGTGTGTGTGTGTGTGTGTGTGTGTGTTCATGCTTGTGCTTCTGAATGAAGGTGTGGGCCTTCATTCAACCCGTCGTTGGTCCTTGCTGTACTCAGGGTAAAACCAATGGAGCAAAAACCACTCCTGGAGTGCATCAGAGGGTGAAACTCAACTCCTTATTTTCTAGTACAGGGTATATAGGAAGCTTCTACCAATCAGCACAAAGAGCATCAGAGCATATCCAATCATTGAAAACCTCAACCTAATCATGCAGTTACATTGTCCTCAGTCTACACATGCTTCGTGTGTGTGTGTGTGTGTGTGTGTGTGTGTGTGTGTGTTTGTTTTACTGCAATGTATTTATTGCATGACTGGGACATGTTGGCCACACTATCCCCATCATGGGGAAGGTTAAAAAATTTTTTAAAAGCTCAACAGTATCTCATCTCACTTCCCTCCTGCCCCTTCCCCACAACTGCACAGTAATGTCTGAGTACATTCGGTGACAAGAACAATATCAGAAGTGGTCTAGGAACTATGTTATGAATTGTTATAACACAGGACACAATTGGCTTCCTTGTAAGTATTTTTACATAAACTACATGAATTTTTTAAATGCATCACAGACAAGAAAAAGGTTATTCACAGGAAACACCCAGGTACTAGAGCAAAAGCAAGGTGGAGCAGTTGGCAGCCGAAAGCCAGGCACGTACCCTGTGCTTCTGAGACCCCAGAAAGCTCAGAGCCTCCACCGGAGTCTTCCCCAGCAGTATGGATCATCCTAGAAACCAGAAGTTACTCAGTTTTCAGCTCAGGAGAGTACTGGGGCTGGTTCCTTGCAGCAAAAAAAGACACATGTAAGATGCCACATTGAAGGTCTGAAGTAAATGGGAGATACCATTATGTCTGAAGTAAATGGGAGATACCATTATGTGTGAAGTAAATGGGAGGTACCATTATGTCTGAAGAAAACGGGAGATACCATTACGTCTGAAGGAGCAGGGTGAGGGAGCCTTTATCCTTGGCCAGTCAGTGATAAGATGACAGACAAACAACTTTTGCCTGAACCATTGCCAAGATTTGCCGTCGATGACCATGTGGAGAAGACAGATCCATGTCTACCCAATGCCCAGCTCTTTTCGTGTGTGTGGACGGCTGATCTGGCCAAAATGAGCCCCTCTGGTCCTGGTCGTTCTCTTGACCCTTGCCTCAGTGGGTGAGACAGCAGTTAAAAGATGCCGAGAGACACAGTCCCAGGGTCCAGATCATGAGTCTGAACACATAGCTGGACTCCTGTAAAGAAGGCCAAGACCAGCTCCCAAGCCAGGGAGCAATGGTGCAATGTGCTTATCCCTCCACACACCACTGCCACTGCTTGGTAGATTGCTCCCTAGGCCATTTCTACTGGCTCGGGGACAGGTAAATTGTGTGTCAACTTAAAAGATACCTTCCAATTTAGTAAATGACCATGGTTCTAAGACACTATAAAGCAATGACTCAAGGACAGAAATGTCGGCCTGGAAACCAGCCCTTCACAATCCAGCCAGCGTAGTTCCTGAGGGGCAAGACCTTGACAAGCCAGCCAGCTACACATGCTTCTATAGATAATCATGTGTTGTTTACAAGCCCAATGGGGTGGGGGTGTGGGCAGCTGGTAAACTAATCATGGCGAGGGGGCTGCATGCAACTGTTTTCAGGAAGGGCGCCATCTTTATGGCACAGCAAGAAATTCAGCAACGTGGCTTACTAATCAGGCCTGGGAGTGGCCGATATGCAGGCACACATGCGGGTGACAGAGGACAAACTCAGGTGTCTGCCTTCGCCCTTCCTTATTTAAGGCTAGATCTCTCTTTTGTTGTTCACTGTTGTGTCTATTCGATCCAGGGATTGTCTTGTCTGTGTCTTCTTTCTCTATGTAGGAGTACTGGGTTTATAGAACTGTGTCCAAATTTTACAAGATCCTGGGGTTCTGAGAGCATTTACGCCGCAAGAACTTTACCCTCTGATCCACCTACCGGCCCCCTGAACTGCATTTATAGTACAGTGATCCAGCTTAGCTGCTTTCTGAATTGGGAAAGTGTTCTACTTACATTCTATCCATAAATCATCCTGCACATTAATCAGGACATTTCCTTTGGGTCATAAAATAAAAATGTAAATGAAAATAAATTTATAAAATTTAAATTGACCCACATCCCCCATTACATAGTTAAAATGCTACTAATAGAACTAATTTCTTTTCTAATTATTAAAATTATAGGCCATTATAGCAATCCATAGAGGCAAACAAGTTTAATACCAGCACTCAGAGGCAGAGGCAGGTGGATCTCTGTCAGTTAATGATCCATATGGTCTACCAGGCCAGCTGGGGCTATAAGGAGATTGTCTCAAAAAGACCAAAAAAAAAAAAGTATGCATCATTATATAGAACATTTAAAATAGTTTCAAAGTTTCCAAATACTCTAAATATTTGATTATGATGATAAAATTCTAAAAATCATTGTATACATTATTAAAGAATAATTAAGAATTTGCATATGCATTTAACATTAAGGCTAACATTTGGAAAATCAGAAAGAGAGAGAATGAGGAGAGAGCTCAATAAATAAGTCTTTTACCAAGGAAGCAGGAAAATGTGAGTTTAGATCCCCAGAGTTCATGGGCATCAGGGATGGCACAAGCCTGTAATTCTAGTATTCTAGTGCTCCCACAAGGAGATCAAGGCAGAGGCAGAGAGTCCCTAGCTGTTCTACATATGTGGTAGGGAACAATAGGAGATCTTGTCTCCACTCTGGTTTGAGTGTGAGAGAGGAGAGAGAGAGAGGGAGAGAGAGAGAGAGAGAGAGAGAGAGAGAGAGAGAGAGAGAGAGACTCATACATGTGCTATAGTTCAAAGATTCTTTCGGGAAATCAATAGTGAAATTATGTGGGAAGCTACAACTGCTTCCTACAATCACCCAGACTGACATCTGCATAACATTTCAAAAATGTAGACTTCTTTGAAAGGTAACCTAAAACACTGATACATTTATCTTATAGGACAAAGAACAAACATTAAACCTGTTTTTGGATTTGCTGCTCTAAGTATTGTTTCAGCTTTTGACAAGGATATAGTTAACACCCTATGTATAATAATTACAACATTGGCACTGATAATTCTGATGAAATAAAGAACTTTTTATCTATATTGATCCATTTGTAGTTATCATTCTCTTCTTAAATTGTAGAAGACAGAAGAGTGTGCATAGTTCTAAAAACCTGAAAATCAATAGGAGCCTGGAATTGCTCCAGACAGGTAGATTTTAGGGTAGATTGACTCCTGGTTGCTGGAAAAGGGTCTTACTCTGAACCCTTGTAGAGGGTGGCTGTCTGGGTGGAGCCACCCTTTGCCTCTGCAGCCAGTGGTGCCAGGTTTGGTGCCTATATGTTTTTGTGGGTGGACCCCTGAAGCACAGGAGCCCAGAAGTCACTCCAGACAGGTAGATTTTAGGGTAGATTGACTCCTGGTTGCTGGAAAAGGGTCTCACTCTGAACCCTTGGTGGCTGTCTGGGCAGAGCAGCCCTTTGCCTCTGCAGCTGGTGGTGTTGGGTTCAGTGCCTCTGTGTCCTTGTGTGGGCGGGCCACTGAAGCACAGGATCCTGGAAGTCACTCCACACAGGTACGGGGGCATGGGCTAAGTCAGGCATACCCTCTCCAACAGGAATTGATGAGAGAGTATCCAAGTGGACTTTTTGGAGAACCATCAGAACAGGAAGGGAATAGTGACTAGACTTCCAATATCCAATATATAAACAAAATTGAAAGCCTGAAACCCAGACAAGTCAATACACCATAAACAAGGAGGAGGAAAGAAAAAAAAGCATCCTAAGGAGGCAAGCAAAACCTGCCACTAACATAGTGAAAAGACATTTGTGATTTAAATCACAAATGGGAAACCCACATGTCAAGAACACGATGAAAGGATATCATGGGAAACGTGCAGGATAATCCCACACTGGGCTCAACCAAACCTGTAGGAGATAGCTACAATGGGATCCCCCTGGAGGTGTCCCAAGGAACAGATCTTAGAGGAATAATTGCAGACCTATGCAGAGAAATTAAAGAAAATAAAGAATTCAGAGAGCTAAAGAGAGAGAATGAAAAACTAAAAAAGGATACAATGACAATCTTCAGAAAGAACTTAAGGAACAGATTGACAAACTCCAGAAAGAACTAGAGGGAGAAAAAAACTCTGAAAGGAAGTGGAAACACTGAAAAAGGAAGCCAACCAACGAAGTAGGAGCACCAAGAAGAGATTGAGAAGCTCAAAAGGAAAATGGAAATACTAAAGAAAACACAAGATGAAATGAAAAAAGAAATAGAACACTCATCCAATCAAGAAGAAAGGAAAAGAAAAAGCCTCAGAAGTAGAATGGAGGAAGCAGAACAAAGAATATCGGATCTGGAAGATAACACAGAGCAACTAAAAAGCTCAAATAAAGAATATGAAAAATTTAAAAATATACAAAAGTGGAACAACCAGGAAATATGGGACACTATGAAAAGATCAAACCTCCACATCATAGAAATAGAGGAAGGAGAAGAATCTCAAGAGAATAGTATTGATCAGGTCTTCAACAGAATAATAGATGAAAATTTCCCCAAACTAAAAATAGACAAACCCATACAATTCCAGAAGCACATAGGTCTCCAAATAGACAAGATCAGAAAAAAGAAACTCCCATGCCATATCATATTTAAAATGCTAGATGCTCAAATCAGAGACAAAATTGTGAAGGCTATAAAAGAAAAAACAAGTCACATAGAAAGGGAAAACGAACATCCAGGAATCTCAAAACTGAACTTCTTGGTGCAAACCATGAAAGAAAGAAGAACATGGAACAGAAGCATTCCCAGTTTAAAAGGACTATGGCAATGCCAACCCTGAATACTTTACCCAGCAAAAATGTCAATTAAAGTTGGAGGAGAGAGAAAAGTCTTCCATGACATAAACAAGATGATAGAATAAATGTCTGGAAAACCAACTCTTCACAAAATACTTGAAGCAATTCAAAGGGCAGAAGAGAGGAACAACAATCCTCAAACACCTAGGAAAAGAAACTAAAAAAAAAAAAAAACATAAACATAGGAGTAGAATCAGAGGCTAAAAGTCCAAATGGATAATAAGGTGAAAGGAAGCAATATCCATTTTTCAATTATAATGTTAAATATTAACGGGCTAAACTCCCCAATCAAAGGCATAAACTGGGAGAATGGATTAGGAAACAAAACCCATCTATATGCTGTCTACAAGAATACCATCTCAATTTCAAGGATAGGCACCAACTTAAGGTGAAGGGATGGAAGAAAATATTCCAAGCAAATGGTACCAAAAAGAAATCAGGTGTTGCTATTCTAATATCAGACAGAATAGACTTCAAACCAAAAGAAATCAAAAGAGACAAAGAGGGCCATTACATCTCTATTAAACGAACAATTGATGATGAAGATCTCACAATCATAAATATATACGCACCAAACACTGGTGCACGAAACTTTATAAAGACAATTCTTCAGGATCTCAAGGCACAGATTAACCCCAGAACACTAATAGTAGGGGACTTAAATACCCCACTAAGTCCTTTAGACAGATCAACAGGACAAAGGATAAACAGAGAGACAACTGAACTGTATGATACAATACACCAAATGGACCTCACAGACATCTATCAAATAATTCACCCAAACACCAGAGAATACACTTTCTACTCAGCACCCCAAGGAACATTCTCCAAAATAGACCATATACTGGGACACAGGGAAAAACTCAACAAATATAAAAAGATTGAAATAATCTCATGCATTCTATCAGACCACAGTGCAATAAAAGTCAATATCAACACCAGGATAAACCCTACAACCTCCAAGAACACATGGAGATTAAACAAGACTCTTCTGAATAATGAATGGGTCTAGGAAGAAATAAAGAAATAAAAACATTCCTGGAACTGAATGACAATGATAATATAACACGGCAAAACCTATGGGACACTTTAAAAGCAGTCCTAAGACTTATAGGTTTTATAGCTCTAAGTGCAAACATTAAAAAAACAGAAAGAGAAAACATGAATGATTTAACACTGCAGCTAAAAATACTTGAGAGACAACAACAAATGAACCCTAAATACAACAGACAAGAAGAAATAACAAAAATCAGAGCAGAGATCAATGAAATAGAAACAAAGAAAACCATACAAAAAAAATCAATGATTCCAAAAGTTGGTTCTTTGAGAGAATAAACAAGATAGACAGACCTCTAGCCCAGTTAAACCAAAAGAAAGAAGGAACAACTCCAAATCAATAGAATCTGTGATGAAAGGGGAAACATCACAACAGACAATGAAAAGATCCAGACAATCATACGGGAATACTTCAAAAACCTATACTTTACTAAGTTTGAAAACCTAGAAGAAATGGATAAATATCTGAAATCCTGGGAATCACCAAATCTCAACCAAGAAGAGATTGACAGCTTAAGTAGACCAATAATACATGAAGAAATTGAAGATGAAATAAGTAGCCTCCCAACCAAAAAATGCCCATGCCCAGATGGTTTCACGGCAGAATTCTATAAAATATTTCAAAAAGACTTACAACCATTACTACTCAAGTTGTTTAGAAGGATGCAAATGGATGGAGTTCTCCCATATCCCTGCTATGAAGCCAGCATCACGCTATTACCAAACCACATAAAGATACAACCAAAAAGGAGAACTATAGACCCAACTCCGTAATGAACACAGATGCCAAAATTCTAAATAGGATACTGGCAAATCACATACAGACTCACATCAAGAATATCATCCATCATGACCAAGTTGGATTCATACCAGAGATTCAGGGAGTGTTCAACATATGAAAATCAATGCATATCATCAAGCTTATAAATGGACTGAAAGAAAAAAAAAAACACCATCTCAATTGATGCAGAGAAAGCCTTTGACATAATCCAGCATCCCTTCATGTTTAAAGTCCTAGAAGGAATTCGACTGGAGGGATCATTCCTCAATGTAATCAAAGCCATATACAGGAAACCCACAGCCAATATCATGCTAAATGGGGAAACAACAGAAGCATTCCCCTTAAGGGTAGGAACTTGGCAAGGTTGCCCCATGTCACTACTCCTTTTCAATGTAGTGTTTGAAACCCTTGCTAGGGCAATAAGGCAAGAAAAGGAAATAAAAGGAGTTCTAATTGGAAAAGAGGAAGTCAAGCTATCCCTTTTTGGTGATTATCTACCTAAGGGATGCTAAGAACGCCACCAGAAAACTCCTAGAAATGATTAAGTACTTCAGTAAAGTGGCAGGATACAAAATAAATCTAGAAAAATCAGTAGCCTTTCTTTACACCAAGAAGCAACTTAAGAAGGAATACAAGGAGACCTTCCCACTCAAAATAGCCTCAAAAACAATGAAATACCTAGGAACAAACCTAACCAAAGAGACCTAGGATCTCTAGAACAAATTTTTTTTTAATTTTATTTATTTTTGTATGTGTATGAGTGTACTGTCTGCATGTAGGTTTGTGCACCCGTGTCGTGCAATGCCGTGGAGGTCAGAAGAGGGTGTTGGATTCCCCTGGAACTGGAGTTCTCCTGGAACCAGAGTTTCAGACGGTGTTCGGCTGCCATGTGGGTGTTGGGGATGGAAACTGGGTCCTCTGTAAGAGCAGTCGGCGCTCTTAACTGCTATGCCATCTCTCCAGCCCAACAAAAATTTTAAAACACCTGAAGAAGGAAATTGAGGAAGACACAGAAGATGGACAAACCTCCCATGCTCATGGATTGGGAAAATAAATATAGTAAAAATGTCCATCCTACCCAAACTCGTGTACAGATTTAGTGCAATTCCAATCAAAATCCCCAAGTGCTTCTTCACAGGCTTGGAAAAAACATTCTCAATTTCATTTGGAAAAAGTAAAGACCCTGAATAGCCAAAGCAACCCTGAGCAAAAAGAGCAATACAGGGGGGGATCTCTATACCAGACATCAAACTATGCTACAGGGCTATAGTCATAAAAACAGCTTGGTACTGGCACAAAAACAGACCAGTTGACTAATGAAATAAAACTGAAGATCCAAACCTGAGCACATACAATTTCAGCCACCTCATATTTGACAAGGGGGCCAAGAAGACACAATGGAGGAAAGATAACATCTTCAGCAAGTGATGTTGGCAAAACTGGATCACCACCTATAGAAGAATG
>VZQC01001279.1:2459496-2670825 GCA_009823505.1 Rhizomys pruinosus
TGAAGCTGTGAATGTGAAGTCTGGTTGGCAGTGGAGACCCCAAGAAGACATTCGAGATGCCAGACCTGTGAGATATTTGCCAAGGAGAGCTGCATACAGGGAGTGGTACCAGCCTAAGAAAGAGATGTATGTTGCAAGCAAAGCTGGAAGAGCTGAGCCGTCTAAGCCCTTTGGAAGTCAAGTCCCAGAAGTTGCATGTGGAGCTACTGGACTTGGTGTTTGCCCTGCAGGTTTTCAGTCTTGTTTTGGTCCGGTATTTCCTCACTATGCCTCTATTCCTCCCTTTTGGAATGGGAATGTGTATTTGGTTCCACTGTACATTGGGAGTAGGTAATTTGTCTTTTGATTTTACAGGTGCTTACAGTTAAGAGATTAGCCTGAGTCTCAGAAGAGACTTGGACTGTAGACTTTTGAATGGCATTGAAACTGGTAAAGACTATGGTGACTTTTAAGGTTGGACTAAATGCATTTTGCATTTTATATGGTCAGGAGCCTATGGGGGCCAGGGAGTGGAATGTGGTGGTTTGAATGAATGTCCCCCATAGGCTGTAAGTATTCAGACATTTGTCTTCAGTTGATGGCACTGTTTTTGGAGGTCTTTGAAGGTGTGGCCATGCTAGAGGAAGTACGTTATTGGGGGCAGGCTTAGTGAGTTTAGCAAGCCTCGTGGTCTTCAGTTGCTCTCTCTCTGCTTCCTGTGCTGTTTGCGACATGTGACCCTCGGCTTCCTGCTCCAGATCCAGCCGCCATGCCTCCCACCACAATGGACTCTAATTCCCTGGAACCGTCAATTGTAAGCTCAAATAAATTCTTCCTTTTATAAGTTCCTTGGTCATGGTGCTTTATCACAGCAACAGAAAAGTGACTAATACAACAAGCTACTCAAAAAACAAAGAAGAAATAAAACAAATGAATCACTCAAAAGATGGAACAAAGAAATGAATGGAGACTTCACAGAGGAGGAATTAGAGATGACTAAGAAACATCTTAAAAACTGTTCATTGTCACTAATAATTAGGGAAATGCAAATTAAGACCACTGTAATATATCATCTCACTCAGATAAGACTGTCCAGGATCAAGAATACAAAGGATATCAAGTGCTGGAGAGGTTATGGGGAAAGGGAAACACTCATCCATTGCTGGCGGGAATGTAAACTTGTACAGCCACTATGGAAAGCAGTGTGGAGAACACTTGGAAAACTCAAAATGAGCTTGCCATTTGACCCAGTCATACCACTCCTGGGTATATACCCAGAAGACTCATCTTACTGCAGAAATATATGCACAGCTATATTTATTGCAGCTCTGTTCACAGTAGCAAAAATCTGGAACCAACCCAAATGCCCTCAACTGACGAGTGTATAGAGAAAATGTGGTACATGTACACAGTTGAGTTCTATACAGTGGTAAGGAAAGACAACATCATGAACTTTGCAGTTAAATGGATGGAGATAGAAGATATTATAGTACATGAATTATCACAGTCCCAGAAAAACAAACAACAAATGGCGTCCCTCATATGTGGATGCTAGTGCCGATAACCTAGCTATAAATATTTCTTGTGGAGAGGGATGCATATTAAAAGAACAACAACAGAAAGACTGCATCAAAAAACTGACTGAAATGGTGAATCGGCAGGGTTGGAAGGAGTGGGAGAGGGACACGCGTGTATATTTGATTAATGTATATTTAATTGACGTGAGTTCAACAAGTATCCAATTTTGCCCAGACTCTCTCTACAGGTTACATGATGCTTTAGGACTTAGTAAAAGTAAATATGTGTATATTAAACAACATTGGTTTAAAGATTTTGATAAAAATGATAATGCATCTGAGTTAATTGGAAATATAAATTGTTGTCTGCATTTGTTTTACTTAAAATCTGTATAACAATAACTTTGGGATTGGCACATACAAATGTTCTCTATAATTTTTCTGTTGTACAGTATCATCTTGTAGCATTCTCTTTTACCTGTAGGATGATTTAACTTAAGGAATTAAGTTTGCTTCCCAAGTTAACAACATACAGTCAACCAAAACAGCTTGGGTGAATTTGATGAAAACTGTGCCTTGATTCATGCCTATAGGTATGTGTACTACAACTGCCTTTTTGAGTCTCATGGGTCAAAAAATAAAAACCTATAATAAAAAGGGGGGAAACAGATATATATGAAACCTTTTTGTCAAAAACTTTTCAATTTAAATCTTAAAACTAACTACGGGAAAATATTTGTATATTCCAACAGGTCAAAACGTCACCAGCTTAACAGCTGAGAAAGAAAAGATACAGCTTTGCATTGAGTAGGATGTACCAGGAAGTGCCAGCAGAAAGGTTGGCCCACCTGAACATTGAAAGGAAGAAAAGCCCCAGACTGCTACAGGCATCAAACCTCTCTGTGGAGCCTACTTGTAACAACTGTTTATAATGAGTCCTAATGAAACTTACCTTTTAGGTGCTGCAAGTTTTAATACGAGAGACTTCCTTAACTCCCCTTCATAGAACAAGGAGGAATATGATGATGATGAGGTCATTCTCTAACTGTAAATTGGAGCCAACTCTTATAGAGGTAATATCTTATAAAACCGGTAAAACTGCCTTCTTTAATTGACTAATAGACATAGGAACTGTGAAAAGGATTCTCTATTCAGAACCAAATATAATACTAAAGTCTCCTTAAGCTGTGCATTTAAGCAAAATATATTAATACAGGAGAGCTCTGATATCAGTAATGGATTATTCTACCAAGTAGATATTGGCCAGGGGATCCAAGCCCCCAGAAAAGGTAAAGGCTTCTTGCCTGTAAACTGGGATACCTGCAAGAAGAGAGGTGATAAGGCCTGCTGTCGAAGACTTGATGCTAGCATGGGAAAGATGTATTGAGACTGCACTTGCAAGTGTACAGTTGTTCTCTGGAATTCCAGAGAGGGTTACCAAAGGCCACTAAACCAATAAAGCAAATAGAGGTCTCCTTGAGTCAAGCAAGACTCCTCTGTCAGTACCAGCTACACCTCACCTGCCTGGAAATATTGTGCAGTAGTGGCAGCCATATGTCTATATACCCCAAATCTAATTGGCTATTAGCTCTCTCCTTGGAGGAATAACCCACAGCTGATGCCACAAGCTTAAATCCTCTAGTGGTTAGGAGATGAGGTAAGCCACAGTAAAACTGTGTCATATGTTATAGAAAAAAACATAATTCATGGATTAACATACCATTCAAACATCTGTGTCTATACTAAAGTAACCTACTATAACAATTAGTACTGTTTAAATGCCTATATATCTAATTGCTTGTGCTTCATTAGTAGAATTGAAAGGTTATTTATTCCTGGACAAACTGTCAGCCCATGAAAGGAATCAGCCAGAATTGACAGGAATCCAAAATGACAGCTCCAGAGAAAGTAAACCTTTTTGCTTCTCATCCACCTGTGCCCCTTTTCTAAGCCTAGGGATCAATTTGCAGAAGAAGAGGCATGGTAGAATGTAAGGGCTGCGATTCGGGTGAATGGTGAAACTACAGCGATATAGACTGGACACTTATTTGATCAACCTGATTGTACATACAAGCCCCCCCCCCCCAGCTGGATGTTGGGACCAGCTGTGTGGGTTTGGGCACAACTGATTGCAAATTGGTTTTACATGAGGGATGCTTATACTCATAAATTATTACTTATTCTTAAAAAATGAAAAAAAAATAAAGAAGAAAGAAAGAAAAAAAACCCTAAAAATCAAAACACCATTGTGTTTCCTGAACACTATGTTACAATTTATATTCATTTTCACAGTAAAATTATTTACTTTTCATTACTCAGTTTTCTTATATCTTAATTTAAAAACACTAAGTTAAAGCTATTTTTTCAAAACATGTAAATCATATTAACAGATGATATACATGAAAGAATATCAAAGTGAAGACTATATATCTGTATATATTATATACAGAAACAGATTGTGCTAGTTTCTTATACTTCAGAAGCATATCAGAAATATGTATAGGGTTTAAAGAAGATGAAAACAGGTAAGATACATTTTATTAACATTCATAAAACCAACTCTCACTTGATAAGCTAAAATGCTTTAACACATGAGTAATGGCCTGATATAAATTGTGGGAACTTATGAAACAGTTATATTCTCTTTCAATATTTGCAAACATCATATTCCTAGGCAAAAAGCTCAGGTTCATTTTGTGTGGATATGTGTGTTGGGGGGTGGGTTAATGAGAACACATTGACTGCAGGCATTCTACACCAATAGTTGTCCTCCTGGTTATTTTGAAACAGGGTATCTCACTGGACTCCCTGGTTAGGATAGGCTGCTTGGTTAGGAACCTTGGATTCACCTGTCTCCATCTACTTGTGATGGAATTGTAAGCGAGTGCTTTCATGTGATTGCTAGGGATGGAATTCTGGTCCTCCAGCTGCCATGGCAGTCAGTGAGCCATCTCCCCATCCTATACAAGTTACTTTTTATGAAGACACATCAGGTCTCCTGTGTGAGGCACAGAAAGAAGAAAGAAATTGCAACTATGGAATATCATATGCAATGCTTCTAAATTTCTTTATACATTCTAAAAGGAGAGAGATGGAAAATGAATGTAGCCAATGTCTCCTCAGTCTTACAGTTTCTACATGATTGATAAACCAAATTTATGCTTGAGTTAATTCTGCAAAATTGTTAACGAAATACTTTTAGAATGATTTGTACTGAACTAATCACATATTGAAAGTCAGCAGTATTCATTTCTTCTGATGCCGCTTGCATTATTGAAACGTCATGAATCTCTGCTTCTTGGAACCTGGTTGTACAGTGATGAGGGCTCACTGCCAGGCAGGCACTATAAGCAAGCAGCTTGAATTAATGCCAATTAAAAGGCGAATGCTTGGTGTTTTACAGAAGAAAACAGTATGGTAATTTTGTTTTTATATGGAAATTCAAAGTCTACACCACCCCCCTTTTAGTCGGTATTGGAATATATCTGAGTAAATTATTTTCCCCTCACAAGGATCTCCACAGATGAGTTCTGTGAAACCTATAATTTTAGTGATAGGCTTATTGTCACCAATAAAAACGTGTGGGTCCAAGTATAGGCTCTTCAAAAGCCTGAAAGCATGGAAGCACACACAAGCCCCTTCAGTTCATATTAATTATCCTCTACCTAAACTTTCATCTCTGATCTTAAGAGAGTTGCCTTGCTTTATTTCCACAGACAGTGTGACACTCTTCATTAACAGCTAAGATGTGGCTATAGCAAATCAATCCAATTTCACATGGGCAGCAACAACAACAACAAAGTGTAATAGTCTCCAGCCCAGAGAAGAGCTGAGAGGACTGAATCTTCAAATGGAATAATTGCAGAAATTGGGCGTTATGTCTTCACATAAAATGACTCGTTAAAATTGTTTAATATATTCTTACTGAGGTTCATGGGACAAGAAGTTGCAAAGTGCTACAACGACCCGAGAGGAATTTGCTGATCTTTTTGTGTCTAGGTTTTTTTTTTTTTTTTCCTTTCTGAGGTGGTACTTCAGATAAAGGGCCCAATTCCTGGGCAACTTCGTTTTCAAATTTGCCAAAACAATAGTCTGGATTCTTCAAGACAAAATCCTTCATCTTAGAGAAGGACTTGTCAGCAATCTCCTGGATCTTAAAGTAGGGGTAACAAAATCCCTGAACAAATTTCATGGTCCAATCTCTTCCAGGGTGAAGTGTTCCCAAGAGAAGAAAATACATCACAAAATACCTTGCTGTCACTGCGTCTGTGCAGCTTATGAGCTCAACATTTTTAACTCTCCCCGGGTTTCTCTGTCCCATTATGGGCAATGACTTTCATTTTGAAAACAAAACAGAATTCAACAGTCCATTTAAATTGAAATAGTAGCAAATCTTGCTATCTCATCACTCACCAAAAAATTAAAATACTGGATTAAACTAGAGACAAATTTATGGAATAATTGGAACGTTTCAAAAAGAATGTCTTATTTATACTAAATAATCTCATACTTGAAATCAATCTAAAATTTTGAGATATTTTTCCTTTGGTCTGAATAATTATTATTAGAGTTAAAAAGGAAAATATAATTGAAAATTTAGCCAAGAAATTTCTGATAGATAAGTATAATGTATTAGAGCATAGTGTGGGGCAGAAATATGTTATAAGATCATTACTATCAAAAGTTTGGTAGATTGGGGCTGAAGAGATGGCTAAGGGGATAAAAGCACTTGCTATTCTTTTAGAGAATGACAGCTGAATTCCCACCAACCACGTGGTGACTCACAGTTGTCTGTAATTCCAGTTCCAGGGAATCTGATGCCCTCCTCTGGCCTCCATGGGTACCAGTCATGTATGTAGTATACATCCCTACATGTAGGCATTCACTTTTGCAAATAAAATCAAAATAACATCTTTAAAAATTAGAACTGGAGGGTGGCTAAGTTGACAAACGCAGTCTTCAGATGAACGTCAATGAGTGTGCCACGGAAGCTGCCATCAGCCTGGGCTGAGTATTCAACTAAGGAAATTTCCATAATTATCTGGACATAGGCACCAAGAAAAAACCCCCACAAAATAGGAATACCACATGGCTCCCTTTGGATAAAAATTCAGATGAAATGCTGGAGAGATGGTTTGGCAGTTAAGAGCACTTACTGTTCTTCAGTAGGAGATTTTGCACCTCCTACTTTAAGACCCAGGAGCCACAGGATGGCTGAAACCTGTCATTAACTCCAGTTCCAGGGGATCCTTTGACCTCTTCTGGTTTCTGCTGCCACCAGGGCAAAACAATTATACACACACACACACACACACACACACACACACACACACGCAATCTTTAAAAACCTTTCAGATGAATAAGGGATTTCAATTATAGCTAAACAGCAAAATAGTTTATAAAAATGCAAATGTGTTTCATCAGAGTGTTCATGTGCGCCATGTGGTGAGTGTAAAAGTCAGAGGACAAAAAGGGGTACTGGTCCTTGTTCTGCATCGTGTTTGAGGCAGAGTCTCTTTTCATTCCCTACTGCATATGCCACATCAAGTAGACCACAAGCTTCCAGGGATTCTCCTATCTCGGTCTCCCATCTCACAGTAGAAGCCCTTGGATTCCTGATACCTACTACTGTGCCCAGTTTTGTGAGAGTCTGCATATTTAGAATATCAGCTCCTTATAGTTCTGTGGCAAACACCTTACCCACAAGGCCATCTCCCCCTGGCATCAGCTACATTTTTTAGTTCCCTCTAAGAACCAGATTTTCTGTCAAATTTTTACCCCTAGAATTAGACAGACACAGTCAACTGTACCCGAGAGAAGAGAAGCAAGACCTTTCTCCTGAAGCAGAGGAGGGCTCAGAAAACTTAAATTGTAGCTTTCAAATTGTTGAAGCCTCAGGATAAAAAGCCCTGGGGGGGGGGTGAACCCAATCATGAAGACACAGGTTCCCCACTCTGAGATTTTTTTTTCTAATAGCTCAATAGATTTTCATGATGGTTAGCAGAAAAGCCATGTGGTTTTTTTTCTAGTGTGTGTGTAGGATGAGTCAGTAAGCACTTTGAAGTATGTTAGATCCTTCTGTGTACAATATGATATACCTTCTCCAGAAATCAGCTATCTAAAGACCAACCTGACAGGGTTCAGTCAGGATCTAATTGACCCAGGGGAATGGACATACCCAGCTCCAGCCCACTTGAGAAACCTATCTCATCTGGAGCACAGATGGGAAGTAGTGAAGGTCAACACCCAGAGGAGCAGGCTCAGTACAGATGGGCCACCACATCTTTTCTGACATTTATATGGGTTCTAGGGATCCAAATTCCTGTCTTCATTCTTGTGAGGAAGCACTTTAACCACTGTGCCATCTCCCTACCCTTAAGACTTTAAACAGTTTCTTCCTGTATTTTACTGTAACTCACCTAACTGTTGGCCCTCACCAATGCATTTGGTATATGCTTTGATTTATGTATTTCTCTGTTCTGTAACTAATAAAATCTCATGTAACCATTTCCATGGTAGAAACTGGTATTTGTCTTCTGGGACTGTGGTCACACGTATTTAGCACAGAAGAAGTTATATCTTATTCCTTTTGTAGTGAGAGCTCTGTTCTGAATTAGTACTATGAAAACCAAATCTTGGAGTTTGTGGGATATGCATCTAAAGTTACTAAAAGACATTATTTTACTTTGTTTAAATATTTTATTTTTATTTTATGCTTGTTTTCCATGCATGCATGTATGTGCACCATTTGCATGCAGTGTTGAAGGAATCCAGAAGAGGATATCAGATCTCCTGGTACTGGACATATGGAAAGTTGTGATCCAACATGTTGGTTCTAGAAACCAAATTTGTACTGTCTGCAAGAGCACTGAGTCTTCTAAACCTTCAAGTCATCTCTCTGTGTCATGGATATTATTTTAAATGTCCAACTTGTAACTGAAGGATATGAGATATGCAAGAAAGAAAATGGGACCACAGGGAAAAATGCAAGCAGAGAGAAACTGCCTGTGGTTGAGCATCATAGGTAAGCTCCTCAAAGCAGCTAACCATAAATATGTTCAGACAACTAAAGGTAATGGAGGTCGAATGGTGTAACAGATAGGCACTATCAAGAAACAGTTACAAATTATAGAAAAGAACAATGAGGAAATCTTAGAAGGGAAATAATATAAATGTAAGAACTTCATCCTCAGGAACTGTCAGGGTGGAATCATGTTGGTAAAATTTCAAGCTCTTTCATCAGTAGAGATCAGGTAATGTAGAAGAAGAGAAAAGAATGACGAAATGCACATACAATTTCAGAGAAACCTGATACACCCTCAAACACAATAACAACATGAACAAGAAGAGCAGAAGCAAGAAAACGTTATAGCCAGGAAATACATGAAGATGGACTGTCAATAAACTTCTCATTGTTGAAGAAAAAGTTATCCGTACACATACAGATTTCAATAAATTTCAAGTAGAATAAACAAAAAGAACTCTTCATCTCTCTCCATCGGACACTTCAAAGTCAAAATGTTGACAACTAAGAATAAAATCCTGAACATAATGGGCAGAAAAAGGAAAAAAAAATAGCTTATCACATACAAGGGAACCTCATTATGGCTAACTTCTGAGTTCCTATCAGCTGCTGTGTTGGTAAGACACTGTCAAAGAGTTGAACAAAAACAGCTGTCAGAGAAGAATGCTTTATGCCGTGACGTTCCATTTCAAAATATGAATATGCAGTAAAGCATTCCTGAAGAGAAAAAGAAGAGAATGTTTTTCAGCCATACAGCCTCCTTACAATAAATTTTGAATAGTGTTTTATAATAAATTAAGCTAAGTGTGATTTGGATACATAAGAAAGTACAGGTCAAAATAATTATGTATTATAAAACATTTATTTTTATTATAATTCTTGCTACTTCAGTAACCAGATGTTGAATTCACTTATATACTGCAAATGAAAGTAAAATGGGACAAAGTTGAAACTGCTAAAACAACCCCAGCATTGTGACCTCTTTCGTGGCAAATTATAACTATAGACATTCACTGAGATGTACAGAGTTTGTGACTTAGCAAGTGTTTGGAGGGCTTCCTGAAATCAGGCATGTGATATTCTTATTAGTAAGTTAATTAGGACAAAGTAATTTTTTTTGGTCTTTTGAGTCATGGTCTCCAAAGACAGTTCCAGCTGTCTTGGAATTCACTATGAAGACCAGGCTGGCCTTGAACTCACAGAAATCCACCTGCCTCTGCCTCCTGAGTGCTAGGATTAAAGGCATATACCACCAGGCCCAGCAGGACAAATAATTTTTTAAAAGATTATAGTCATCAAAACAGGACTCCTATATTAAACTCCACCCACACAGGGCTCAGCGACTATTGCTTATGATGTGGAAAGATTGTAAGAGTCAGGAAGGAGGTGCAGGACCATATGGAAATAGAGTTCTACAGGCTCCTGGGACCTTGCTCATATGAACCTACAAGAATGGTGTCAACTTGCACAAGACCCATGCAAACTCAAGCAGATAAAAATCTAGCACAGAACTGTGGAAATGGGCAGCAGGACCCCAGTCTTAGTCAAATAATCATTTGCAGCTGATTATTACTTGGTGAGGAAGAGCCGATCCTCTTGAAGTGAGGGACTCTAAATAGGCTGACTAGACTTCAATTGAAGAACTTGCACTGAGGGATGATGTCTGGGAACACTAACTTGACATGACAGTTTTTAACATAAATGGCAGAATGTATGAATTCTAGTGGTGGAGGCCTATGGGAAGAGGGCCATGGTGAAGGGGATTTAAGGATGCTTATGATTTTCTGTGTAAAATACACAAAAATTCAGTTAAAATGTATAAATATGATTAGTCATCTGGGAGATTAACTCAGTGTTGTGACATTTCACTTGCATATGAGTTCATGGGTAAGCACCCCCCCCAAAAAAAAAAAAAAAAACGAAAGGGAAAAAAGTACAACCTATACACCATCATAACTTATCCCCTCTGATTTACTTGCTTATATTAATTATGTTTAATGATTCTTAAAAATGACGACCATGCAGCATTGAGTCTGTGCCTTATGACAGTTCGGAATAAAAGAAAATGGAAGTATATGCTAATTATAATTCTACATCTAAATGAATTTAAGCTAACATGAAATGGACTTAGATTCTATTAAATTACTAAGTGATATTGTAAGTCCAAGGACAGAGACCTAGAAATAACTCACAATGCACCATTAATAATTATTAAAATTGCATACTGGAAAACAGCCACTTCACAAGAAAATGCCATTAAATGACTTATAGAAAACAATAAAAGACACTAGGCATTAGGGAAATAAGGAAAAATTACAGATGCCACTCTAGCACAGAAGAAAGCTACAATTTCTCTTTCAGAAGTCTTCTTGATTATTCATTACTGAGGACTGGGGTGCTCCAGAACCCCCAGCGACCAACACCAGGTTTCCCTGGGGGTGTGTGGGGGGGATATGGCCTTTACCCCATACTACTCCCAGCAGGTGAAAACTTGAATCAGCATTATATCTGCCACATTTTATTGAAAATACTACAGTTTATGGAGTTTTGGGTTGCTCCTAATTGCTCATTGTTATAAATATTGCTGTCTGAATATTCTAGTGAGTGTCTACTTAAAGCACATAAATATATTCATGCCCCCTTTCCCAGGTTTCTTTTTCACAACAAGCTCATGGGTCAAAGTGTGCCCAATACATTTAAGTTGCAATGATGCTACATAGATCTTTCAAAATGTAGCACTTAAAATTTTATTTCCCATCGGAACTCCTGCTAACTCCATTACTACCATAAAAATTGGCACTGCCATAAAACAGTATAGACTTACTTTAGGAGAGCAGACTTACTTTACTGATGGGTCATTTCATTCCTCCTTTTGGAATACTCTCTCTCTCTCTCTCTCTCTCTCTCTCTCTCTCTCTGTGTGTGTGTGTGTGTGTTCAATTGCTACTCTCTGTCCAATGTGACTGTTTGAACCATATATCTCTCATAAATTAGAAGAGAGAAGAAGCAGTAAGACCCTCTGGATTCTGAGCTGAACTGGATTATCCCTCCCATTCGTGGTACTGGGGTGATGGAGATGGGATTTGTCTGCCAAGCCTACTGGAAAAGCATCACCGAAAGGTAAAATTGAATAAAATTTGCAGGATTCCAGGGCTGGAGAGATGGCTCAGCAGTTAAAACCACTGGCAGCTCTTGCAGAGTACTGGGTTTGAACTCCCAGCCCCTACATGGCAGCTAACAACCATCTGTAACACCATTTCCAGGGGATCCAATATCCTCTTCCGTCCTCTGCAGGCATTGCATGATACAGGTGCATTTACATACTTTCATACACATAATATAAAAATAATACTTCTGCCCCAAACAGTAAACTTCTGCATCAAAAAATGAAAAAAAAAAGACTGAGAAAAAGATGAAAGACATGTATGACCAAATGCATAAGCTCTGGAGGGGTGGGGGATATGGAAGGGGAAATGGGTCTAAATTTGATTAAGAAATATTGTATGAAATGCACAAAACCTCAATAGAAATATTTAAACAAATGAAATCTTGGAAAAATCCTGTAGAATGCCATCTATTTTACATAGTTCTTATTTTATGACAGTTTCATATTGGTTTGTAGCCTGGTTTTTGGCAATTTCATACAGGTATACAATAGCATTCTATCTGCTTCACTCTCATATTATTGCCCCACCAAGTTGAACTCCTTCCTAAATAGCCATCCTCCTACTCCCAAGTCTTTTTGTGACCCATGGAGTTTAATTAGGGCTGTTTGCATGAGCATGGGTGGGAGCCTATTTACTAGAATTTGAGCAACTTACCAAAGGATACACCAGAGAGAAAAATGATCCCATCTCCCCTGGAAACCCATTAACTGTCGGTAGCTCCACAGGAGACCTAGGGCCTGATTGGTGTCTTAATAGCGGTCCTGCCCAGATCCACCTGATAGAGTGAACACTGCAGAGTGGGGAATACTTTTGACAGCTGCTGTCATGGAAAGCCTGGTCGTAGATACATCTCTCCCTCCTCCCTCACTCCCCCCCAACCCCCCCCCCACACACACACAGGTGGGAAAGATGGAGTCTGTTAGTGTTCACTGGATTCCAGGAAACTCAAAGTACTTTTCTGCTGTTTGTGTAAAAGTCTGCTTGAATAATTCTTACAATACAAAGTCACATAGGGCCTGGCTTTGTATTCTATATTTACATTCAGTCTCCAGGTAAATGCCACAACCCTTAATCTCCTCAGGAATTCTTGTAGACTCATTTTGAGTGGAAGGAAGGAAGCAGTTTCCATGTGTTCGCCTATCAGCCAGTGTCTAGAGACTTTGAGTGGCTGTTCTTGCTACATTTGACTTGACCCCATTATCAGATATTTCTGGGAAAGCAACAATTTCACCAGCTTATACTACACACTGCCCTTTTGAAGCATTGCACCTCCCTTCATTGAATATAGGATTCATTGTTACATATTCTCAATCAGTGTATTGTCATTTTCTCTTCTATAATTCTATTTGAATCCTCTCTCTTTGTATGGTTCTTAATGGTAATCTATCATTAGTCATTCAAAGAATGGGCTTTTCTTATTAACTTTCTTTTTTTTTCTTATTATATTTATTTTTATTGATATTGTGTTCCTTTTGCTCATCTTTGAAAGTTTGTACTTTCTCCAAAGGAACTTGCAGCATTAGTGGTGTCAAACACAAGAGCCATGACAGCTCAATCAGACAAGCAGGGAACTGTGAGAGATGGATTACTACTGGGAGAGGGAGAGTAGACTTTCCTTATGATCTCTAGATGGGCTGACTACACTCCAGTGGATGAACTTGCACCGAAAGACATCTGGGTACAAACGAGTACGTGTGCTTGACTGGTTAGGACTTAACCTGGATGGCAGAATGCATGTCTGGCTAAGGGAAGGGAATGGATAGGACAATGGGTCTAAATTTGATTAAGAACTGTTGTATGATACCTACAAAAGCTCAACAAAATTAAAAAAAATATATTTATCTTATTTTAAATCACGTCTGTGTGTGTGTGTGTGTATGTGCATCTGTGTGTGGATATGTGCATGTGAACGCAGATTCTTAGAGAAGTCAGAGTAGGGCGTTATATATAGCCTCTGGAGCTGGAGTTACGGGCAGTTGTGAGGCCCTCAACTTGGTTGGTGGGAAGTGAGATTAGGTCCCCTGCAAGAGCAGTACTCACCTCACTCTTAACCACTGAGCCATCTCTCTAACCCATTATATTTTTATTTCAAGAATAGTTCATTTATTATTATCATCTAAACTGAATACTTATGAATTTTCCTGAATATATCACTTTTGAACACATGCTTTTTTTTTTTTTTTTTTTTTTTTTTTTTTTGTCTTTTTTGAGTCATGTTCTCCCTGTAGCCACAAACTACAGTCCTGGAACTCGTTTATGTAGACCAGGCTGGCGTTAGACTCACAGACGTCTGCGTGGTTCTGCCTCAAAGGCGTGCACCACCACACCTGGCACACATGGTTTTCTTTTAAATAATATTCTGTATCAATATTATGCTTTAAAGATGTTCATATATGTTGAATATATGAATCAGAAAGAGAGAAAATACAGTAATTCTCTTTATAGTTTACATTTAGGATTGCCAGCTTCCCTGATGATGTTTTTATCTCAGTCACATAATTCTGCTTTTTAACTTTCAAATAAAATATTCTTGATCCTTAAAAAGGCTTAAAATAGTATGAGTACATGAAATTTGCCTAATGACTCACAGCATCTAAGACAGTTTTATGAAGCAATTATTCATAAAAATATGTTTCTTATTGTATAAATATAATATATATAACAATGCTTTGTAGTTATACCTGGCTGTCTCATATTAGTTGATTTTTTATTTTAAAATTTTGCATTTTTTGTGTATATGAGTGTTTGCCAGTATGTGTGTAAGTGGGCCATGTGTCTGCAGTATCTGTGGACAGAAGATGGTGCTGGTTAACATAGAGTAGGATACCATATGGCTGTTAGCCACCATGGCTGTGTGGGGGATGTCAAACCCAGGGTCTTTATGGGAGGCTAAGTGCACTTAACTCCTGAGCCATCTCTTCAGCTCTTTGATTTTCTTAAATGATAAACAAGGCTCATAAATTTTAATTTTAATGATGTTTCTGCATTATTTCTTTCCTTTGAATTTGATTTTGGTGGTTAACAGTTCATAAGTGAAATTGAACATTATAATTATGTTTGTTAAAGAAGAGCAAATTATCTCATGGATTTATTTGGATGAGATCTCTGTGGTTGGCAAAAGAGTAATATTTATTTTGGAAGACTCACAGTTTGAAGTGAAGACTGTTTATGCTATTGTGTTTATTTCGTTTTGCCTTCATAGTTCACTGTGTATGGATAATACCACATAGTAATGGAGTTATACATTTCTGACACTGCAGATGTCATAACAGGAGAAAGTTTGGTGTCATGTGCGGGTACTTGGAGAATATGCTTCTTCATGGGACATGGTCTTGAAGGTCTGTGTACTAGGTCTGGGACTAGAGAAACTCTTCAGCTTCTAAGGTCCTATTTGGAGGGTGACACCTTCCATACTGTAGTGGAAACCTTCATCTCATTGCCACCAGAGAGAGGCCAGAGATACCTCAAAATTCAGTACCCTGATGTCCTCACAGATATGATGACAGATGACCTGAAGCAGGGGGCTGAGTATTTAAGCAACAAAACATGCACTACAGAATTATTCCCAGATTGCATTTGATTTAACGAGCAAGAGGAATAAAAATATATGCATATATATGTATATATGTATATATAAATCTGGTATAAAGTAGACATCTGTGTGTGTGTGTGTGTGTGTGTGTGTGTATGTGTGTGTGTGTTCATGTGGGCCCATGCATGTATGTGTAGAAGTCTGAAGTTGACATTGGGGGTCTTCATTACCACTCGCTCTGCACTTTATTTTATTTTTTCAGTAACATTTGAGTTTATGCTATGAAAGTGTGTAGATTTATAAGATATTTTGATCATGGATGTTCATCATTATAGCACTCCTGCTCCCACTAATACACCTCATCTCCCACCCAAATTCATGTCCTCCTATTTTTTTGATGTTATCAATAACTCCCTGAGTCCAGTTAGTGCTGTCACATGTGCATGCATGGCATACCTAAGTAGATGACTCTACTTTATTTTTTGAAACAGTCTCTGACCAAATCTGGAGCTCACTGATTCAGCCAGGCTACCTGGCCTAAGAGCTCCATGGATCCCATCTTTGTAGCCCTGATATTGTAAGACATTACTGGATAGACAGATGGGTCAATGGGTGAAAGCACTTGCTATGTAAGCATGCGACCTGGGTTCAAATCTCCCATGAAAAGATCCCTGTGTAGCCACACAGGCCAGTGAATAGAAACGAGCTCCTGGGGCTCGGTGACCCAATCAAAAATGGTGAGCTCCTGATTCAAGGAGAAACACACCTCTCGAGGCAATAAGGTAGAGAGTGATGGAAGGAGATGTAGGACATCCTCTGCTGGCCTCCATTCACATGCATATGTGTACAAATCGAGAGACACACGTGTACAATGCACACAGAGAAACAAATTATTCCCACCTTATTTATCCAGGATGTGAAGAATAAATTAAAGTACATTTAAAAACTTTACTCTTTGAGATTATAATATTGAAATATAAAATTAAGAAGTTCTGATTTCCTTTTCTCTGAGACAAAATGTTAGATTGTTTTACAATATGCCATTACCACATTGGTCAGAAGATTTAATAGCCATCCAAATTACTTGTGTCCCACTAAATTAATAAACTGGCATTCTGTCATTTAAAAATATTTTATTTATTATTTTTATTTTATGTGTCTTAGTGTATTTCCTGCATGTGTATAAGTGCACCCAGGTCATGCAATGCTCACAGCGGTCAGAAGACATTGGCAGATCCCCTGGAACTGGAGTTACAGATGATTGTTAGCTGTCAGGTAGGTGCTGGGATTCAAACCCCAGTCTTCCATAAAAGCCAGTGCTTTTAACCATGGATCCGTCTCTCCAGCCTGCATTCTGTCTTTGTAAACAATATTTTGTGTGGTGTCATTGAGAATTAGTAAGTCCTAAAGTGCTGCTTTAAATTCTCCATCTCATTCATTTAACATTTTGTCTACATGTAGCATTATGTGAATCGTGAGAGAAGAAAGAAAAACGAACTATTACTGATATAGTTTCCTCAATCTTTACCAAGTTCCTTGTAAGAAGGAATAACAAAAGACATTACGTCTAACAGGATCTCAGTGTGTTTCAGAGGCAGATGAGGCACTAAGCATTAGCTGGTTAAATAAGCACCTTAACAGCTACAATTTTGTCCTTACAAAGACAAAGATATATCGAACAGCATTGCCCTTTAGGGGTTATAGAGGAAAGAACTGAGCTACTAAAAATGGAAATTTATTCCTCCACATATTGCTACTTAAATGAGGGCTATTTTGATGTCTCCAAGGTTTTTGTGCATAATTTTATCAGTTTATGACCTTAATACTTCAAGGCTACAAAACAACCTTCTGTTTTCCCTTCTTTAAAGTTGGTTAGAGCATGTTACCATTCTTATTACTAGGGATTTCCATGTCATACAGGGTCTTGTCCCTTGATACACTAGGAAAATCATATCACATTATTTAGAAGTATTAGTTACTGTATCAACTTCAAACAATGAAACAATGGAGAAACAAAGCTTAATGCTAATGCCCCCACACATGTGTATGGAATTTTCTTTGGTTATATTTTAAAGTATTTTTTAATGCAAGCATATTTATCTCACTGTGTTTGGGGCATTTCTCCAGTCCTCTGTGTATTAAATGGCTAGCACCACAAGGCTTGATGAAACATACCAATGGCTGAAACATGAAATTCCCATAACAGCAACGTATTCATGGTAATATAAAAACATCTCTTATCAGATGCAACAGTGTTGAGCCTTACTAATTTTCTATATTATGATGAAATTCCATAAAGATAGTGATGTCCTATGTGTCCTGGGGTACACTTTTACCCCAATCATAATAAAAGCTCTTAAATTTCTCTTACACCTACATTTTTATCTAAAGGAACTTTTCTTTTGGAAACTTCCTTCTGTGTTATAGTTTCTGTACCAGATAACTGCATTTGGCAAGCTTGTCTGAATGAATGGCCCTTCTATGCACTTTTCAAGAAAGAGTGAAAATACATTGTCTAATTTAATCTTTCTATTATTCTTAAAAATGTTAATTTATTTGTAACATTAATTGTCTTGCTTCTAGTGACTGTAGGAACTAATTCTACTCAATGAGTTTTAGGTAGCAAATTAAATTAAATTAAATTAAATTATCCTCTAGGAAGACGTGATGTTTAAGGAAAAGTCCTAGCCTCCATTTAACAAAACATCAAAACAATGTGCCATAGAACTGAAAAACCACAGCTTGCTTTTAGCTGGTTCCTGGATATATGACAGGGAATTCTCTTTAAAATACATAAAGTTTAAGAATTTTTGCTTCATCTACCAAAGCATTACTGACTGGGGACAAGGGGGCATTAGTAGTTTATTGCAGGAGATCGCTTCCCCTAGGAGTAGAATCAGGAGGCAGTTACTCACCAGCTATTGTCAGAAATATGCAGAGTGAAACTCCCCATTTGTAATGCATTCCTTCTCTGCCTGACTTCCTTATCCTCAGCTCAGTCCTGTATCACAATGGTGTTCAAAATAAGCAAATTGCTTCCTTGCCCAATTCCCTGGGTATCTCTCTTTGTTGCATCAGGTTATCAGACACAGATTCTTCAAATTGATAAGCGCAGTTCAGATACAGGGGAGAGGATTTGGTTTTTCAGGAAGCAGAGATGGTAAATAGTGTGAGATTCTATCAGTTTCTTCTATATCAGCTTTCGTTGTTGAATTACAGGAATAAGAAAGTGATTTCTTTTTGCATAAATGCAGAAAAGATCAACTGAAGGAAGGCCAACTCATTCAGTGTATAAAGCTCTTCCAAGCAGAAAAAAAAAATCGCCGTCATGTGTCACGATTTTCATCAATCAACGTTTCTTGAACACTTAGTTTGGTGTGTCTCTGTTTTTTAAAATTTCTTATTGAATTTTGGTGTATTTCACACAATAGATCTTGATCGTACTTAAACCCTGTCCACTATCTGCATCCACCTAACCCCTGCTCACTGGATATCATGCATACTATCATATGTGGTGAGGCCTACTGAGTAAAATTAGTGTCCTAAAATGTCCCTCAGTGTGAGTCCATCTACTGGAGCCTGGTCAATCTATCTAGCATCACTTCCTTAAAGAAGACTAATGCTCCCGCACCCAGCACAACCAGATACCATAGTTCTTCACCTAAAGTTGGGGCTTACCCATTTCTCCACTTCAATGCTGGGTTTTTGTCTGGTTTGACTTTGCATGGGTCTTGTGCATGCTGTCACCATTGCTGTGAGCAAGCTCACAGGCACCAGGGAATCTGCTTGTGGTCACCCACCATGCCTGGCTCTTACAGTATTTCCTCCCCCTGTTCTGCAATGGCCTCTGAGCCCAGAGTGGCAGAGATTTAATATAGGACTCCATTTATTTCAGAGAATAAATCTTTGAAAAAATATTCCTTAGTAATGCTCTGAATGTTTGGGGTGTTTGTTTTCCCTTTTGTCTTTGATTTTCTTGGTTTGGGTTTGCTCTTTCTTTTGGTTAGCTGGGCTAAGAGTCTGCCTAACTTGTTAATCATTTCAAGAAACCAGATATTAGTTTAAGAGATTCTTTGTACTGTTTTCCTTATTTATTTCTGTTGTGATTCTTATTATTTCTTCTTATCTGTTGGTATTGGATTTGGTTTGTTCTTGTACTTCCCAATTCTTGACTTGTAACATTAAGCCATTTATCATTTGCGCTATACCTGATTATTTTATTTTACTTGTTAATTTCATACAATATGGCTTGATGGTATTTAGAGCCAGTCTTCCATCTTCATCCCCCTACACTGCCCCAGCCCAGTTTAATGTACACACACACACACACACACACACACACCCCATGTACGTGTCCCTATTGTGTGTGTGTGTGTGTGTGTGTGTGTAATCAACCTATATGGTCTAATTTGTCTCCCTAAATATCCTTCAGTGAGAGTCCATTTTCTGGGCTCACCAAGAGAGCCCTTTCTATAAGACACTGTCCAACCTCTCCTAATAGTCATCAATTGCCAAAACCTCTTTGGTTTGGTTGTGATTTCTTACTCATTTTCCCAAGTCTATGCGGGACTTTCATCTATTTTGAGCTTATATCGACCTCGTACATGCTGTCCTTATTGCTGTGAATTCATGAGGAACTGATCAGCTGTCTGGAAGCCTCTGTTTCCTTGTAATCATCTACCTCTGCTGGCTCTTACATTTTTTCTTCCTCCTCTTCAAAATGGTCCCTGAGCTTGGGTGGGGAGAAGCCTGAAATGGGTGTCCCACTCAATGGTGAGCAGTCTCTGGCCTCTTGGTCGCTGTTCACTGGCTAGAGACTGGCCAGATTTTGGTTTTCTGTGCTAATCACCACCTGCTATCTAAGGAAACTTCTCTGGTGAGGGTTGAGAGACGCATTCATCCTATGTATAGAGGTTGCATTGAAGACATGTCACTTAGGGTCAAGGTTCTCCTAGACAGTTATTCACTGAGTTTGCCCAGTTCTGAGACTCTGTCTTAGTCTCCATCACTTCCTAAAACAAGCTTATCTGATGAGGAGTGGAAGACATACTTGTCATATTTGCGAATACATATTTAAAATGAAGTAAGAAATGGTGTTGGTTTAGAGATGTGGTGGAAGTAAGTTTTTCTCTAGGATTTATGAACTCTCTGGCCATGTGACCTCTCATACACGAGTTCATTCCCAGGGATCTGACCTTGATTTCAATCACACAGCTGTTTATTACTTCCAAGAGAAAAGTGCCACTGCTACAACATAGTGACAGCTTGCTGGCACAGCGACTGTTCTTTATTAAGCTTTACAACTGGACCATTGGTGGCATTTTTCCCCTTAGCAGCTTTTTATAGGCTCCTCTTGGGCTGGATAGCTTTAGATCAACTTGACACACCTGGGTTCAGGGAGTCCCAATTGGAGAACTGCCTGTGTTGCACTAGCCTGTGGCCATATGGTTGGGCATCTTTTTAATTGTTGAGTGATGTGGGAGGACCCAGGACACTGAGGGTGGTATCACCCCTGGGCAGGTGGTCCTGTGATGTATAGGAAAGCAGGCTGGAATGGGCCAGGAGAGCAAACCAGTAAGCCACATTCCTCCATGGCCTGTGCTTCAGTTTCTGTCTCCAGGTTCCTGCCCTGAGTTCCTACCTTTGGTTCCCTAAGTGATGAACTGTGAAATGGAAGATGTAAGAAGAATAAAACCTTTCCTCCCCAAGTTGGTATTGGTCAGAGTGTCGCAGCAATTGAAGGCAAACTAGAGCTCCTCTGATAACATGAGAGCTACATCAGTTGTGGCTAAATTGCTCCAAGTTCTGTGCTCAAAGTATGGCCTATCTTCAGCAATAGGGTCTTATTTTCAAGTTTTGGAGGACTCTTGGACCATCCTGACCAACAACTCAGAGGGAAAAGTGTCCTGCCTGATTCTCTCTCTCTCTCTCTCTCTCTCTCTCTCTCTCTCTCTCTCTCTATATATATATATATATAAAATCTCTCTCTATATATATATATAAAAAAATATATCCTTCAGAAATAGATATGCACTTGTATATTTGTAGTATATGTGCTTTTCAGAAGGATTTCGAACTTATACAGTTCCCTGGTTTTCATACTACCTAAGCATTATTTATCTCTTCTCTGTGTAACCCTCCCTATGGTGTCCCCAGTTAAAATACCCGCTTTCCCCATTTCCCCCTTAATAACACCTGCCTCTTACAATCCACCCCCTCTCAAGCTCTCTTTCCACCTATCCCCATCCTTCCTATTCATTGTCTTGGCTCATGAGGTTATAGAAGGAGATATAGATATAGATATATTCACAACTAGGAATTTGAGCTAAGGTCCACAAATGGGAGAGAACACATGTCAGTTGTTTTTCTTTTTCTTTTAAAAATAATTTATTACTAGTATTTGATGTGTATGCATGTTTTGCCTGTATGCATATACATGCACTCATGTGATGCAATGCCAACAGAAGTCAGACAAGGAAGTTGAATCCCCTGGAACTGGAGTTATGGATGGATATTAGCCACCATGTAGGACCTGGGATCTAGCCCGGGTCCTCTGCAAGAACAGCCAGAGCTCTTAAGTGCTGAACCATCTCTCCAGCCCCCTTTTTTTCTTTAAGATTTTAGTTTTGATCTTATGTACAAGTGTTTTACCTGCATGTCTGGTACCCACAGAGCATAGAAGACAGTATTGGATCCCCTGGAACTAGAGTTAAGGAAAGGTGTTAATCTAGGTGCTAGAGACCAAACCCGTTATGTTTGGAAGAACGGTAAGTGCTCTTAACTGCTGAGACATCTCTTCCAACCATCACTTGGTTTTCTGAGTTTGTGTTACTTCACTTAGTATAAAAGTTTCTAGCTCCATCCATGTACCCTCTAACTTCTTGATTTTGATTGTTTTCACCATGTAGAACTCCATTGTGTAAATGAGGGACATTTAGGTTGTTTTCATTTCTTAGTTATTGTGAAAAGAGCAGCAGTAAACATGGCTATGCAAATATCTGTTACTAGGATGAGTTTGTTGGGTATATGCCAAGGAGTGACATAACTGGATCATGTAGGGGATTTGTTTTTAAATTTTTAAGAGTTCTCCGTATTGTCATTGTTCCAGTTTGTCATCCTGCTACCTGTGAATGAGGTCTACTTTCACCATGTCCAAGCTCACCATTTTTATCTTTTGTTCTCTCAATCATGCCAACTCTGATTGAGGTTAGATGAAATCTTAAAGTAGTTTTGACTTGCAATTCCTTAATTAAGAGGGATGCTGAATAGATTCTAGGGTGTTTCTTAGCCAATGTTGTTTCTTTTTTGAGAGCTCTCTGTTCTGTTCCATAGCTCAGCTTTTTTTTTTTTTTTTTTTTTTTTTTTTTTTTTTTTGAAACTGGCGTATTATTTATTTGTATTTGTGTTTTTTTTTTTTATTTTTATTTATTTATTTTTTTTAATTATTGATGGTTTGTGGCATTTTTTTATACATCATTTTCCAATTCAGATCAGGCATATTCCCTTTCCCTTCCCCCACCCCCACCCCATCTCAGATCATGTATTCTCTCCATAAACTTTCCTGCATCTTTCAGGTTTATTTTTTTTCATTTTTTAGCTATAAGTGATAATCCATGGTCAAGCATCCTTCGTGCAAAACCATCTCTATAGACTGTTGTGCCCAAACCCCCACAGTCCCACCCTTCAGTGGAGGTTGACAGGGTGTGTGTTCAATCAAATTGATCAAATGAGTGTCCAGACTACATCGCTGTATGTTTCACCGCTTACCCCCAATCGAGCCCTTTACATTCTACCACGCCCCCATCTTCCGCAGAGTTGTTCCCTAGGCTTAGAAAAGGGGGCACAGGTGTGATGAGAAGTAAAACTGTCCTCTCTCTGGAGCTGTGTGACTGGATTCTGGTCAATTCTGGCTGTTTCCTTTCATGGGCGACATTTGTCAGGAGTAACCGTTCGACCTACTAATGAAGCACAGCATTTATTATATAGGTATTTAATCAGCACAATAGTTATGGTAGGTTACTTTGGCATAGACTAGACAATATGATGTTGATTGAATGGTTAATTCATGAATTATATTTTTTACCCCCTGATAAATAGATGGGGTCTTACTTGTGGCTTATGACATCTCCTAACTAGTAGAGGATGGCTTTGTGGCATCAGCCGTGGTTATTCCTCCAAGAGAGAGACCAACAGCCAATTAGTTGGGATTACCAGCACATGGCTGCTTGCTGCACAGTATTTCCAGGGTGAGTGTAGCTGGTGCTTGCGGTGGAGTCTTGCTTGACCTCAGGGAGACCCGTATTTGCTTTATTGGTTTAGTGGCCTTTGGGAACACTCTCTGGCATTCAGAGCCATCTGTTACCCTTCATGTGCTGGTCTCAATACATCCCTCCCCATGTTAACGTCAGGTCTCGGCAGCAGGTTCTTATCGCCTCTCCTCCTGCAGGTATCCCAACTTAGGGCAAGGAGCCCTTACCTTTTGTGGGGACCTTGGATCCCCTGGCCAACATCCCCCTGGTAGAACAATCCATTGCTGATGGCAGAGCTCCTGCATTAAATACTTTGCCTAAGTGCATAGCCCAAGGACTTTAGTATTATATTTGGTTCTGAACAGTAATAATCCTTTTCACAGTTTCTTATGTCTATTAGTCAATTAAAGAAGGCATTTTACCGGTTTTATAGAGATTACCTCTATAATAGTTGTCTCCAATTTACAGTTGGAAAATGACCTCATTCGTCATATTTTCTCTTGTTCTTTGGGGGGGGAGGCAAGAAAGTTCATATCAAAACCTTTGTTGCACTAGAAGGTATAAGTTTCATTAAGACTCATTATCGATAGTTGTTACATGTAGGATCCACAGAAGGGTTTTATGTTTATGGCAATCTGAGGCTTTTCTTCCTTTCAGTGTTCAGACGGGTCAACCTTTCAGTTGCCACTTTTTGGTACATCCTACTCAATGCAAAGCGTGTATCTTTTCTTCTCAGCCGTTAAGTTGGTGACATTTTGTCCTGTTGGAACACAACAAATCTCTTCCCATAGGTGTTGTTAGATTTGAATTGCAAGGTTCTGACTAGAAGGTTTCATGTCTGCTGTACCGCCCCCCCCCTTTTTTTTTTTTAACCCATGAGTCCTCCAGAAGAACAGTTGTATTATACATAACTATGGGTGGAATCAAGGACAGATTTATCAAATTTCCCATGCTGTTTTGGGGGACTATATATGATTAACTGGGAAGGAAACTTAATTTTTTGCTTTAAATCATCTTAAAGAGAATGCTACAAGGTTGATACTGTAAACAGAGAACATTATAGAGAAATTATAGAGAACATTTATGCCAATCCCAAAGTTATTGCTCTAGAGATTTGTGTTAAAACAAATTGGACAACAAGCAAATTATACTACATTTAACTCAGATTGCATTACCTTTTTATCAGAGTCTGTAAACCAATGTTGTTTAATATACACATATTTACTTTTACTAAGTCCTTAAACACCATGTATCCTTTAGACGGGTCTATGTGAAACTGAGTACTTGCTGACTCACATACAATTAAATATGCCTTGATTGAATATACATCCCTGTCCCTCTCCCAAACAAATCCCCCCTTCCCCCATTCACAACATTTCAGTCCATTTTCTGATGCAGTCTTTTGTGTGTTGTTCTTTTACTAGATCCCTCTCCATGAGAAATATTATATCTGGGTTGTTGGTTACTAGCATACCATATGAGGGACACCATTTGTCGTTTGTTTTTCTGGGACTGTGTTACTTCACTTAACATAATGTCTTCCACGCTCCATCCATTTTACCTGCAAAGTTCATGATGTTTGTCCCTCTTTACTGCTGATAGAAATCCATTGTATACATGTACCACATTTCTCTATCCACTCGTCAGTTGAGGGGCACCTGGGTGTCCAGCTTTTTGCATGTGAACAGAGCTGCAATAAACTAGGCTGGCATGTATTTTGCAGTAGTAAGTTGTGTCTTGTGGTATATACCCAGGAGTGGTATGACTGGGTCAAATGGAAAGAGTCATTTTGAGTCTTTTAAGGGTTCTCCACACTGTTTTCCATAGTGCTGTACTAGTTTACATTCCCACCAGCAAGGGATGAGTGTTCCCCTTTCCCCCGAACTCTCCAGCATTTGGTAACATTCGTGTTCCTGATCCTAGCCCGTCTTATTGGAGTAAATGGTGAAATCTCAAAGTGGTTTTAATTTGCATTTCCTTAATTATCAGAGATGTTGAACAGTTTCTGAAGATGTTTCTCAGCCCGGCCATCTCTAATTCCTCCTCTGTGAAGTCTCTATTCAGATCTTTGCTCCATCTTTTGAGTGATTCATTTGTTTTCTTTCTTCTTTGTTTTTTGAGTAGCTTGTATACTCTGGAAATTAATGCTTTGTCAGATGTATCTGCTGTGAAGGTTTCCTCCCACTCTGTGGGTCTTCTCCTCACTTCCTGTATTGCTTCCTTTGATGTACAGAAGCTTTTGAGTTTAATGAGGTCCCATTTGTCATTTGTCGATCTTATTTCTTGTGCAGTTGCTGTCTGATTTAGGAAGTCTTTTCCTACACCTATGTCTTGTAGTCTGCTGCCAAGCTTCTCTTCTATCACCTCCAGAGCTTTTAACTGGGTCACTTGTTTACTTGCTTCTTTGTTTTCTGAGTTCCTTATACATTCTGGATATTAATCCTCTCTCAGATGTAAAGCTGGTGAAGATTTTCTCCTACAATGTGGGCCTCTTCTTCTTCTTCTTCTTCTTCTTCTTCTTCTTCTTCTTCTTCTTCTTCTTCTCCTTCTTCTTCTTCTTCTTCTCAATTGCTTGTTTCCTTTGCTGTATAGAAGCTTTTATGTTTAACGAAGTCCCATTTGTTGTTTGATAATCTTAATTCCTAAGTGACTGATGTCTAATTTAGAAAGTCTTTCTTGAATCTATAAGTTGGAGGCTACTGCCTATGTATTATTCTAAGAGTTTTAGCACCCCACACTTCACATTGAAGTCTTTGATCCATTTGGGGTTGACCTTTGTGCAGGTTGATAGTTAGGGGTATAATTTAATTCTTCTACATGGAAACCCGATTTTGTCAGCCTGATTTGTTGAAGATGCTATCTATATTCCAGTGTGTGATATTTGTACCTTTGTCAAATATCAGGTGGCTGTAATTGTGAACACTCATGGTTGGGTCTTTTAGTTTGTTCCACTGATTTAAGAGCCTATTTTTCTGCCAGGAACATGTTTATGACTATGGTTCTGTAACTCAGATTGAATCTGGAATGGTAATACTGGTACCCAGCATTGCTGGGTATTGTATTCAGGATTATTTTCATTATCCAGGGTATTATGCATTCTGCTAAGCATTCTAGGATAGATTCTTCTATTTCTTTGAAGAATGTCATGGAGAGTTGATTAAGATTGCCCTGAATCTGTAAATTTGTTTTGGTAGGATTTCCATTAGAACTGTATTGATTCTACTAATGCAGGAGCACCGATGTTTCAATCTCCTTGTGTCTTCTTCAATCTCTTTCTCCAAAAAATTAAACTTTTCATTGAATAGGTCTCTAATGTCTTAATTAGGTTAACCCCTAGACATTTTATTTTTCTAGGCTATTGTATAGATTCATTTCATAACCTGCCACTTTGTTGAAAGTGCTGACAGGATCTGTCTATCCTCCCAGCTAGTCATACACTCTTCAGCAGCCTCAGTGGAACAGGGCCAAGGCCCAAAGTGAGCCATTGGAACAAGATGGGCTGATTCTTGGTGGCTAACAGAGAAGGCTTGAGCTCTGGAGCAGTTGGAGGGACTGTTGATCTTTTTCGGATTTTTTGACAGGATCTCCCTAGTCTCAGCCCACCTAGAACTCAATATATAGACCAGGCTTGCTTCTATATATATATATTTTTTTTAAGCTACCTATGAAAATAACTTTATTTAGCAGCAAGTTATATTTAATTATAACATGGGTTGAAAAGTAAATGACCTATTTTGATTAATCCATCAAAGATTCCCAATTTCTGTATAGAGCTCATGTATAGAGTTCTAGTTCTGTATAAAGAGTCTAGAGTCTGTTGCTGGTGAAGATGATGAGCAAGTTACCCTATCCTTGATCTTCTTGGAATTATAATGTAGGCACTTAACTACATTTGTTCCAGGGGTTTTCTTGCTTTATGTTATCATTTCCATGATGTTGTAAGGGTACCTTTATTTCTTTCTTGATTTCTTCTTTGACCCATTCCACAATTCGAGAGTAAGCCTCCTTTATGACTGACCATTAGCACAGTGGGAACTGGACATGATTGGATACTGAATATACATTTCATACATTTTTTACAAAAAGAAAAATAGCATGGAGAGCAATAGATAAAAGCACCCGTCATAAACCTCTGGCCTCCTCATGTGCACACACAGTCACTGGAGTGCACACACATCTACACATGCACACACACAACTTATAATATTGGTGGATGAAAGTAAACAACATTGAAATAAGTCATAAAAACCCTTTCATCAATGATATAATTCACTTGTTTATGAATGGAAGAATAAATCACCAAATTCTGGACAAATATTTCATCAGTATTTTATACTTTTCACAAATAAATAGCTTCACACAGGACATAATCTTAACTTCAATTATCCAAATTTATTGGCGCTTTTATCACTTTCTGAAATTTCCATAATCAAGTGACAGACGATTCAAGCCATGGTTGAGAGTGTTGGTCTGTTTCCAAGGATTCTAAGACACCAACATGAGGTCAGTGAACGTCAAGGGGGAAAGGAAGGCAGTATATTGCCTATGAACATGTGGCATGTTCACTATATTGATAAAATAGTTGTTAATGCCTCAAAAATTCAGAGCAGTAAAAATTAGGATGAATAAGCTTTGAGATTTCATCACGTTCTTTTGTACTGTAATTTATTTAATTATAAATTCATGCAGCTTAGTTTTTAATAATGTCTGTGACTCACAACTGACTTCCATGTTCTTGAAAACTCTAATAGACTAAAACTTGAGGAAGAATTTAAGTTTGAATTAAAACTTAACTTAGGGATTTCTGGGAAGATGTAATTGAAAGTATCTGAGTTAATTTCCTACAGGAAATAGTTTTGCAGAGTTCAGAAATAATCAAAGATGTGTTCTGATCACCATAAAATATTAATCTATTAGGACATAAGAACAATATTGCTTAATATTATTTAAAGCATGCTTATGTTAATCCATTGGTAGAGTGCTTGCCTAGCATCAAGAGACCCTGGTTTCCAGCTCCTGCTTTGGTAACAGGTTTCTGTCATCCTAGTATTTGGTGGGGGGATTCAGGATCAGAAATTCAATGTGTTGGCTGTGCAAACAGTTTCAGAATATCCTGGGCTACATGAGACTCTCAAAGAAAAAAAATGACAAGCCTCATGAAAACACTGATCAGACAGCAGCTGCACAAGAATTAAGGTCGGCAATTGACAACGTGACCTCATTAAACTCAAAAGCTTCTGTACATCAAAAGAAACAATCAAGGAAGTGAAGAGAAAACCCACAGAGTGGGAGGAAACCTTCACTGCTGATACAGCTGACAGAGCATTGATTTCCAGAGTATATAAACTACTCAAAAAATAAAGAAGAAAGAAAACAAATGAATCACTCAAAAGATGGAGCAAAGAGCTGAACAGAGACTTCGCAAGTGAGGAATTACAGATGGCTGAGTAACATCTTAAAAAATGCTCAGCTTCTGGGCTGGAGCGATGGCCTAGCGGTTAAGAGCACCAACTGCTTTTGCAGAGGACCCTGGTTTGATCCCCAGCACCCACATGGCGGCTGAAAACCCTCCTTATCTCCAGTTCCAGGGGAATCCGACACCCTCTTCTGACCTCCGCAGCATTGCATGACATGAATGCACAGATCTACATGCAGACAGTACATTCATACACATATGAAAATAAAATAAAATTTAAAAAATGCTCAGTGTCGCTAATAATTAAGAAAATGCAAATGAAAACCACTTTAAGATATCATCTCACTCCAATAATATTGGCTAAGATTAAGAAAACAAATGATACCAAGTGCTGGAGAGGTTGTGGGGAAAGGGGAACACTCATCCACTGCTGGTGCAAATGTAAACTTGTACAGTCACTATGGAACACAGTGTGGAGAACCCTTGGAAGACTCAAAATGAGCTTACCACCTGACCCAGTTATACCACTCCTCGGTATATACCCACAAGACTCTTATTACCACAGAGATACATGTACAGCTATGTTTATTGCAGCTCTCTTCATAGTAGCAAAGAGCTGGAACTAATCCAAGTGCCCCTCAACTGATGAGTGCATAGAGAAAATGTGGTACATCTGCACAATGGAGTTCTTTGCAGCAGTAAAGAAAGATGACATCATGAACTTCGCAGGTAAATGGATGGAACTAGAGGATATTATATTAAGTGAAGTAACAGTCCCAGAAAAACAAACTACGAATGGTATCCCTCATCTGTGGATGCTAGCACCAATTACCTAGTAGTAAGTATTTCTTGTGCAGGGGTACTTGAGCTTTTGTCCAAGTAGTTGGGAGTGGTGCATATTGGAAAGAACAGCAACAACAACAGAAAAGACTGCATCAAAGAAATGACTGAAATGGTGAACTTCTGCTCAAAACAGTCAAGTTCTATATTGAGAATTTTGAGAAAAACTGAGAAAAAGATGAAAAACATGTTTGGCAGAATGCATGAGCTCGGGGGGGGTGGGGGATAGGGAGAGGGACATGGGTCTAGATTTGATTTTTAATATAATCATATATATATATATATATATATATATATATATATATATATAAGAAAATACTGATCTGAGCTTTGTTTTTGTTATTCATTTCCCATAGTGGTCCTAGGGTTGTTTGTATAATTAATATATTGTTGCTTTATTTTCTTTTGAGGGATAAAGTAATGCTACATACAATTTTCTGAGCTTTTAAAAATATTTGTTTATTAAATTCTTTTATTTTATTTGTATTATTTCTTTGCCTGTTTTCATACTTGTGCATAATGTGCATGCAATGCTCACGGAAGCCAGGATTAGGTATCAGAACCCCGGGATCTGGAATTACAGATGGTCATTAGCTGCCGTGTGGTTATTGAGAGCTGAACCCTGGTCCTCTGTAAAAGCAGCAAATACTCTTAATCATTATCTCTCCAAGCCCTCCTTATTAATTTTTTAACTAACTAACGAACTAAACTAACTAATTAACTAACTAACTAACTGACTGACTGACTAACTAACTAACTAACTAACTAACTAACTAACTAACTAAGACTATATACATGAATTTACCTGGGTATCTGATGTCTGAATATGCAATATGTACGTGCCAAGTGCCTGAGGAAGCCATTGTCAGTGTTGGCACTGGAGTTACTGATGGTTGTGAGATAACTCATTGTAGGTGCTAACAGCCGAATCCGGGTTCTCTGTGGCTGCACTCAACCACTGAGGCATCTCTCCATTCCTCAAGTCTTCTGAACATTGATTTTCTGCTAAACATTATCTGTTAATAACTATCTACATTGTTTATAGTTTAGTAATCTTTTTTGTTTTATATAACTTACTGGTAAAATACATTTAGTAATATTTATATATGTTTTATCTATAAATATCAATGTCTAGGAGTGCAATTACTGAGTTTTACTGTGCACACATTTAACACTGGAAGACAATGTCAAATTGTTTTCTGAAGTTCTTTTCGATTTAATTTCTTATGAAGAAAGTAGACGAGCTCCATTTCAACCAGTTTCACTAATATTTCACATTATCATATTTCTTAAATATTTCCTACTCAGTGAGTGTGAAATAGAATTTCTTTTGAATCTCAATTTGCATGTAACCATTGCAGATTCTTTTAAGCCTATTTTGTATTAACTGATTGAGTTCTATCTTTTCCTGCAAAAGACTATTATTTTTTTCTCAGTTTTCTAGTGTAATCTTATATATCATTTTCCTATTTATTTTCTTTTCCGATTTATTCACACACTTATTTTCTAGCTCCTCATTCACTCACCTTTCTAATTAACAAACACTCATTAACTCGCTACATTGCAAACAGTTTTCTAGGTGGCACAGAAGCAACTTGATATAAAATAGGGAATGACCATACTCTTTAAGAGCTTAGATTCTTGTTGAGAGTTTGTCAACAATAGCAGTTAAGTTGGAAAATACATATTATTCTGGGTATGTTTGCAGGTAAGTGAGGATATTTAAATGGAGAAATGGGCAAGACATTGGAGGAGTGTATATTTAGCAGAGAAGGACATTTTACCCAACGATAAGTTTGAGAAGAATATATCTAAAAGAAAATGCGCAGAAAATCATTTAGATGCTTGTTCTTACACAGGAAGTGCTCCAGCAGTGGGAGTCAAAATCTGAAAGGACACATAGAGGGGGATTCATATTTGATGACAAGAATGGAATAAAGGTCAACCAAAGAGGGACATAATGTAAGATAGTTTGTATAAGAAATAGCAAAATAGCAGAACACAGAGACATTGTCGGAGTCTATAAAAACTGTCTTCTGCTGTAGTGAGAGCAAAGGGCTCAAGATAATTTTTAATTGATTTTCTGCAAACTTCATGCAATATGTTTTGATCATATTTATACCTTGCCCTCTCTCTGCACACCTCTTACTACCTCTCGTCAATTTCCTGTTCTCTAATGTATGTATTTACCTATCCAGGTTCTCACCATTAAAGAAAGTTGATTGTCCCTCTCCTAGCTGCTATCGGTTACCAATAATTTCTCAGCCAAGGTAGAATTGTGACTTGTTTCTCATTTCCCAACTTCTAATTTTCTCTGTCTTGGGCTTACATGGGTCTTGTGAATAATGTCAACTTTGCTGAGATACTGATATCAGATCACAGGCCATAAGGAAAAGCCTACTCCTGTCATTCTGCCAAATGAACGCCGCATGAAACCAAGTTCCAATGACCTATTGTTTTTTTTTAATATTTTATTTATTTATTTATTTATTTATTTATTTATTTATTTATTTATATGAATGTACTGTCTGCATGTAGGTCTGTGCACCCACGTCTTGCAATGCCATGGAGGTCAGAAGAGGGTGTTGGATTCCCCTGGAACTGGAGTTCTCCTGGAATTGGAGAACTCCAATACAGACGGTTCTCAGCCGCCGTGTGGGTGCTGGGGATCGAACCTGGGTCCTCTGCAAGAGCAGTCGGCGCTCTTAACTGCTAGGCCATCTCTCCAGCCCATGACCTATTGTTATACCTATAGATTAATGCATGTCTCAACCCTCACCAGAGAAAACTCCTTTTGCCAACAGATGCTGATTAACACAGAGACCCACAATTTTCCAACCTGCATAAAATAAGAGACTGCAGAATGCTTGTCCCTGAATGGGACAGCTGTACCAAACCTCTGCCCTCCCAAGCTCGAGGATTATTGTGGAAATGTTGTAAGAGCCAGAGGTGGTGATGACCACAGGAAACAAGGTTTCCTAGAGGCTGGGTGGTTGCCCACATGAACTCAGAATAGTGAGAGCATGCACAAGAGATATTTATCAAAATCCTTTGGAGAATGTTTTGAATCCCCACAATCTAGAGGGCAAAGAGAGAGTAGAGTAGAGGGTTTTGAGTTCTACTATAGTCATGCAATGGCATTCTGGCTATAGGACTGTGGAGTAGAGCTTTTGTATGAAATGGTGATAGCAAAATGTATTTCCAAAGTAAAAAGACTAGCTTTTATTAAAACATAGATTGAATTTACTACATAAGAAATAGAAATCAGTGTTGGTTCCAGGGTTCGCTCCTTATTTGTTTTTTATTTTTATTTTTTTTTTTTTATTTTTCCAGTCTCTGTAGAGACTGTCAAAAATTGCTAACGCTGATTAAATTTCAAGCTGTCATGGCGGAGTATTGGGAAACGTTTTCAATTAGCAATAATCACACTTTGGATATATATCATTGGCTACAATACTGCCACTGTGCAAAGCCCTTATTTGCTTTGTGTAACTGAAAATGTGCAGTCTGAAGCTGCACATGGAGGAGATCAGAAAGGGAAAAATCTCACATCAGGTTTTTTTCTTGTACTTGATAAATCTTGATTTTCATCTCATACTTGTTTACTTCCAATCTATGATAACGTAGTAGGTCTAAACTGAGGAGATTTTGCTGCGGTGATGAACTATGATTCCAGAGGCTGGGAGTGACTGAACTGAGCCCATATGTTAGTACATATGTAGGATGCCTACCTAACACCTTTTCCACATATCTTACTTAAGATGTCACCATAGCAACCAGCCTTTTTCCATTGCAACTTAGCCATGCTTCCTCTAGATTGTGTTTTCTCTTGATTCCTAGTTCAAGAATATTTTTTTACATATATCCATTGTCAGTCTGTAAGCACAAAGGACCTAACATCCCATGAAGAAAATTTTGACAACCAGCAATGGAAAATAGTGGATAAATTCATTCATCTAATGTTTTGAGACAGAAAATACCTAGCTACAATTTGTTCATTAATTCTTTAATAGGACTTAGATGATTGAATTCAGATCTCCATGGTGATGACATTTTTTAACAACACAATTTACATGACATTTCCTGGTCTCTGGAACTCCTCCTTTAAACTAACTACCTAGAAACAAACTTTTGCCTCCGGCTCTGCTGTCTAAAAGATACCTCAACTAAAACAGCTTATTGTACAGTTCCCTAGACAAGGTCAAACTTGAGGCTAGAGAAGTGGCTCAGTGGTCAAGAGCACTGGCTGCTCTTGCTGAAGACCCAGGTTTGATTCCCAGTACTCATGTGGCTGCTGACAAATGTCAATAACTCCAGTTTCAAGGGATCCAACACCCTCTTCTAACCTCTATGGGTGTACTTACGTAATGCAGGCAATACAGTCAATATACATAAACTAAAAGTAATAAATAGTCTTTAATCCCAGAACTCGGGAGGCAGAGGCAGGTGAATCTCTATGAATTTGAGGCCAGCCTGGCCCACATAGCAAATTCCAAGCCAGCTGGGGCTACAGGGAGAGCCTATCTCAAAAAAGACAAAATATTAATAAATAAAATACGTTATTTTTAAAAAGGACAGACTCTGCTAATATGAACTTGCAGCAAGGATGTCAGCAGACTCGAGCAGACCAAAACCCAGCATAGAACTGGAGAAATGAGCATCAGACCCCAGTCTCAGCTGAAGAAATATTGGTTGCTGATCACTGCTGTGTGAAGAAGAACTGATCTTCTTCAGTAAACACAGGGCTGGAGAGATGGCTCAGTGCTCTTGCAGAGGACCTGGGTTTGATTCCCAGTACGCACATGGCAGCTACAACCATCTGTAATTCCAGTTTCAGGGAAAAATGCCCTCGTCTGACCTCTGTGGGCATTGCACAACACCGTGGACTTACACACATGTAGACATTATACTCATACACATAAAATAAAAATAAACAACGTTTTAATTAAAAAAGAGAGATTCAACTCTCTCACATCACACTTCATTCATGTTGATTGATGCACGTTGCTGATGGGTGGATGTCACATGAAGATAGGCACACACACATGCATGGACACACACACATGTGCGCACGCGTGCACACACACAGAATTAGGGAAGAAATATGGATTCACATGACAAGACTAACAGAGGTAGAAATATGAATTTAAACATGTTTTTGTAATGAATGTGAATTTTTTTCTTTTTATTAAAATTTTGTGTATTTCGTACAGAAAATCTCAAAAAAAATTAGAGACAGCTTGGCTATACTGCTTATTTTTTATAAGTCACGTAAATACAATTACAAATTCTATTTTACGGCAAATGAGTTATTTTTGCAGTGGTATATTCTTTTATGTTTTCTAGTCTACCAATAGTCGTGTCTGTTTGGTAAGTTAGAGAAGCTTTGTGTTCAAGTTTCCTTAATAAGTGTAATGCTTGGAACTACTGCTGGAGACTGTGAGAATTTATTAGATGTGACCACACGATCATCCTAACAAAAGTGCTTGAAACACAGTAAAGTTGAATCACTGATAGGTGTCCTAGCTGCTGCTGTCCTTGCTATGTGTCATACAATATCCACTGAGGCAAGGTCACTGCAACTCCAACAATAAAATAAACTTGGGCCATAACAGTCCTTCACATAATATGTTTAAATAGTGAGAAAATATCAGGAATTCCTTGCTTTTATTCATCTGACAATAATTGATATTCTCTCTCTCTCTCTCTGTCTCCCTCTCTCTGTCTCTCTCTGTCTTATTCATCTGGGTTATCCATGATCAAGCAAAACCATCATTCATTCTATTTACCCTAATTCTATCAAGACACTGGAGAAAATTTAAAGTTCTAATTCAATGACAGATAGGAGACCAATAAAGTTGGAACTTTGATTCCTTCCTGCATTCTGTAGATGAAGGGATCGTTATTTATTTTAAGATTTATTTGATTATTTAGTTATGCATACATGCTTGTGTACCTGGGTATGTTCACATATGCATGCAAAGCCAGTACAGACCAGACGAGGGTGGTGAAACCCCGGGCTGGAGTTACAGGTGAGTTACAGTTCAGTGCTGGGAACTGAGCTCAGATTCTCTGCAAGAGCAGCAAGCTTTCTTTACCTCTAGGCCATTTCCCTAATCCTAAGGAATCTTTTAGACAAGGTTCTGAATGATTCATATTTGATTTCTCATCACTCAAGGCTTTGAATTATAATATTTGATCTAGTTCATACTAGAAATGCATTTGTTATTTATTAAATTGAAGATGTTTTCTGTCAATTGACAGAAAATTCTAGGCAAATACTGTTTGTGGAAAATATATATCAAATATTTTTAAATTCTGCATTACAAATAAATTTCTTGATCATTTCTCTTTTCACCAACTTGTTTGCTATCATCCAGTTGTTACCTAGTTGGGGCTATAATAGGACTTAACATGACCATGAACGTGGTCACACAGTGTTATCAGCTGTGGTATTTTGCGACATGTGGGGCAAGCTCATAATCAAAATCCTCAACCATGCTAATGGATTCATTCATTCTAGGTGTGTGTAGATAAAATTAATGCCCACAGTTGTCTATTTCTTCCAGTGTGAATGCTCTGAGCTCTGTGTGTGAATCATGCTTCAATCTTCTGGAATTTTCTTTCAAATTGTTTTCCCATTAACAGTGATCATTTAGAAAATTGTGAATTCATTAAAACTTATTTTGAAAAAAATGGATATATTTTTAAATATACACAAAATGGAGTATGATTGAAGCCAAGTACTTCTGAACTTTTTGTTTGTGCTTCAGCTTCAAAAGCAAACCAGAATTTCAATGCTGCTTATTAATATTTACTTCTGTAGAGATTAAAGTAATTGTATATAAAATAGAGAAAATTGATAGGAAAAGCACATTGATCTGTTTTAGACACATTAAAGAATATACAATTTGTTTTACAAAATCTCAGTGTTTCAGATATTTCCAATGTTAATTACAAATACATTTCTTTTTTATGTATTTTTTATTAAATGTTTGTGCATTTCATAAAATAAAGGTTCATTATGTTTAGAACTTCTTCCCTGACCACATCCCCCATGGCCCCCTCCCCTGGATTTCTTGCCTTCTGTCATCGAGTCAAAGTTTTATTTCCAGATGTATCTTGGTGGAAGTTCATCCTCAAGAGACTAGTGAGCCCATCTATCTATGCAGATTCTGTCCCTTCAAGATCACCTCCCCCTCATCCAGCAGTAATCAGCTGCCAATACTTCTGCAGCTAGGATTGGGGTCTGCTGGCATTTCCCTAGTTCTATGCTGAGATTTCATCTGCATTGGTCTTGACCCTGCCCACACCACTCCTGGTATCAGTTTCTATTTTAGTTGCTTTTCTCTTGGCATGATACAACACTCTGACCAAAATAAAAAACAAAAAACAGTTTGGGGGAGAGTTTACTTCATCTTACAAATCCCAGGTCACAATCCATCACTGAGGATCAACAGGGCAGAAACTCAAGGCAGGAACCCAGAGGTAGAAGCCGAAGCAGAGAGCACAGTGGAATGCTATTAGCTGGCTTGCTCATCCTGACTTGCTCAGGTATCTCTCCTGTACAGCCCAGATCCATATGGCCAGGAAGGGCAAAAGACCCAATGGGCTAAGCCCTCTTATATTAATTAGCAGTCAGGAAATGTTCAACACACATGCTCACAGGCCCATCTGATAGGAGAAATTACTTAATTGAAGTTCTCTGTTCCCAGGTGTGTGTCAACTTGACCATCAAAGCTTTGGCATAATGCTCAAGATTATTTATTTTTTATTTATATTTACTGTGTGTGTATGTGTGTGTATTTGCATGTATGTGGGAGCATGCATACCAGAGTGAGCACATGTGTGGAAATTAGAAGAAATGTTGCAGAAGTTGGTTTTCTCCACCATGTGGGTTCCTGGGATTGAAGCCAGGTGCTCATGTTTGTCATCAAGCAAGTGCCTGTATACACTGAGCCCTCCCTATAGCATAAATATTAGTAATTCTATTTTATGATCACTTAGTATCATTATTCTGTTCTTATACATCATTTTAAAATTAAATGTTACCATCAGTACTTATGTATGAGAATTTCATACACATACACACAGAAATCAGAAGTGTTTGTGCTTGCGGGCACACTCTGGCTGTCTTAAAATCAATTCCTCAAAAATGAAAGACAACAGTAAGGTCTATAAGGAAATAAAGAGATCTCATTTCAAATGGAAGGCCTATAGGAAAATGTCTTATTTTAGCAATAAATCTCTCCTCATTTTCAGGAAATCCCAGATATATGTTTAATGGACACAACTTATTAAATGTTCTAGACAAGGTTTTATGACCAGTGTGCTAAATGAGCATTTCCTAGTATCTGACCAGAGTGTTGAAAGGTCAGTGCATGAGAAGTGAGACAGAGATGGAAGACAGAGTACTTGTCAGTTCACGAAATGCTATTATAAGCAACAGCTCCAAATTCCATAGACTGATATAGCATATTTGCCTCTCGGTTAAGTACATTTTTTTTAAGATTTTTAAATCTTTATGTGTATGAGCATTTACCTGCATGTCAGTACAACACATGTGTGTCCAATGCCTGTAGAGGCTAGAAGAGCTCTTCAGATCTCCTGTAACTGGAGTTACAGGCAATTTGGTGCCATCAAGTGGATGTTGCAAATCAAACTCGTTCCTCTGTGAGAGCAGTAACTGCTCTTAACCACCGAACATTCCTTCAGACCCAATATTTTCTTTTACTTCAGATGTGGTCATGATGTTTAGTTTTGCCCCTATTAAAATTCATATTCTTTGTGGGCTGGAGAGATGGCCTAGCGGTTAAGAGCGCCGACCGCTCTTACAGAGGACCCGGGTTCGATCCCCAGCACCCACATGGCGGCCGAGAACCGTCTAAAACTCCAATTCCAGGAGAACTCCAGTTCCAGGGGAATCCGAGACCCTCTTCTGACCTCCGCGGCGTTGCACGACATGGGTGCACAGACTTGCATGCAGACAGTACATTCATACACATACAATAAATAAATAAAATTAATAAAAAAAATTTAAAAATTCATATTCTTTGCAATCTTTTTCCTCTTTAATGAGTTATCAAACACTATGTTTTTAAGACTTTTGCTGAAATAGCAAGAGTGTGCAAGGAAATGAACTAGAACTGAACATTAAATTATAGTTGGTCAGTTATAAGACATTACAGAACAATGGAGAAATAAGAGCATTTATATAATTCTAATGCACTTTGTAATATTATATCCTAATTAGATAGCCTTCTGTGGAAATATCTTCTCCTGAGGAACATGGGTGGTGTGATCTATGGCGAAAGGTGGATTTGAATGACCCAAACGTCTTCATGGGAAGGGAAAAACATCTGATTTTGTCAAGAGGAAAACATGGAAAAATTACCCACAGAAGAGTATTCCTTAGGTAAAATAAAAAAATTAAATCTTCTTTACTTTGTTGTTCCAGATGTACAAAATTGATAATATCCACAGACTTTTGACAAAGTACTGGAGGCTTTTTTTTTTTTTTCATTCAAGACCAATGGGCATAAATTAATCTTGATCTGAATCATTAATATTCAAACTATTATTAAGCTAGAGTTTGGGTCAAGTGTTATTATGGATATTGGAGCTAAATCAATAATGATAAGGCAATCCCATCTTGTGGACTTTTAAGATCCTTGTAGCAAACAGACAGTGAAGAAGACAGTTACTTAAAAAGTGCTAGAAAGAAAAACATATACATCAGTGTTTAAAGATACGAATTCTTAATCCGACTGTGTGGAATTGAGCCACAGCAGTTGTATTATATGACATCTTTCTTCTCTGAACTTCATCTCACATCAGTCCAGTAAGACATCTTAAAAATGGCAATTCATACATATTTTAACATAGACTAATAAGTTCTCTGCTTTATGATAAGCTATTATTGTGAATATCTTACTATACCTCATTTTCAAATTAAACTATCATAGGTATATATTTATGGGAAAATACATAGGATGGGCTCAACATTGACACAAACTATAATATTTGAAAATATTGGACAGCAAATCTCTCGATTCTATCTCAGAAGTTGATTGAGATGATATTTCGAAGGAGACTTTATAGGAAAATAATAGATCAGAATTAAGCATTTATTTTATAAATCTTTGCATTATTTTAAATCCAACACAACTGTGGACAATTTTTTCTGACATAACTTCTTAATGCAACATGAGATTTTCATAAAAGCCATCATTGTTTTTAACTTCTTCAAGTGCATAAGTGAACTTCAGGAAAGATATAAGGGTTCCCATCATGTTGGAACTATAGTTAGACATTGGGACATGGATCAAAGAGGAAATATTGTAAAAAGATGTGGAACTCCTGGCATATAATAGCTGACCAAGTCATGTCATAGTTTGTGAGAAAAATCAGGAGCAAACTGAGAAATTAAGGACTCAAGAGTACAGAAAATAATGCTTATAAGTGCATCACAAGTTATAAAATGATTGAGTGTTTTCTCTTAGGAGTGCAGAGAACATTTTGGCATATCGAGTCAGTTTGAAACATGGAAAACAAAGAAGAATTACCAAAATAGTATTATAAACACTTCCCAAAATTATTCATTCTGAAAGCAAAAACAGAATAGGCTTGCATCTTAAAACTACTTTAACTGGCTGAATGTGGTGGTGGACACCTTTAATCCCTGCACTCGGGGACAGAGAGAGGTGGGTCTCTATGAGTTCAAGGCCATCCTCGTCTACAGAATGAGTTCCAGGCCAGCTGGAGCTTCATGGAGACCCTGTCACAAAAAAGCACACGTGAATGCTAATATAGACTGGACACTCATTTGATCAACTTGATTGAACATACAAGCCCGCCCCTGCTGGATGGTGGGACCCATGAGCTGTATGGGTTTGGGCACAACTGCTCACAAATTGGTTTTACATGAAGGATGCTTGTACTCACAAATTATCATTTATTGTTAAAAAAATGAAAACAAAACAACAACAACAAAAAAACACAGAAAGATGCAGAAAAGTTACGGCAGAATGCATGATCTGGGATGGGGTGGGGGTAGGGGGGAAGGGAAAGGGAAATATGCCTGATCTGAATTGGGAAATGATGTATGAAATGCGCAAAGCATAAATAAAAAAATAAAATATTCAAACTTAAAAAAAAAGGAACACTTATCACTAACATCCTATAGAGCTCAGGTGGCAAAACCTGCACATGTCATTCTAATAGAATATATTTAAATATCTTTTACTACATGTAGAGAAAGAATACATTGAATGGTTTAATATAAAGAACTCTTTCTCTCTCCGTATCTTCTCGAGTAAGTCTGTTCTTAGAAAAATTAAAAAATTGGTAATTAGGGTTTGAAATAAGTTAATAGTTCACATTAATTTTCACTTCATTTGTACATATATTCAGGGAAATTATTAAGTGGAAATATTCTTATTACCGTGAAATTTTTAAGTCTGAGCTGTGCTTGGGAGACTTTGGAGATGTTAACACAATCATCTAAATCTCATTGTGTCAAATTAAATGAAAATGCTCACTTGAGATGCATTCATTTTTAAGTCAGAATAATATTTTGTGACAAGAACTTGTATCCATGATTGTTACTTAAAAACCCAAGAACTTTTGGGTTCATGGAGTGAAGTTCAAAGATACTCAAAGATAATTTGGCCAGAAAACAATTTACAAAAATTTAAATGAACATCTATCTTCTACCATATTAGCCATATATGAATAGAAAAGAACAAATTATTGTATATCAACTATTTCATCTTAACTGTAATTCTTATGTAAAATTTTCCTCATTACACTATTGCAATCAAGTTAACAAAAGAAGTAGAAAAATAAATTTATCAGAAAATAATGTTCAAAAAACATTGTTTCTTTTGGTTGACTGCAAATTTTACACCGTGGTCAATAGTTAAATGCTGTACTTGAAAGAGCTTTTCTTGTAAAATGCAAAATGTCAGAGTATTGTGTAAAGCTGGTGATGCTTATTGTTTTGGAAAGTTTGCACACATATAGAAGAACTTTCTGAGGATGGCAAAGAATCTCTCCATGAAATCAAATTACAACCCAGGGGCTTTCTGACTCTTAATACTAGCTGGAATGTCTGCTGATTCTATGTACGTCCAAGACTAGAACAAGATAAATCACAAAAACTTCAATTGTTTACAACTATCAGAGTCAAGTTCTCAGTGAAACCAAGTAGCCTGAATTCTAGTAGAAAGGTCTTCAAAGGCATGAGTGTCCTGTGCCACAAGTGTAACAGCAGAGAAGGGTGCCATCAAAGAAGTGAGACAAGATCAGTAGACTAACAGATAACACAAAATGTGCATTATGGGGAACTAACAGTGTTGAATGAGCAGAACTTCAGACAAGGGCAAGTTTTCATTTACTGCTATTTCACTGACAGTGAAGGAACTCACAGGGGTGATAAGGTACATTATGGTGGATCGGGGGCTTCACGATTGTGTAGGTACAGAGAAGGGGTTTCAAATGGCAGAAAAGGCACACAGCACTTTTCTCTGACTCATCCTTCATACGGAGTGTTTCAGGCTGCTGAGGAAGAGAGGACAGCTGTAGATCTGGATGTTCCCATTGCAAGGATAAAGACGTAGAATTAGTTTGGAAAGACTTAATACTCAAACTCTCTAGAGTGAAGAAACTGAAGACCACTCTGACTCAAGGCTATCACAGCATTCTGGCTGTAGTTTGGAACTCGGGTGTCCTCCAAAAGTGCACAGGCTGAATGCTGCCATTATTCTGTGGTGCTATCCTCTTAGTCTCCTCTCATCATTTCAAAAGTGTTTAAGAACAGCGGTCCTAGTTTTATTCCTATAGCTGTGATAAAATACTCCCATAAAGCAACTTTAATGGGAAAAGATTTGTTCAATTTGGAATCCAGGTTCGTCTATCATTACTTAAGGTGGGAATTTGAAGCTGATAATTGCATCCCTACTCAAGAGCAGAGAGAAAAATCCATGCGCACATGTCTGCTGGCATCTATTAGGATGTTGGCTTTCTCTATTACAGAACAGGGCCCCGCCCATGAAATGATGTCATCCACTTGAGGGCGGGTCTTCCACCTCAGTTAACCCAATGAACAGAATCCCTTACTGCCATGCCCACAGAACAATCTGATCTAGAAAATCCTACAGTGAGACTATTCCCAGATGATGCTAGATTGTCAGTTTAGCAATTAAAACTAACCATTACTGATGGCTGAGTAGTTCACAGCACTGGCTGCCTTTGCAGAGGGTTCGAGTCCCAGCACCTACCTGGCAGCTGACTCCAGTTCCAAGGGAATTTAATGCCCTGTTCCAACCTACATGGGCATTGCACAATATGGATGCACTTACATAATGCTGGCAGTATACTCATACACACAAAAGAAACAATAATAGAAAAATTTTGAAATCTGGATTTTTTAATATTTTGATAAGGAAAAGTTCCAATCAAGCAGAGGCATTTGTCTTTAGAAAACCTTGAATTTGTATGGGTTTGTCTTTTTTTACTTTGGGGAAATTTTCATCTATTATTCTTTTTTTTTTTTTTAATTTTTTTTTTATTAATTTTATTTATTTCTGTATGTGTATGAATGTACTGTCTGCATGCAAGTCTGCGCACCCGTGTCGTGCAATGCCGCGGAGGTCAGAAGAGGGTCTCGGATTCCCCTGGAACTGGAGTTCTCCTGGAATTGGAGTTTCAGACGGTTCTCGGCCGCCATGTGGGTGCTGGGGATCGAACCCGGGTCCTCTGTAAGAACGGTCGGCGCTCTTAACCGCTAGGCCATCTCTCCAGTCCCTCATCTATTATTCTTTTGACGATCTGATCAATACCATTCTCTTGGGATTGTTCTCCTTCCTCTATCCCTATGATGCAGAGGTTTGATCTTTTCATAGTGTCCCACATTTCCTGGTTGTTCCACTCACAGAGATACATGTACAGCCATGTATATTGCAGCACTCTTCACAATAGTGAAGAGCTGGAACCAACTCAAGTGCCCCTCAACTGACAAGTGGCTAGAGAAAATGAGGTACATCTACACAGTGGAGTTCTATGCAGCAGTAAAGAAAGAAGGCATGAAATTTGCAGGTAAATGGATGGAACTAGAAGATTTTATGCTAAGTGAAGTAACACAGTCCCAGAAAAACCACAGATGAATAGTATCCCTCATCTGTGGGTGCTAGCACCAAGTACCTAGTTGTAAGGCAAACTGAGGAACATTGTTATTGTCCCTGTGATCTGAAAACAACTTTGCTCTTTTATTGTGAATCCCTAGACAGGTTCTAGAACTAACCTACCATTTATTTTCAGACCTTGGATTTTTGGTATAGATGGAGGGTATGTATGCATCTTTTAGAGTAATATAAAATTAAAATGGAAAAAATGTAAATCAAGAAATATGATATGGAAATAACATACAGTTTGTTTTCTAAAGATACAATTTTAATATAGGTACAATGTGTCAGGCTGGTTTAACTTAACCTTTCTGGGTGCTTAATGACCAGATTTAATGCCCATACCAATTTGGCCAAGGGACCTAAGGGATAACTTTGTTCTTTGCCCTCAGAGGTCAACCAAGTCTCAGGGGACTATGCATGGGGGCATCTCTTGAAATGTCCTGCAAATGTGGGTCACAACTCTTCCTGTTCAGGGTTCCACTAATGGGACTTCAGCCAGTGTCCAGTCTATAAAGAGGAAAGTCAGCTCATGCTTCAGAAAAGGAAGCCTGGTCTAGCAAGACCTGATTTTGTCCGTGAGTGGATGAAAAGTTGAAAGGAGCCAGGGGCTCCTACCACCCCCCAACCCGAAAAAAAAACCAAGAGACACCTGAGGACCAGATCCTCAACTGACCTCAAGAAAACAAATCCTTGCTTAATCTGGGCTAACTGTGTGGCCTTAAGCATCCAAAAGGAAAGTAAAACCAGAAATAAATAATCAGTAAGAAAACCTTGAGCTGGCCATGTTGGTGGATGCTTTTAATTCCAGCACTCTGGAGGCAGAGATAGGTAGACCTTCCTGAGTTCAAAGCTAGCCTTAGCTACATAGTAAGTTCCAGGACAGCTGGGGCTACAGAGAGCCCCATCTCAAAAATGCCACAAAAATAAACTTTCCAAAAGACAAGAACAAACACATCTTGGTGATCACTATGGTAAAGAAAACCTGAAGGCTTTGGTGACTTTGAGTTGTTGCTTTTTATATAAAATAACTCCTCTCAGTCATTTTCGCATTAGAGGTTTTGTGAGTGAGATTATATGTCAGAAGGACACTGGATACTCTTGTTTTTAAACCTTTTAGCCTGCCAGCTGCTCTTGAATTGCCTTCAAATGTTTGTGGTTTCCTGGGAGATATAAAATGTTGATGCTCCCAGACATCACCTTCTGAACATCTCAAGGCCCCTGGACAATTCTAACTCCCATATGTGACCAAAATATTTAGGAATAAACTTTTTTACATTTTAAATATGTAGTTTGTTTATTTGTGAATAAGTGTGTATTTGTATTTAGAGGGAAAGCTATGTTTTACTTTCTTGTTTGTGATTGTGAAGACTTTGCTTTTTCCCTTTTCCTTCAGTCTTGTCCATCCATTCACAGTGCTCTGTTATCCATTTGCCATCTTTTAAGCCTTGCTTCATAATATTTGAATTGAAATTTGTCTCAAAATTGTGTGAATCAATAGTAAACAAACATAGGTAAGTCAAGATTCCCTGTAGTACATATTAGCAATTCAATTTAATATATGCTTCAGGGTTCTGCACATTAACTGAAAGATGAGGAGATGGGCCAGTTTCCAATCTTTGAAGTGCCCATTCTTTTGACCCCATAGAGGGGCAGTTGTGTATCTATTTGCATATGTGAAATGAGTGCTCTCTCGCTAGGATCAAGAAAACAAATAATTTACCAAGTGCTGGGAGGTTGTGGGGAACGAGGAACACTCATCCACTGCTGATGGAATGTAAACTTGTATAGCCACTATGGAAAGCAGTGTGGAGAACACTTGGAAGACTCAAAATGAGCTTACCACCTGACCCAGACATACCACTCCTAGGTATATATTCACAAGACTCATCTTACCACAGAGATACATACACAGCCATGTTTATTCCAGCTCTGTTCACAATAGCAAGGAGCTGGAACCAACCCAAGTGCCCCTCAACTGATGAGTGGATAGAGAAAATGTGGTACATGTACACAATGGAGTTCTATGCAGCAGTAAGAAAGATGACAGCATGAGCTTTGCAGGTAAATGGCTAGAGCTAGAAGATATGCTGAGTGAAGTAACACAGTCCCAGAAAAACAAACAATGAATGGTATCCCTCATCTGTGCATGCTAGTGCCAATGATCTAGTTGTATGGCAAACTGAGCAATGTCAATGTGATCTGAAAACAACTGTGCTCTTATGTTGCGAATCCCTAAAAATATAATAAAAATAAATAAAAAAAGAAATGTGTGCTGTCTAGGAAGCAGGGAAGTCTGTGGAGGAATGGTACCAAGACTGCGTGGCAACGGGAAAATGAAGAGGAGGAATTTGTCCTATGTTGCCATTCTTACAATCACAAAACATTATCACTGAATTACAAGTGAATCCAGTCAACACAAGCATGCATATTTGTTGACTTCTTCCTGTGTCAGATTTAGGTGGCTCCCCGCCCCCCCCCCATTTAGATAGATGTGATGTAGATAAGACAATAACTGATAACTGATAACTGAGCTGATTTGTAGTCAGATAAGGTGTTTCACTGGATCAGTTCTTTGGTGACACTTTTCAGAGGGATGAGGAGCTGAGGAATAAAGTTGCTCACTCCTTTGATGTCCTTGGGATAAGGACCTGGGAAGGTATGGGTCCCTGCTGCTAATGAAGAATTGTGCATGTTCTCAGAGGCCCAGGCAGTGTATGCGAGCAGGTCAGAGCGAGCAACGAAGACCAGTCCAGGCTCCATGGCGCCCCCTGGCAGAGGCAGCAGACTAGTGCAGAGTCTTAAAGAATTCACAGAAGTCTGCATATTCTTTTTTTTTTTTTAATTTTTAAAACATTTTTATTGAAGTTTTGTGCATTTCACACATCATTTCTCATTCCAATCTAGACTCTTCTGCCTTCCACCCCACCCAAATTCATGCATTCTGCCACTCCTGCCCTGTTTCCTTTTCTGATTCTTTTCAAAGTTTTTTTTCAAAGCAGAGGATTATTGTTCTTGGGGGAACTTTACTGTTTCAGTCAGTTCCCTGTCCCTGTTCCTCTGCTATTGTTCCCTCCAATCTGTCCCACTTCAACATATGCATATACACGTCACACCCATACTAAAATCATATCATCTATACACAAACTGTCATTTCCATATCATATTTTAGGATTCACATTTTTCCTTTTTAAATTTATATTACTCTAAAATATGCCTACATACCCTCCACCCATATACCAAGATTACAAAGTGTCAAAATAAATGGTGGGTTAATTCTAGAGCCTGTTAAGGGATTTACATTATAAGAGCACAGTTGCTTTCAGGGAAAGGGGTATATAACATTGATGTTGCTCAGTTTACCTTACAACTTGGTGCTTGGTGTTAGCATCCACAAATGAGGGATAACCGTCATCATTTGCTTTTCTGGGACAGTGTTACTTCACTTAGCATAATATCTTCTAGTTCTGGGCCAGGCATGGGTGGTGCACACCTTTAATCCTAGCACTTGGGACGCAGAGGCAGGTGGATCTTTGTGAGTTCAAGGCCTGCCTGGTCTACATAGTAAGCTCCAGGCCAGCTTGGACTAAAGGGAGACCCTGTATCAAAAAGATGAAAAAAATACATTCTAGTTCCATCCATTTACCTGCAAATTTCATGATGTCATCTTTCTTTTAATTTTTTTTTGTTTATGTGTATGAATGTATTGTCTGCATGTAGGTTTGTGCACCTGTGTCGTGCAATGCCGCGGAGGTCAGAAGAGGGCATCAGCTTTCTTTACCACTTCATAGAACTCCACTGTGCAGATGTACCACATTTTCTCTATCCACTTATTGGTTGAGGGGCATTTGGGTTAGTCCCAGCTCTTTGTTATTGTGAACAGAGCTGCAGTGAACATGGCTGTGCATGTATCTCTGAGGTAGGTTGAGTCTGCCTTAATTATTAGCAATGTTGAAAACTTGCTAAGATGTTTTTCTGCCATCTTTATTTCCTCACTTGTGAAGTCTCTGTTCAGCTCTTTACTCCATCTTTTGAGTGGGTCATTTGTTTTCTTACCTGTTTGCTTTTTCAGTAGTTTATATATTCTGGAAGTTAGCGTTCTGTCAGATGTATCAGCAGTGAAAGTTTCCTCCCACTCTGTGGGTTTTCTCTTCCCTGATTGTTTCTTTTGCTGTAAAGAAGCTTTAGAAGTTTTTTTTTTTTTTTTTTTTTTTTTTTTTGTTCTTTTTGAGACAGGGTCTCCCTGTAGCCTCAGCTGTCCTGGAACTCACTCTGTAGACCAGGCTGGCCTTGAACTCACAGAGATTTGCCTGCCTCTGCCTCCCAAGTGCTAGGATTAAAGGCGTGTGCCACCATGGCCAGCCCAGAAGCTTTAGAGTTTTATATGGTCCCACTTGTCAATTGTCAACCTTGTTTCTTGTGCAGCTGCTGTCTGATTTAGAAAGTCTTTTCCTGCCGGGCATGGTGATGCACGGCTTTAATCCTAGCACTTGGGAGGCAGAGGCAGGTGGATCTTTGTGAGTTCAAGGCCAGCCTGGTTTACATAGTAAGTTCCAGGACAGCTGGGACTACAGGGAGACCCTGTCTCGAAAAAAACAAACAACAAAAGAAAGTCTTTTCCTATGCCTATATCTTGTAGGTTGCTGCAAATTTTTTCTTCTATCACCTTCAGAATTTTGGGTTTCACGTCTTTGACCATTTGGAGTTGATTTTTGTACAGGGTGAGAGGTAGGGGTTTAATTTTATTCTTCTACAAGTGGTGATCCAGTTTTGCCAACACCATTTACTGAAGATGCTGTCTTTCCTTCATTGAGTCTTTTTGGCCCCCTTATCAAATATGAGGTGGCTGAAATTGTGTGCGCTCAGGTTTGGATCTTTGGGGGGCTGGCATTCCAGCCACTGTTAGTCCTTCATGGGAAGTGGCTAGTCTTTTAGGTAAGAAGTATGGAGAGGTAGCTAATGAGTGTGGAGATGTCTTCTTTTTCTACGGGTAATCACATTTGGAATTGGCGAGAATGGGGATGGTGTGTGGGGAAACATCTTGGAAGGAGGGCATGAAGAAAAAGGAGTAGAAACTGAAGATGAATCTGTGGTAGAAAACGATAATGCAGATGAAACTGAAGTCTCAAAGGAAGAAGACAGAGAAAATGCCATGGGGGCTGAAGCAGCACCAAGTGAATCAGTTCCTGAAAACAGGTCTCTTCAAGAAAATGAAGAGGAACAGATTGGGGACCTAGAGCTTCCCTGGGATATGCTGCATTTAGCAAAGATCATTTTCAAAGGCAAGAAACAAAAGAAGCTCAGCTTTACGCTGCAGGGGGACATCTTCAACGTGGAGAAGGTACTGTTGAATCTGAGAATTATCTACAAGCTGTGGAGGAGTCCAGCCCTATCAAAACCTAGATCAGTATTTGGATGTCCACGACTGTCTTCTTGCAGAGACTCAGTTCCAGGTGGGCTTGGCCTAGGCTTACAATTTTCAGTTTGACAAAACAGTGGCATATTTGGGAAATCTATTGAAGTCACTGAAAAGAGAACAGCTGTACTAAAGAGCAGGTGAAGGAGGCTGAAGGATCGTTGACTGAATATAAGAAATGAAGGAGCTGAAGGATAGAAGACAGGGGATGCAAAGGAATCTCAGCATAGTGGGAAGGTCGTGGAATTGGCCCTGCGGGCTACTCTGGCGAGAACTCTACTTCAGATTTCGATGACAGTGGGTGGAGGAGACACCTCAGTCTCCATGATCACCGGTAGAAAACCAGAGGATGGTGCATCCTCATCAAATTGTGTGACTGATATTTCCCATCTAGTCGGGAAGAAGAGGAAACCAGAGGAAGAGAATCCCCGGAAAGATGATGCCAAGAAGGCCAAGCACAGCCGGATGGGATGTTCGCCCGAGCGGAAATGAAGATGCGAAAAACATAGAGGGTCGGCCGAGGGTGAGGCTGAAACCTGGCAGCAGAGGAGGGGACAGTGGAGACTGCGGCTGCAGTCGAGAGCTCTGTCTGGTAAGAAGGGAGCAGCACCTTCCTCCTAAGGGGAACTATTTTTAAACATAACATATTTTTTCACTTTGGGGGATTCTTTTTGTATAATTTCAATAAAGATCGTGGCCAAAGAAATACATTCAATATTTAAAGTCCATCAGGACTACATGTACCCACTATTAATAATGATAAGAAATAAATTCAATATTTTATTATACTGGATGTTTCTATTTTTATTTTTTATTATCATTATTTTTAATTTTTTTATGTCTATGAATGTTAAGCCTGCATGTATGTGAGTGCATGTGTGTCATGCAGTGACTACAGATTATAGAAGAGTGCATTTGATCATTTGGAACTGGAGTCACGGATAGTTCTTAGCCATCATGTGGGTGCTGGGATACAAACCCAGGTCCTCTGCAAGAAGAGCCAGTGGTCTTAACTACTGAGCCATCTTTCTAGCCCTCTCTTTTTAATTATACTAGTTTGAACCTAGGTGATTACTGTTTTGTTTTGTTATTTCAAAGGCACACGGTATCTCTAATTTCTTAGAGTTAAGCAAAATTTTTCTCACTTCTAGATTTTTCTGTTTTTTGAAGATATACTAGAAACTTAAATGTGAAGAACCATTAGATTTTATTAAATGTTGAAATCCTTAACATCTGAGAGTTACTCAAGCCCTTGCAGGTTTGTGCTTAAAATATTTGTATGAGATCTTAATGCAGCCACCAACCTGGCTGTTGGTGGCACTCACTGCCTATGTCCCTTCTCCATCTACACTACAATGTGATGACAACATACATGTAAACATGGTCTCCACTCTTGCAGAACTAGGTTGCTTTGTTTATAAATGTTTAGCTCTTTGTATACCTTAAAAATTCTTTCTGCATAATTGTTGGTGCTTTATTATATTATTTGTTTATTTATTTGTTAATTCATTTGTATGTGTGATGAAAGACAGAGAGACACAGAGAGAGGCACACAGAGAGAGAAAGACAGATTGTGTAAATGATTGTGTGTCCAGAAAAATGAATTATCAGGCTGTCAGCTTTGGAAGCAAGCATCTTTAAGTACTGAGACATCTCTTCAGTCCAGTAATATTCTGTAACTCTCATTCTTTAAATTTATTTATTATTTTTATGTGTATGAGTGTACTGTCTGCATGTTGGTTGGTGCACCCATGTTGTGCAATGCTGCAGAGGTCAGAAGAGGGCATCAGATTCCCTTGGAACTGGAGTTACAGATGGCTGGTTCTTAGCTGCCATGTGGGTGCTGGGAATCGAACCTGGGTCCTCTGCAAGAGCAGTCGGTGCTCTTAATCTCTGAGCCATCTCTCCAGTCCAACTCTCATTTTTTATACTCATTTTTTTTCTGATGCTGAAAAACCAGTTTGATTTCCCAAGGAGAACGTACTTTGCTCTGGCTTCGGAACACACTTTCCCTGCATACATAATTCTGAGTTGACATTTACTTTGTTTTCAGTATTTTCACGATATCAGTTCCTGTCTTGCATATTGTTGGAAAGATAATATTAGCCCCAATTTATTACGTGTGTGGGCCATATTTATCTGTCTAACCTTTTTGTACAACGTTTTTTGTAAGAATATTCTTCTTAATTCTTTCAGAATTTCTTGCATTTTTATTTTGATCCTAGTTAACCTCTCTCAGCACCTTCTCTGAGGACTTTCCACAGCTTCCTACACTCCCAAACTTTTGTGAGCTTTTGTTAAAATCTCATCTAATCCAATTTGTGATGTCCAAATAATTCTGGGTGTGGGTCCCTCCCGTGGAGCCTGTTCACACCTCCCAGGAGGTGACACCCTTAAGGAAAGGTGACACCCCCACTCCTAGCAGCTGTCCTTTCCCACTAGCTCCTCAGCTGAGGGGAGAGATTTGCTCCCCCTCCCTGCTCATGCTGGGATGCACTTTGCGGCCTTGCGCGTGCTCTCGCTGCTGCTGTGGGTTCCTGTGTGCAAAGGCAACACGTGTCTAGAAAGCAGTTTCTTTGTAGTCGTCCATCATATCTAGCCCTTCCAATTTTTCTGCCCGCATCTTGCACAATGATCCCTGAAACCTGGGAGGCATGGTGTGATATATATGCATCATTTGGGGGCCTCTACGGTTTTATTCTCTGCACATTGACCAATGTGGGCCTCTGGGGTAGCTCTATCTGCTGAAAGAAAAAGCTTCTCTGGAGGGAGTGGGGTGGTGTACTAATCTCTGGGTAGAATGATAAGCCTACCCTAAAGGAAACCCAATGACTACGGTTTTATTTATTTATTATTATTTTTTCAATATATAATTTTATTGAATATTTGTGCATTTCATACAATGCATTCTAATCATATTGAGATACCCCTCCCCCACCCCCAGCTCCTATTGCCCCCTCCGTGGATTTACTTTGTAGTCTTCTGAGAAAAGTCCACACTGATTTCCCTAGTGCTGACGGCAGCAGTTTACCGTCCCATCCGCTGTTAGCAGGGTTCACCCCCTACATATCTTCCTTGTCATCCTTGTCCATTTCTTTTCTTCACATGCAGTTCTGATTGGGGTGAGATGAAATCTCTGAGTAGTCTTAATGTGCATTTTCATGAGAGCTAAAGAAATTTTCAATATATCTGAACAATTAAGAAAATGTCTATTGAGCCGGACGGGCCATTTATGCTTTTAACATAAGGGATTGTTAAGGCATCTGGATGGTAAAGAATCTTCACATCTATTATTTGTCTATCTTCTGTTTGTTTATTTCTACATGTATTCATGCATCGGGGTATACACAAGAATCAGAGGACAACTTGCAGGAGCTGATTCTCACCTTCTACCATGTGTATTCCTTAAGGTTGAGGGCAAGAGCCTTCATGGGCAGACTCATCCAGTGAGTGGTTTTATCTCAAACCACCTTCCCTCCCAATAGCTCCTTGTCCCTGCTCAGCAATGCAGCAGGAGTAACTGCGGTCCAGCATCTCACCCCCACCTCTTCCTCTAAAAGAGGGGTACCCCTCACCCTAATGGCAGTTTACCACAGATTGAAAACAACAAAGTCACTCATGCTTTGGCGCCATCAGTTGCAGTTTTACAAATAACCCAGCAATGATTACAGGTCCCACACAGGCACCATACTGCTGTTGGGGCACCTTCGTAAGTCACCATTAATTAAGATAATCACGTTTGCCTTTTATCTCCATTCTATGATTACTAAACTGTGTTGTCAGGCATACATTACCCATTCGTTATTATGACAAACTTATTTCTTACGAACTTCAAACAATGTCTCCCTTATCTTCAATAGCACATAGCCTATTAGGAAACAGATATCATTTTCCACACTGAATAAGGATGATTCAGAAGGACATTTCTAAATAATACTGCATCTCGCTTTATATTTCCTCTATCCTATTTCAATGGTTCATTTGACTGGAATCTGCAAAGTGATATAATTCATCTTTAAAGTTAGAATAATTTTCTTCTTCTCCTTTGGGGGAAAAATCCTTTAGATACATTCTTGTATGAAAGTCACTTAGCACTTTTGAAAAAAAAAAACCCCTCAATATTAGATAAATATAAATACATACATTTAGTTCTTTCTGTGGTGTTAACTATTAGTAAATAGTTAAGAAAAACAAAAGCTTAAAACTAAATCTGATCTGCCCTAATTTAAGCTTAAGCATACATTATGTAATTTAAATTTTTTAAAAAGAAAGAACCCATGGTATTATTTTCTTTATTTCTTTTGTACATGTGGGTTTGATTTTTATTGTCTTGTTTTTGAAACAAGAGTCTTGCATGTAGCTCTGAAAGCCTGGAACTCACTATGTATGCTGACCAGGCTTAAACTTACAAGGGATCCTCATACCTCTACCTCCTGTGTATCTATATATCAGGGATATATCACTATGCTCAGAAACATCTTATTTTCTCTCCCTTACTATGATAAAATGTCTCTTAATCTCTGCAACATAGAACAATAGCCTGCATTCCACTCACCAGACCCTTAGTTTGCACAGTAGAAGGGAGGGACTTTTTATTTTTTATTTATTATTTTATGTGTATGAGTGTACTGTCTGCATGTAAGTAGGTGCACCCGGGTCATGCAATGCCTCAGAGGTCAGAAGAGGGTGTTGGATTCTTTGGAACTGGAGTTAAGACAGTTCTTAGCCACCATGTGGGTGCTGGGAATCAAACCCAGGTCCTCTGCAAGAGCAATCGCTGCTCTTAACTGCTGAGCTATCTCTCCAGCCCCAGGTAAGGACTTTTGCACAATCATTACCATTCTAAACTTGAAGTGTTCTGTGGACCCCAATACATAAAATGACACACTGTAAGCTTCTGAAAATCATTCATTTGGAGCTTCAGTCATCCTGCACTGTACAACTCACTGAATTAGCATGTATTTGAATAGGAAAAACCATGTCAGCTCTGGAGTTGTGAACACTTTGATTTATAGACAGAGAGGAGTTAGTGGCTCTACTTACCATGGTTTCTAGACTGTCCATTTTCAAGAGTTATTTTATTCATTTATGTGTATATGTGCATATGTGTTTGTTGACTGCACATATGCATGTGTGTAACATGGAAGCCATGTACTGGGAACTGGGAAACAAACTCTGGACTCCTGGAGGAGCAGCAAGTCCTCTTAATCACAGAACCATCCTCAGGACTGACCTACTTGAGCTTAAGAATTGTTTGAATTTTCTCATTTCTAGACTTGTGGCTTCTTTGACAAGTTCTTCAACTTCAAATCCGTTGGCTTCTTGTCAGTGCTCCACAGCAGGGGACATTCAGTATATAATTAGGAATGCAATTATAATGCCTAAATGAACTCTGGTCCTCTTGGTAGAACTATGTTACTTTTAGGTCATTTCAAACAGCATGTGGAAGGCACAGTCTTAACCAGATTCAATATTTTTGTGCCTTTGAGCTGCCTTCCTAAGTGTCTAGGACTTTATACCTCTCCCAGTCATTTATTTAATATTTGAGGTTCCAGAAATTTAACATTTCTGACTTTGTCAGACCCATGTTCTCTGGACTCAGCAGCTTTGGGCGCCTTTTCGAAAACTAGCCAGTTATTGCTTGAAATAATTTTTTGTTGGGGCTGGAGAGATGGCCTAGCGGTTAAGAGCGCCGACCGCTCTTGCAGAGGACCCGGGTTCGATCCCCAGCACCCACATGGCGGCCGAGAGCCGTCTGAAGCTCCAATTCCAGGAGAACTCCAGCTCCAGGGGAATCCGAGACCCTCTTCTGACCTCCGCGGCATTGCACGACACGGGTGCACAGACCTGCATGCAGACAATACATTCATACACATACAAAAATAAAAAATAAAATAAAAAAAAAAGAAATAATTTTTTGTCATACTTCACAAGAAAAACCAAATTAACAACCAAAACACAAGAAAACCAACCATTTCCCATTACAGATTTATAACTAGGGGCTCCAGAGGGTTCCATTTACCTAATTTATGCAGGAGTACTTTTACTAAGTAACTTAATATGCTCTAGCTCCATGCTACTGCATCAGATGTTTGGCAGTCTATTGCCATGGATTTTGGATTTATTTTGTCGCATATTTATTGTCTTGGTATTTATCCTAGTAAAACTTTATGCATTGGTCAAGGTAAAGCTAGATCTACCCCATCTGAAGAGTTTCAAATAAAATAAATTTAAATTTCCCTCAGCAGAATTTGGAAACAAATGCTGCTGAGTGTATTTGATGGTCCTTTCAGATATTATTATCTCTCGTTTCCTGCCATCTTAATACATAGCTTTCAGGGTAGCCACGGGCATCTTCATCAAACTCAAATGGGTAAAGAGACTTATGAAGGCAATTTGTTTTTCAGTTCTGAGCTTAAGCTCAACCATCATCCTCGTTTGAGTTTAATCACTGAGAAATTGTCATGACTGTGTGTGGGGGGGTATGGTTCAGTGTGCAAAGAAAAGTCTATCTGCCAGTCATTTAAACCAAGTGTGACCTTCATTCATTCTCAGAACTGTTCTTTGCTGATTTCTCCTGGAACTGTTCCTTCAACCAAGGATGTAAGCTCTGTCTTTTTTTAAGTAGTTTATCTAGCATGATGTGGGAAATGAATGAAGAACTTTGTTTTGATGATGACTGATCCAGAATTGTATAAAAAACACAAATAGATGTTATCAACTTATGACAATGTGTTATTCACTATTATATTGCAGATAATTCATTGCTTCCAACATCACTGCTTCCAGCAATGATATTTTTACAACATACACACACATAATTATTCTAATTCAGAAGGAAGGGTCATGAGTATGAGAAATGACAACATGGTTTAAGAGCAAAGTTTTTGTTTAGCTCAGCTTGCAAAAGTTAATTACAATAAGAACCCAAGGTCTAGCAAGATTGTTTATGTGGTTTTACTAAAGGCTAGCTAAATTTAAATCAATTGATTACACAGTATGAAGGCAGAGGGAATATATAGTTTTAACTCCAATCTCAAAATATAAGATTGGCTATAAGGTTAGGTAAGAGAGGAGACATTCCCAGAAAATTATTTACACAGACTACCACATGATGGCTAGATGGCCACGAAGATAGTCTCTGGCTGTACACTTCTTTCCAGAAGAAACTTTTTACTTCTAAAAGAAAATAGGTAAGTGGAGAAATGGCAGGAAGCCCGAACCTTTCTTGCGGAACTAGTGGCAGCTGATCACTGTGGGTGGAGGAAGAGTTGGTTTTCTTTAAGGAAATGACGCTAGACAGGTTGACCAGGTTTCAGTAGATGAAGTCAGAACAAGGGACATCTGGGGACACAAACTGGACTGTTGGAAGATTTCTTTTTATGCAGAACAGGGACCACGAGGCCCTGTTAAGGGGAATGGGAACACAGTGCCCGCTTTCCAGACACTGTGAGGAGCTGATCCCTTTGTGCAGAGGCCAGCCTGAGTGGTACTTCCAACCCAGGCCCTTAGCCTGGACCCACGAGAAATGTGTTCCACTCTTGGCCATAATTTCCCACCTGCCCAGAGCCTGGACAGGAATTTCAGGCTGATGGTTGATTGCCTCCCTTCAGCCAATAACCACTCACAACACCAGCTACCCAGATTGGTGGTCCAAAAAGGGGAGCCTTTTTCCAAACCACTGGCCACCCGAATGAAACGCAGGCCTACCTTAGCCTGTATACATGCAATAATTAATAAACATAAGGGCCAGAAAATCCATGATGATGTTACTAAGAAATTCAAATTTATTCCATGCTACAGCTTGCTTTTATAGACCAAATGACGTCAGTTCCCAGAGCCAATCATAGGTTCCCCAATTCCCCTGCCACTGCACACCATTGCCCCACCCAGCATCACGCACCTAGGCCACAATGCTTGCTCCTCCTTGGGGCGGGGTCAGACCCTTGGCCGTGCGGTGTCCTGAGGCATGCTAGTTGGAAAGCTAGCCTGCAATTCAACCTGGATTTCCCCACACTTCACTCCATAGGCCTTAACATAGATGACAAAATGTATGAAATTGGGTAGGGACCTATAAGGGGCACAGATAAGGGAGGAGTCTAAATATGATTAAGGTGTATTGGGCAAGGTTTTCTAAGAAGCAGAATCATTAGAATGAAGATATACACATGGATTTATTATATTAACTCACAGGATAGAGTCTGAGTAGTCCCCAAATGACTGCACCACCGTGAAGAGGCTGAGAATCGGGTATAGGCTGGATATCTTGGCAGTCCCAATCGAGCTCTGAAGGCCTGATGGATTCCAGGAGATCTGCTAGTCTTCAGTCTACACTGGAATCCAAGATGCTGGTCACAGCATCAAGACCAACAACAGGGAGAGTGAAGGCAAGTGGCAAAAACAAGATCTCCCTTCTGCCATGGCCTTTTATATAGGCTGCCATCCAAAGGCAGTGCCCACATTTAGCTTCAAATGATCCAATCAGGACTTCCCACTCTTATTTTAGTTCATCCCAGATCCAGTCAAATTGACACCTGGGATTAGTCATCACAAGTCCACCCCTTGTCAACTTGACACCCAATAGTATTTCGTTATGTCATGTTTAATATTCAAATGAAAACAATGGCAGGACCATAATTCTACCTAACATAATATAACTATCCCACACGCAATCACAATGCATTATATATCTTACAGTAGGTGGTAGTCTTTTTCAGAATACTCCTTAGTATCTTATAACCTAAATATGATAATGCAGATTTGTAACACTTAACCACTCAACACATCTCAATTACACGTTAAAAAGAGAACAACCCAAATATCTGCTTAATATATGTGCATATATGCACAAGCATATTCTTAATCCAATAGGACAAAAATGTTCATGTCAATTACAATCCACATTTCTGCAACTGGTCCTGTGGCCTCAGCTGATATTTATGACTACCTTCCTCTACTACCCATTCTGTATTTCCTCTGCCATCAGCAAGCACCTCAGCAGGTCTTGGTTCTTTCCCTGGAGGAGTGACCCATACCTTCATTCCTGAAGGGTTCTGGGCCATTTGTTGTCCTGACCTTAATCACAGGACATGGTAGCACAAAAAGACTTCCTATGGAATCTCCTGCAGTCCAAACATAATCTTCCTTACCTTCTTTGTGGAGAAACAGTACAATTTCCCCCTGGTAGTCTGCATCAATCACTCCTCCTAATACTATTATTTCCTTCTTAGCTTGTTGACCTAAGGGCATCTGAACATCAAAGTGGCTTCAAGTTCATTGGAAGGTTGGTTTGTGTCTCCTGACGGGAGCACTGCCTCCTCTGGAACCAAAACTTCTAGGCCAGCAGAGCACAAAAGCAAGGGTACGAGAAGCAAAGATTTTCCTACTGGGTCACTAGGGATGATAATGAGTGGAATCACTTCCATTTCAAGCCCTTGATTCCTGGACCCATGAATCCTGCTGCAGGAGAAACAGTACCATATACTGGATGCTGATTCAAAGCAAATACTGCCTTCTGGAGGACCCTGCTCCAGCCCTTCAGGTTATTGCCACCTAATTGGCACTGTTCCTGTGACTTTTAAGAAGCTGTTCCATTGTTCCAGTGTTCTATCAAGTCAGCTGCTTCAAGATGGTAGGAAACATGGTAAAACCAGTAGATTCCATGACTATGTGCCACTGTTGCAATTGTTTGGTTGTGAAGTGAGTGCCTTGGTCAGAAGCGGTGCTGTGCAAAATACTATAGTCATTTGGAGAACTTCTTCATGGAACTTGCTTGTGCCTTCAGGACCTGCTCAGGCCCAATCATTTATATACCATCTTCATTTGATAATGGACTATTGTGCACATCCTACTTTACGGCTTGGTGGGTCAGATAACACCCAGCTCATGATAGACAGCTCAGGTATACATGGTGAATTGGTGGCCCATTGTCACACATCTGGTTTCCACTAAGACACAATAACAAGTTCAAAGCTGTCTCTCTATGGTCTCCACTGTGATTCCCCTACCGAGGCCTGGCACAGACTCCATACAGCATCTCTATCTGCCAGTGATACCTCAAGTACCATTGGATCCACTGGATCATATGGCCTGGAGTGCAGAGCAGCCTGCACTGCAGCCTAGACCTGTTGAAGGACCTTTTCCTGTTCTAGGCCCCACTCAAAGCTAGCTGCCTCCTGAGTCACTTGATATATGGGTTGCAGTAACACCCAGATGAGGAACGTGCTGCCTCCAGAATCCAAAGAGATCCCGGTGGAGGGAGGGACCGGGTGCAACAACTTTGTCTTCATCTTAAAAGAAATGTCTCTGCATGCTCCAAACCACTGAACTCCTAGGAATTTCATGGATGCAGAAAGCCCTTGATTTTGGTTGGATTTATTTCCCAACCTCTCACACGCATATGCTTTACAAGTCCAGACTGGTTGCTACCTCCTGCTGACTGGATCACTCCTGGTACCAATTTCTGTTCTAGTTTCTTTTAAATTGCCATGGCAAAACACTCTGACCTCTCCTGGTCCAAAACCCCAGATTCTCTTCCTAACCGCTACAGTCCTGGGGGTCTTCGCTGTAACTGAGACTGCACTTTCAACTTTCCTGGCCTCAGACAGTGCAAAGCCTCAGCTTCTCTCTGTGACTAGTTTCAGGGTTTCTCTGTGACCCCCTTCATGCTTTCAAAACCAGAATCATGCAGTAGACACTTACACATTACAAGACCTGCTTCTGGCTTGAGATGGAGGCTCAGGACTCCTCTGGAACATCACTTCTATTTCCTGGCCTAGAGGAAATTCTTCCCAGAAGATCTCACCACAGTGATGCTGGTCTCTTGTTACTTACAGCTGATTTTATCAGCCCCAGCTAAACAGCATCAATTGTCCCAGTAAAACAAAGGTTTCACTTCAGGTTTGAGTCTCTTATTAATCACAGTTGATCCAACTGATGGCCAGAACCTATAGATTCTCAATTCAAAACATCATACAAACATCACTAATAGTCTCCACTTCCTTTTGAAGCTTCACAAGCCATGCCTTCATCATCTACGATTCTTTCAACATAACTCTTCCAAGCTCCGCAGCAACAAACTCTCAGAACTTAATAACTTTTGTAGCCCAGAGTTCCAAATGCTTCCACAATCTTCCCCAGAACATTTGGGTCAGGCCTGTCATAGCAATACCCCATGATCCTGGCACTCTTCTTGTATTATATTAAATGCACAAAAATTCAGTAAATTCTATAGTCTATAAAAAAAGAAGTGTAGAAATGTTAGATGGGAAGTTATCTCTCTCAAGAAATAAAGAAAAGTTTTTCCCAAATGAACTATAGTCACAAAAAGAACAAAAAAGTTTTCTTGCATTGATTCATTTGGACTTTCACAAAAAGAACAGTGGGACTTCAGAATTGGGTTTCCAGGATCATGGCTGAAGTCAAGACCAAAACCAGGAAGCCGATTCATAAGTGTCCAACTATGATATAAGAAAGTACATAGACTGCTCCTCCAATGCTGTGTCAGCCTGTATGTGGACATCCCCATTCCCAATATGATGATGGTTCTTGAAGGTGGGGCATGAGACACAATTGGGTCACGAGCATGGCATCCTCATGATCCCTCTAATAATAGGGGCCCCAGAGATCTCCTTCAACCTCTTTCTACCATGTAGGAGACACTGAAAAGTCAGTTGATAGTTTTCAACAGGACCTGACCATGCCCACTCTCTAAGTATTCCCAGCTCCAGAGTTATTTTCAGATTTTTATGTCCTACACAATCTATGATACTCTGATGCAGCAGTCTAGACAGACTAATGCAATGGCTTTGTAGTCTTAGGTCCATCGAGAAGTCCTGAAACTGAATTTAGTTTATGCACATTATCTTCTTCCTTTTCTCTTTATTTTCTGTGTTTTTATTTTATTTTTTGAAGCAGGGCCTCCCTATATAGTTCTTCTTTTTCTCAAACTCACAGAGATCAACCTTCCTCTGCCTTTCCAGTGCTGGGACTAAAGGCATATGTCACCAAGCTCAGCCTTGAACACTTCCCTGTGGTACTTCTGCCCCTTCGCCATATCCTACCTGCATGTGGCATCCAATTTTCTTAATGTGAGAATCCTTATATATTTTTTGAATCTCTGAGTCTTAGTGGTGGGTTAATGAGATGGCTCAGAGGGTAAAGTTGCTTCTCACCAAGCCCGATGACCTGAGTTTGATCCTGGAAATTCATGTGGTAAAGCAGAACCAACTCCTGTAAGTTGACTTCTGGTATCTACATGTACACAGTGAAACAGGCACCACCAATTTCTTCCACCCAAATAAAAGAAAAACTGTAGTGAGTTTGAATTTTGGTATAGGAATAAGTAGTTAAGGGCCTGAGCTCAATTCTTTGTTTCTCCCTGGCTGTGGGACTGGCATACATATCTTATCAATTTTTAATATCTCAGTTCTTGTAAATTGGAGTTAATGACCATATCATTTTCACACAACTATTGAGAGGATTAAATGACTAAAAATATGCCAAGTTTTTACAACAATGTCCAGTATATGATACATGCTCAATAAAAATCAGCTATTATTATCTCAAAATTTAGGTAGCTCAGTTTTGTAGATGTTTGTGCTGTATATGAGGAAAGAAATCAAAGGTCAGAGTTTCCTTTTATAGAGAGAGAATAGAAGAGAAAGGATGGATGAAGCAGAGGTAGTAAAGTGGTATACACTTTAAGAAGCCCTTAGATGAAATATATTTGTAGCATTATGAAGTTAGTCTTTTTATAGCAACAGTTTTCAAGCAATTTGCATAACATTAACTATAATTATCACTGCTATTACTATTACAATTACTATTATTGTTTGGCTCTCTTCCTAAGCTAAATTAGAATCTGCAACAAGAGGAGGCTGACAGTTCCTGTTATTGAGTTAATAACTGGACAGTAGTTTGAAATTCTAATGTTTATGCAAAGAGCCTTTAGTGGTTATTTTAACTTATAATGATTGGGGTCTATAAGTGAATCTTGCATTGGGTCCAAGTGCTCTTTTCTCTTTATTCTATTAATATTCAAAGATTTGTCAGGCATAATGAAAACCTAAAAGCTGTTATGAGATTCTGTCCAAAAGAACATTCATCCATAATGGTGGTGCCTTCCATCTGCCCTTCCAATACAGTAGGGGTCTAAGTTACTCTTTCATTGTTGTGGTAAACTACTCTGAGAAAAGCAACTTAAAGGAGAACCAGTTTAGTTTGGTTTATAGTTCCAGAGGGTTAGAGTCCATCATGGCTGAGCAGACAGGGCAGCAAGCAAGGAAGGAATTATGGCAGGTCCCACTGCATGAACAGGATGCAGAGAGTGAGCAAGAGGGAGAGCCTGGCTAGAAAACCTTAAGCCCAACCCCAGTGATCCACTCCCTTCAGCAAGGCACTAACTGTCAAAGTTTCCTCAACTGTCCTAAACAGTGCCATGAGCTTGGGACCAACGGTTCAAACACATGACCAAATTTGGATCATTTCACATTCAAGTAACAGTAGGTAGCCACTAGGTAATCAGACACTTAACATGGAGATAATAGCCGGGTGTGGTGGTGCATGCCTTTAATCCTGCACTCAGGAGACAGAAGCAGGCGGAACTCTGTGAGTTCAAGACCAGCCTGGTCTACATAGTGAGCTCCACGCCAGTTTGGACTAAAGGGAGACTCTGTCTCAAAAAAGACCAAAAACAAATGGAGATAATAGGACTGAATCATTAATTTTAAGATATATTTATAATAAATTAACTTTACTTTTAAATTGCACAGATGATTTATGGAAGAAGTCTATGACAACTACATAAGAAGGTGTAGCTTTGTTGCACAAAATCCATTGTGGGAAAAAGATCACGAAACAACGATTGGACAAGCTAACCTGAATCACTAGTGCAGAAAATCACTTAGGACACAGAGATGCTCACTTTGTCAGAGATCAGTTGCCTATAGACAAATGTTGCCCATGGTAAATGGATGTTTACTTCTTCCTTCACTACTCTTTCATAATACTGTTTCTGCTACTATGTTTCTCTATCTTACTACTGAGGTACTATTTACATTGATGAAATAGCTCAAAACCTGCCAATGCTTGGAGTGGATATATATCTTTTTGAGAGAATGTATGCTTAGCATGCACTAAAGTTCAGTCCCCAGACCATAAACGTTGTTTAAAATGTTTCTGAACATAAAACACTCCTATTGAAAAATGTATTAGTAGTCAAAGATACATTGTTTTCCTGACCTGAAAATTTAGTTGCAGTTTGAGAGGCTCAAAACACTAAGACATACAACTTGGTAACTTGTCCCTTCTCAGAATAGTATTCTTTTCTAAATATTGGAAGCATGTCATATAATGTTATCATGTATGCTTTCTGTATTTTTAGATCATCTTTTTTCATATCTGGAGATTTTTCTGCCCTAATTCCAACCACATTTCCTATATCCTCTGACTCAGGGAATAAACAGTTCATCAGTTTCTTAACCAGAGCAAGTTTGTGCTGGCTTTGCACTTTTTTCCCCAACAATTTAAATACTGCATGAATTTCCTCTTAAGAAGAACAGAATGGTTTTGAGCAAGTTCAAGACCACACAAAAACACAGGACCGTGACTCCTGGAGGGAAGGAGTCCATCATATATTTGGGTAGATGGAGGGCAGGGTAGAGATGCTGTGTAGGTAGAAGCATGCTGTGCATTATGTGGAGTGTATTTGGGCTTGACAACCATTCTTAGGCCAATGGGCAGCCCTTAACATTGGCTAAATATAGGATTCATATCCTTCAGCTTTAGTTTGTGGCCAGTAGACTTGATTCCCCAGCTGAGCCTATCTAATCTGCTGGGACTTCTACAGGTGCACAGCCATCTGGGTAAAAACCCAAAGGTGACATTTGATTTCCACTAGGTGCTTCTTATTCTATCAAAGAACAAGTAGACAAGTAGGAGATTCTGGATAGAGTACTCTTGGCTTTCTGAATCAGACCTTGAGCTACATGGAAAGCAAGGAGACCTCTGAGCTTTGAGTTATGAAAATCACAAAAAAGTATTCAAAGTGAATGGAGTGCCTTTCGTACTGGATATGTCGCATAAGATATTTCTCTGAAAGCCCTGTCTTCACAGAGCAAGCAAAGATTCTCAGATATAAGTGGGACTCTCTCTCTTTTGTTGTCTAATGACACAATTCTACCAATATTTAGAAATTCCTAGCAAATGTGAGATCCAAGGCAAGATTTGTTTTCTCTAGTGGAAAAATCCAGACTTCAGACTGTATATAGCTCTTGTTCAAGATTTTTTCGGTATTTTCTATCTTCCTCATGCCCTTGAGATAATCTATGATGACATGCAGGGACACCTGATTCTTTTAGGAAATTGATTATTCTTGGATTTCACACTCTCTTAACTTCCTCTCCAGTTAGTGTGATATGAGTTGATTTTTTTTTCCTGCCTTTGTGGCTTTTTGTTTCATAATTCCCATTTGTACAGACTTAGAATAGTGAGGCAGCCTCAGTAATACTAGGAAATCTTTTACAATAAGCTCCTTTTGACAATATTAATGCAGTGAAAATGAAAACTGAAATGTTCTTATTCCAATTGGGTATTTATACTTTTGTTATTTGGCACAAGAATTTGATGCCAGAATGTGAACAATAAAATTACATGGAAATTGTTATTATGAATCATTGAATATTTAAGAGTTATAGAATTGAAACTGTCAAGCACTGGAGATAGGATGAAAAGCTGTGTGGAGGAAAATGATACTCTTGGAGATCTAAAACATTGCCATTCTCTTGAACCCAGGAGAAGTGAGTTTTGAACCCTGACATTCTGAGAGCTCCCAGCCTTGGAAGGTGATACTGCAAGACAATGGGTTGTTGGAAATGAGCTTACAGAAAAGGAACACAGACTTACAACTCTTTTTAAGACTTCTTTCTTATTTTCTGGTACTGAGGATTGAATCCAGTTCTTTGTATGTGATAGGAAGGCACTCTGCTATTGAGCTTTGCCCAACCTTCTTTTTTTGCGGGGGAGGGATAGGGTCTTGAGGCAGGTGAGCCTAGGGAACAGTTTAATAACTTGGGACTCTACGTGATTTGCATTATGCTTATCTCCCCTGTTCTAAATGCACTTGACAGCATAGCTTCTCTAATGTGTGTAGTAGACACACACACTGCTCTCCAAACAATACACCTAGCAACCTCCAAAACACCTGTTCTGTCACCCACATTGGACTGCATGTATATTTCTCTCTGTGCAATAATAAAAGTGTCTCCACCCCAAAAGGATCAAATTAGACAGTTTATTTTCAAATATATTCCTAACATATCTAGGTACAAAGATAGAATAGCAAGGTCAGTCTAGCCTGAATAGTTGGGGCACATGGGCACTCAAGAACTATATAGTTCTCAAGTAAACCTTTAGTGAGAATTCCCTATTTACCATCTTATGGCTTTGCGTAGAGTACATATGAATATAATCAGATGCCATGGGAAGGGACATGAACAGTAGAAAAATGAATTAAGCATCCAGCCAGGCGTGGTGGTGCACGCCTTTAATCCTAGCACTCAGGAGGCAGAGGCAGGTGAATCTCTATGAGTTCAATGCCAGCCTGGTCTACAGGGTGAGCTCCAGGCCAGCTGAGATTTAAAGGGAGACCCCATGTCAAAAATACCCCCCAAAAAAACACTCAGAATAAAGCATCCAATTGTTGGAAACCAGGAAGGGAAGATGCAGAAAGCTTGTTTCTAAGCATCCTGTGTCTTCCTTGTGAGCGTGCTACACAGAGCTCACGGAGGTGATGTGCTTTTTATGCTGCTTGAGTCTCTTAATACATAAGTAGTCTGAGATCAGCTCAAGCTTTTGCTGTATTTTCATTCAAATCCTCAAATGTTAATGGTTGAAAGAATTACACTTCCTTTACTATCCATAATGAGAATGCACAAACGGTCAGGTGGAGCTTTGGCTTTTTGGAATTTCTCAGCAACCACAACTCAGATTGTCTAAGGAGCTACCAGGATAAACACTTAAGGCCACTTTTCCACAAGAATTATATAACTCTTATGTGTGTGTGTGTGTGTGTGTGTGTGTGTGTACCATGGTGCATGTGTGTCATTCAGCTAGTGGGAGTCAATTTTCCCTAGTCACCATGTAGGTCTTGGGGATCCAAGTCAGGTCATCAGGCTTGAACGCAAGCACTTCTACCTGCTGGACATGTTCTTGGCCCAAGGTTAACAGAACCCCTGAAGGCTTCAAGCCAACAATTGGATGCTTTATTCTGAGTGTTTTTTTGGGGGGTATTTTTGACATGGGGTCTCCCTTTAAATCTCAGCTGGCCTGGAGCTCACCCTGTAGACCAGGCTGGCATTGAACTCATAGAGATTCACCTGCCTCTGCCTCCTGAGTGCTAGGATTAAAGGCGTGCACCACCACGCCTGGCTGGATGCTTAATTCTGAAACATAATATGATTACTTCTCCTCCTAGTCGATTAGCTAAGATTATTAACCTAGGACTTCCACAAATCAAAGAGTCAGCTGAGTGTGGTGGTGCACGCCTTTAATCCTAGCACTCGGGAGGCAGAGGCAGGCAGATCTTCCTCAGTTCAGGGCCAGCCCCAGCCACAGAGTGAGTTCCAGGCCAGCTGGGGCTATAGGAAGACCCTGTCTCAAAAAAAGACCAAAACAAAAAACCCAAAAAACAGTCAGGAGATATAATTAAGGCATTCCTCAGGAGAGCAAAAATTATACAGATGTGTGCTAAACAGTATTATGTTATTATGTCAGCTATATATTCTTCCAAGTTGAAGAGTTTAAGCAAAAACAGGCAGTTTCCTAACATTCTGTTAATGTTTGAGAGCTTTAGACAATGTATTTGATGATAGTCTCCCCCACGTTCTCCCTATAACTCCTTCCAGAGCTATTTCCACATCTCTTCCCACCTCCAACTTTGTGTCTTGTTTTACTTTTGTTTTGTAATGAACCCATTGACTCCAATATCTGCTGTGCATATAATCCAAGGTGTGAGGTCATTATCTGGAGTGGGGTCAACCTTCCATGGGCTATAATCATGTAGAAAATTTGCTCTCTCTTTTCCAGAAGCAATCACCTATTATTTTATGAACGTCATATATTTCATATATATGTTAATTATAATTACTCTACACAGGGGATTATATTCATTCCAGTAGCTATAATTTGGCAAATAATAAGCCTAGTGCTAGATGTGGAATATATCCTCTTGAGTTGTCAGAGGTGTTCCTGAGACACCAGAAAACACTACACTGCAGAGTATTTGTCCACAAGAACTTTGTTTTAAGATCCTATTGCCAAAGATACCATGCACATTGGTCTTAGGACATGAGAAATCAAGTTCATATCAACTAAGAAATTTCCTCCTTTATGGCTAGGATGCATAGCATTAGAAAGTGTTATTTAGGTATTCTGGGGGAGAGAAATCATCAGCAGTTTTATCTAGTTGGGCACCTTGTGAACTACAATAATGGCTGGCATGGAAAAATTCACTCAAGAGTGAAATAATCACATCAATGTTATGCAGGTAACCCACTGCATTCTGAGTGGACTTATGGCCCCTCCACAGGAGGAAACAATTCCTTATACTATAAATCTGGCCAAGAATTCATGATTTTTGAGCCCACAGGTCCCAGGCACAAACCTACTACTATTATTCTGCTAAATGGGCATAGTCTCAAAATTCATATCTCTCTACCTATAGATTAGTGCAGTTCTCACTGGTCATCAGAGAAATCTCTTTGTGTAGTACATTATAGTTAAAGGAGAAACAACTATCAACGTGGAGGAAATAAGTGTGGAGTGGTTACCCACAAATAAGATATCAGTCACACCCATGCCTAAGGCTTAGGCACCGTCATGGAAGAGTGGGCCCGAAACTGTCTTCTGTATGTGACATAACCACTTTACTCATGAAGAAAAAAGAATGGTGTCACCCGGAAGTCCTGTTCTGTTGTGTGGCTGACACAAGAAAAATTGCATCACCTCAAAAAGCTAAAAGAAGCCAATTATCCCAAACATAAATTCTGCTAGGAAAATGAAGTGCAGTCCACATGTGAATCTGTAGAAATCCATTTAATAATCAGTTGAAACGCAAAAGAAATGTGTTTGGACCTTAGTTATTTTTCGGGGTTGGGTTCTACGTTTGTGGACATCTTAGCCTTGTTTAATTTTTCTCCCTCTTGGTTCTTAATGCATGACCTAGGAAGCCATTTTTTTTAATTCAATAATCAGTCAGTCCTATGTACTTTTACTAGCAGAACATATAAAAATATCAAAACTGTTTTTCAGGAGATGACTAAGGGTCAGAAGGAAGGGAAAGAGCTTCTGTTCAGAAGCTTCGTGATAAAGACTGAGAAAGAGATGAAAAGCATGTTTGGCAGAATGCATGAGCTCTGGTGGAGTGAGGGAATGGAGGAGGACACGGCTCTAGATTTGTTAAAAAAAAACCAAGAATAAATTTATGTGAAAAAAAAGAAAGCTTGGTATTCTGAGGTATGGAAAATGGACCAGCCTAACAGGAAAGCAAGGGACAAGTGGTCACCAGTGTTCAGAGTGGGTTTTTACGTTATACTATAGATATTCTCGGAGTTGATGAAGGACCACCTTTGTGCATAAACCTGTATAAAAACCTTGCATCAGTACCAGAAGGACATATTGTAATCCAGGTAGAATCCAAGATATCTTCTGTTGTATGATAAATTGAATGGTTCACATGTCTTCCCCTGTGCATGTGTATTCTACACAGAAATGGCTGAATTATAGTCACAAAACAATTTGCAATAAAACAAGGCATTCACTGTCAATTCAAACCAGAAATAGTTGTTTTTAAGAGTTCTCATTGACATATTAATTTACGCTAATTTCAGGTAGTGTTGAAATTTGTGTCTAAATTAGGGCTGGGGTAGAGATTACTAAAACTGTGGGTGTATTTCTGTTAACATTGCAATAGGAAACACTTTTTGTTAACTGCCTAAGGTAGAATGATCCAGTTGAAAGCCTGGCCCTCTGTCTTCTTCAGCCCAGTGTCAGAGGGGGCCACTTTCCTTCTGTGTCCTGCATTGTACCAGTCTAAGGGAGGAATAGGCAACAGGGAGAAATGGATGTCTGTCTAGTGCTTTGGCCTGTCCCTAGGGGAAGAACTGCTTGGTTGTCTTCTCATTCTAGTTCATTCCTCTTTATGAGGAGTTCATTTCTCTAGTCATTGACTTTCTGAAGTGTTGCATTAAGTAATAGTTACCACTCTGTTGACCTGTGGCCAATACCAGACTTCACAGCCTTTAAAACTTACTAGTAAAGCCTTGCACTACATCTTTATTTCTTAAGTTGAAAAGAAACAGCACATGATCACCTTGTCTCTTAGTTTTTCCTCAACCCGCCTTGCTTCCCAGCCCTGCCAGTATTCCTCTGCTGTATATAGACAGGTAGCAAGTTGTCAGCAGCCCTTGCCTTGGTCTTGGCCAATGTGCACATGCTGTGTTCTGTACAATACTGTATGTGTGTGCCCATGTGTGTTAGATGCATACATTACTGATAAAATTGCTGTTGGACTAGCAGGGTGGGTGTGGCTTTTAATTACTATGTGGGCATTATTGGACACATCATTGTAGAAAAAAACCTGAAACTTACCCATACCACTTGTTTGACTAATTTATTTTCAGCATTAAAGTTTTTCTATTACTAATTTAGACAGTATCATACTTCTACATTACTGACTTAAGAAAAATTCACATAAGCTTCTGGAAAATGTGTTGTTGGGGTTCTTCTTTTTTCTTTTTTGGTAGTCTTTCCTTTGAGACAAGTGTGAATGAAAATATATCCCAATTGTAAATGAATAAATATAGAAAGAACATTGTTTTTAAAGCAGTTTTGATTTTAAATACATAAAACTTTCAGGATCTTCAGGACTTTTAAAAAGCACATTTAAATTTATTTTAGTGAGAATTTTATTTTATGGCTATACGTTGAATTATTTGTTTTTTTCTTTTGTTTTGTTTTGTTTAATTAAACCGAAAATATAGATTTCAGAAGAGGGAGGAAGACTAGCTGATGATCCCAGAGTGCTGCTGCTGTTTTGTTAACAGAGGGGAAAGTGTATATAAACAGATAAGAGCTACCATTAATTCCATGAATTTAAATCTGTGATTCATTGCCTTAAAACTTTTCTCCAGAATCTCCACACCACATGCCAAACCAGTAAAACTGCTTGAAAATGTATAGTAGACCAAAGTCAGTTTGTATAAAAGTACCAAGTGAGTAATATTTATTACATGCATTAGAAAAATTGTTTACCTATTGAATGTTACCTGTTTATGTAGAGCTCTTTAGAAGTAATAAAAGAAAAGCCTTCAGTTAAAAAAAATTGGTGTGAAAACTACAATGAAATTATTTAAGAATAATATCAATCAAAAATAAAGTGAAAAGATGGATCTTGAGCAATATCAGGCCCTCATTATGATTCAGGAAAATTAAGATCAATGCAAGGAGAAAGAGTGCTAATATTTGTCCTTGGCACAATACAGAGCAAGAGAAGAGGGAGGGGTTGGGAATTTAAAGCATATTCTTGGGACAAAAATGTCTGTGACTGCTGGTGTTTCATTGGACGAATATTGCTTGCTCTTAGGGGCATTGTATTATAAAGAGCAGCTCTACACATTGTTGATATGATACGGAGAAGCAGTTGTGATACTGAGAAGAGCCCTGTTGGATCCCTTGCCATCTTCTTGCCTGTGCATAGATGGCAGATTAGCTTGCTATTTCTTGCAAAAATAAGATTGGATCTAAATTCTATTATTTCTGATGGATTACCAATGTGATTGTTTTCCAAATTTGTTTTCATCAATGCAATTACTTCTTCAAATGAAATATATCCCAGAGAAAAGACAAGCCTTTAATCAATGAACTGTTCCTTTTGGAAGAGTTTGCATGCATTACGGGTGGAGAGGGTTTGAGGTGTGCTCTTCCCCAGCTGTCCAGCTTCCCGTATGCCCTCCAAGGCTCTCTGTAATTCTAGAACTTTTTCTTCAGTTCAACTTTAAAATTACTAGTCACTTTCCTTTATACAAGATAAAGCTTCACATAGTAATTACCCCCCTCCCCCCCAAAAAAGCAAGATAAAGCTGTTGCCAGGAAATATTAAGTCTTTCACTCAAGGCCAAATAGATAATTAGTAGCCGATCTTGGACTATTGATTTCTAGCCCAGGGATATTTTTTACACAATTCAAATATTTAGAATGAATTTAAAGAGTTGCTTGCTATTTTTCTATTATCACTCTTAAAGACTTTCTTCCTTTGCTCTTTTGATATAGTTAAGTAATACTTTCATTTAGACCTTAAATCTTGGGAAAATCTTCCTAAAACTTCAGCTGCTTTATGACCTACACCAGTTATTCTTTTAAGCAGATAATGGTGTGTTTTCTGACTTCATTAGCTTCTTGCAATCTGCTACTTTGAAGAGGGGGATGAAGTGTGGGCTACCTAGCATCTTTTCTGATAGTCTATTTCCTTCAGAGCACAGTGTGTTACCTGAATCATGTTTGCCTCTGTATTGACACATGTCTATTTGTCTTCCCCAATCAGTGACATCTTTCAATTCACTTTCTTCAAATCACCCCACTCTTTCCATTGTGAGGCACTCTCTTGATTTGAGTACTCATCCCTCTGTGATGCCTTCTGTCTAACCCAAAGCTCTAGACAGACATAGTTATGCATTCCCATTCCATTGTAATCTGTAGATCATCATTATTTAACCTTCCCAGGGTTTATGTTGTAGTTGTGTCTTCCATTGAAAACAACAGTGCTTTACGTATCAACTTAAAATATTTACAGTAAGCAGTGTCATTGATCTCCTTGAACATAAAATTTCTGTACAGATATTCTCTAGCTTCCTACAAGTTAAGATTTAACTCTTTGATGGATTGATTGCTCAAGGATGGACTTCATCAATGGAATTTGAGTGTTTCTAAAGAATGCTGTTTGAGGGCTGGATAGATGGCCTAGCTGTTAAGAGCGCCGACCGCTCTTGCAGAGGACCCGGCTTCGATCCCCAGCACTCACATGGCAGCTGAGAACCGTCTGTAACTCCAATTCCAGGAGAACTCCAGTTCCAGGGGAATCCGACACCCTCTTCTGACCTCCGTGGCATTGCATGACACAGGTGCACAAACCTACATGCAGACAATATATTCATACACATAAAAAATAAATAAATAAAAAAATTTTAAAAAAGAATGCTGTTTAAAATTTAGGAAAATAGCATTTATGGTCTACAACTAATTTTTTCCTGATCATCTCTGTGTATTCTTTCATAAGGCTCTATTCATAGACATTGGGCAACACTAAATTCCTTGAAAGGGGAACTACTGCAGTTTATTCACAAGGTTGGATCTAGGACAAGTTGTGATCCAGATTAGGATGCCAGTGTTCAGTGATAGCCACTACCATGTCCTAGGAGAACTCAATTATTTTCATTCAGTGAGCTGCTGGAAACTACCGATAGATACTATAATCTTGAAAACCTTTGCAGTTTCAATAGTGTGATGAGCACAGTAGGAAGCATTTTTAAACACCTTTCCCGTCTCCAAGGACTTCTATTTTCTCTAAAATAATTGTTAGACCATCTCCCAGCACTGAAGTACACAGATAAAAAAACCTTCTACCAAATTTTAAAAATCCATTCTGACAGGCAGGAGGAGCAGCTTCTGCTGGCCCACACAGCTGTTAAGGAATCCACCATCTTGGTGAAGAACCACAATGCAAATACCTGGTTAGAAGAGCTGGGAGGGAGGAGTGCTCATGTGTTTTTCAGTCTCAGAGTGATCTGCTACAAAGTGTAATAAAATTTTAACCAACTTTTATACCATGTCATATTTAGCATTCATCTGTAATTTGGAATAAGTTAAAAGTGTTCAGAGTATTTTGACTAATTCATGTTAGAAAACTTATTAATAAATTCAATATTACAATCAAAACCAAACTATTGTAATTCACCAATATCCATGTGTGTATGAAAGAAATTTTAAGAATCTGTTTGTTGGGGCTGGAGAGATAGCCTAGTGGTTAAGAGTGCCGACTGCTCTTGCAGAGGACCCAGGTTTGGTCCCCAGCACCCACATGGCGGCTGAGAACCGTCTGTAACTCCAATTCCAGGAGAACTCCAGTTCCAGGGGAGTCCGACACCCTCTTCTGACCTCTGTGGCATTGCATGACACAGGTGCACAAACATACATGCAGACAGTACATTCATACACATAAAAATAAATAAATAAAATAAAATAAATAAAAAGAAGAATCTGTTTTTTTTGTCCAGAATTGTGAATCTAAAGAATTGGGGGGGGGCAGTTATTTTTCAAGTATCAACTCATATTGGGGCCTGGGCAATGGGTCAATATAAGTGTAGAAATAAATTAGTTTCTTGCGGTTCTTAGCCTCAGTCTTTAACGGCTGCGCTATTTTGGCCGGGCGTGGTGGCGCACGCCTTTAATCCTAGCACTTGGGAGGCAGAGGCAGGCGGATCTTTGTGAGTTCAAGGCCAGCCTGGTCGACAGAGAGAATTCCAGGACAGCTGGGGCTACAGGGAGACCCTGTCTCGAAAAGACAAGAAAAAAAAAAAAAAAAAAAAAAAGAAATAAATTAGTTTCACTGAAGTAGTTTCACTTATATTCCACATTACAAATCTGATATCTAGTATATGTCCTCAGCTGTTATGTCATTCCAAACTGGACTTTTCTAAATATGTGAGATAGGCAAAATAATTCTCATCTTGAAACGATTGTAGTAACAAATATGGAAGATTTTAATGCCCATTCAAGCAATTATGCACCTAATCAATGATAATTATTACTGGAGATGCTAAAGAATTGATAAATTGCTTCAAATCAATGGACTTGAAAGAGCATTGAGTGGCAATTTACAAAGGATTCATTACATCTTATTGATGTTATAGACTGGTGAGAGACCCGCAATTTTGTTATTATAATTATTTTAATAATAACCCCAAATTGATCTGAACATATTGATCATGATACTAAAATGTCTTGATTTTTCACTTCTTGTGATATATGACCGTCAACTGTGCAGTGGTTAGGGACACTCTGTATTTTCATTTGCCTTATCTTTTTGTTTGTAGATATTCCTCCACCTGAACTTTCTTCTGCATTTTAATTATTTTTAAATGGCAAGCATATTCATAGTGAAAAATTTGAAAGCTCATATGAAACCAGTAACTTCAGTTTTGACATAAAATTCTTAATATTATTCTAGTATCTCTTCAGCTTTCTGTGAGAATTTTTCTGACATTTCTTTTACTAACTTCCTGGTTTTCTGATTATAGACAGGAAGTGAGAAAAATTATTTATGTCTGAGTCATATGTCTATCCATAATCTGCTACCTATATATCATCTATCTTTCTATTTCTGGGCCAATTCTTTATCTGTATGTATCAATCATCTATCTAGTATTAATCACCTATGTGTGTATAAGCTATTATCTATATCTATCTATCTATCTACTATATATTAACTATGCAATATACCTATTTATCTCTATCACCTATCTACCTATCATCTATCTATCTATCATCTATCATCTATCTATCTATTCTAATATCTATCATCCATCATCTACCTATCTATTATCTATCCATCAATCATCTATTTATCTATCAATCATGTATTTATCTATGAATATTCTATAGGCTTCTCAGTTAAAGTGACCTCTCTGTTAACATGTATTTTAAAATAATTTCCTCATGAATAATTCACCTCATTGCAAACTTATAGTTATTATAGAATGGCATTATGCCTCTTTTATCTCACCGTGGAGAACATGATATATGTTTTATATTTTATTATTATTTATTTTATTTTATTATTTTTTATGTGTATGAGTGTACTGTCTGCATGTAAGTTGGTGCACCCTTGTTGTGCAATGCCGCAGATGTCAGAAGAGGGCATTGGATTCCCCTGAAACTGGAGTTAAAGATGGTTCTTAGCCAACATGTGGGTGCTGGGAATCAAACCTGGGTCCTCTGCAAGAGCAGTCGGTGCACTTAACCACTGAGCCATCTCTCCAGTCCCTATGCTTTATATTTTAAAAGTTTAATTATACAGTATATGGGAAGGGATCTTAGCTGAATATTGGAAACAGTTTTAATGGCACATTATTTGTACAAAATGGTGGGTCTTGCTCTGAACTTTTCACACTGTATAGAACACACATCTATCACATTCGTTCCACACTACGTTGTATTGTCTCCCTCACTTTTACTTGTGACCATCCAAGCAGTGACTTTCTATGTTCATGTATTTTAAAAATCTATATCCCCCACATTGTAGATAAAATATGCAATATTTTTCTTCCCAAGACTGCCTTATTTCACATAATGTGGTGATCACTATCTCCATCCACTTCTTGCAAATGTTGTTTCCTTTCTTTGGGGTGTAATAATACTCTGTCTTAAGTAGAACATAGTTTTTCTTTATCCACTTACCTTAGAGTGGCACCTAGGCTGCTGACACAATTGGTCATTGTTAGTCTTGCTGCCGTGAGCATGACCAAGCAGGTATCTCTCCAGTGTGCTGACTTGGACTCCAGAAAGTGGACTATCTCCATGTGAAAGGATGAAATTAAGTCTCAGTCTCTCGATTTGTGCAAAGGCCAGTACAAAAGGAAGCACAGACCTTAATGGAGACAAGAAACTTTGAAACTACTGGAGATAAACACAAAGTATTCACAGATCTAAACAGAGCCGTTGACTCTCTAAAGAGGACTCTTGCATCTGAGGACTTGAAAGCAAAAATTATTTTTAAAATAGCATTTGTTCCCCAAATGCTATTGTGGAGGGTAATAAGGACGAATGTGATAACTTGCAATGAAAAGTCACTTCTGTACAGTAACGGAAACAAAACTAAAGAAGTGGGAGAAAACTTGATCAACTATTTATCTGACAAGGGATTAATATCCAAATTCTACAAGGAAGTTAAGAACTAAATACTGTAAGAACGCTTAATTAATGACTAATAAATGGTCAAATGAATTGAACAATTCTGAAACAGGCAGAAGCGATCTATAAATTCCTGAGAAAGCTTAACTTCCACAAGCCATAGGGAAATGTAAATGAGATTCTATGTATCCCCAGTCAGAATGGATATCGTCAGGATAAGGAACAATGCTGGGTAGACTTAAATGCTCCCATTGCTCAAGCTATTTGGGAAAGAAATGAAGATTTTTGTGGAGTTTTTTGCAGCCTCGTCAAGGCTTTGGGCAGCTGGTCATTTCCCAGGCCAAGGGTAAAGCATTTGTAGCACAGCTCATTTCTCAGTAGAGCTCTAAATGATAAAATCACAAAAACAAGGACAATGCAGTCCACAGTATGTGGAGGTCAAAAACATGGTGGTAATGAAGTCATTCTCTAACTATAAACTAGAGCTGACTGTTATAGAAGTAATCTCTTATAAAACTGGTAAAACTGCTTTCTTAAATTGACTAATAGACATAGGAACTGTAAAAAGGATTATTCTCTATTCAGAACCAAATATAATACTAAAATCTATTTAAGTGGTGCATATAAGCAAAATATATTAATACAGGAGAGTACTGATAGCAGCAATGGATTATTCTGCCAAGGAGATGTTGGCCAGGGGACCCAAGCCTCCCCCCCCCAAAAAAAAGGTAAAGGCTTATTGCCTGTGAACTGGGATATCTGCAAGAAGAGAGGTAGTAAGGCCCGCCCTGCTGTCAATGACCTGATGTAAGCATGGGAAGATTGTATCGAGATCGCACTTACAAGTATACAGTTGGTCTCTGGAATACCAGAGAGTGTTACCAAAGGCCACTGAACCAATAAAGTAAATGTTGGTCTCCTTGAGTCAAGCAAGACTCCTCCACCAACATCAGCTACACCTCACCTTCTTGGAGATACTGTGCAGCAGTGGCAGCCATATGAATATCCCAAATTTATTTGATTATTAGCTCTCTCCTTGGAGGAATAACTCATGGATGTTGTCACAAGCTTATACCCTTTAGTGATTAGGAGATGTTATACGCCACAGTAAGGCCTTGCCATCATTCTCAGGAAAAAAAAGTAATGGATTAACACACCAACCAAACATCTGTGTCTATACCAAAGTAACCTACCATAGTAACTAGCAATGTTTAAATACCTATATATCTAATTGCTTGTGCTTCATTAGTAGGATTGAAAGCTTATCCCTGGGCAAATGGTCAGACCATGAAATGAAACAGCCAGAACTGATCAGAGTCCAAAACGACAACTCCAGGGCAAAGGTAGACCTGTTGTGCTTCTTGTCCCCTGTGCCCTTGTCTCTAAGCCGAAGGAACAATCTGCGGAGAGGGGAAGTGGTAGAATGTAGGGGCTTGTGATTGGGGTGAACGGTAAACTATGACAATATAGTCTGGAGTACTTATTTATCAACTTGTTGAACATTCAAGCCCCTCCGGTTGGATGGTGGGAGCCTGGGCTTGTGGGGCTGGGGCACAACTGCTTGCAAATTGGTTTTATATGAAGGATGCTTGTCTAAAAAAAAAAAAAAAAAAAAAAAAAAAAAAGGGAGCTAGATACTGAAAAGTCCCTAAAGCGAAGTTTTCATGCCAGGCCTGAAGAAGTCCAAGAGCTTGGAGGAAGATAGGTCATTAAAATCCACTCTGTAAGATTTGCAGTTTAAAAGGTATACTTAAAAAATACATATATTTATATAGAGAGGTATTCATAGAGATTTATACAAAATACAAAATAAGCCATATAAGTTAATGGACTTGATTTCTCTGAAGTCAGAATCCAGTCATATAGCTTTTGAAGAGCAAAGTGTATATTGGGTAAAATTTATTTACAGGTAGCTCAACTCTGCCCAACTTTATCCACATAGTATAAGATATTTTAAGGCCTAGTGAAATGTTTTAGATTAGTTAAATTGGGTGTAGGTTTTGGTGAAAATGGTAGGTACATTTGAACTAACTGAAATATAAAATGCTAGTTGTTTTACTTATAATTTGTATTGGGGTTTAAGGTACACAAATGGTCTCATATTTTTGGTGAATTATACACCATCACAGTGTAACACTTTCTTTACTTGTAGGACAATTTAAAGGAACAAGCTTAAATTTTTACTTCCCATAAAGTAGAAGTCATAGTCCAGTCATATAGCTTTAAAGAGCAACGTGTTTATTGGGTAAATATTTATTTAGCAGGTACTCCAACTCTGCCCAGCTTTCCTATCCACAAAGTATAAGTGATTTTAAGGCTTAGTGAATTGTTTAATTAGTTAAATTTATGTGTAGGTTTGGTGAAAATGTTATGAATGTAATAAAATTGAACTAATTGGGAATAGTAAAATGTTAATTGTGTTTAGTTTATTTGTATTGGGTTAACTCCTAGGACAATTTAAAGGACTAAGCTTAAATTTCCTGTCCCAATTAAGGAGCATACAGTCACAAATGAGAAACAGTTTTGGGTCATTTAAGAAAGCCTTATTCTCGGCTCTTTGTTTATGGGTATGTGTAATCAAACTTAGTCCTAGTATAGGTCAAACCATAAAAACATAAAAACAAAAGAGGGAGCGGTGGGGAGGTGGGGGGGTAGATCCTTCTGGGATACAAATGGAAACTCTGTGTTCCAATCCTATTGATAAATTTTCAATTTTTTTTTTCTATCTTAATATATCATATTTGGGCAGAGATTTTGTGTATGTTGCTCACACAGTAAAAATCTATCATTCTAATGCCTTAAAATGATACAACTTATGGCTTGTCAGGATGGACTGGGAAAATGGCCAGCAGAAGGCTGACCCGTTGAACCTTAAAGAACAGAAGAACTCAGACTGCCTGAGTCACCAGACACTGAGCAATCTCTTCTGAATACTATTGGGGTACCTGTTTATAATGGGCCCTAACGAAGTTTACCTTCCAGATACTGAGAAACCTCCTACTTCTCCCCTTTATGAAAGAAAAAAAAACTAGGATGTAATGAAATTATTCCCTAACTGTAAATTGCAGCCAAATCTTTTTTACAGTGGTCAATTTTCCTATAAAAACAGGTATACATACCCTTTTTTAATTGACTGAATAGGCCATAGGAACTGTGAAATGAGGATAATTCTCTATACTAGAGCCAAATCAATATACAAGTGTTTATAAGCTGTGTAACTAAGCTAAATATATATAACTACAGGAAAAGCTCTGACATCAGCAATGAATTATCTGCCTAGGATATGTGGCTAGGGGATTCAAACCCACCATCCCCCCAAATTTAAAGGCCTTTTGCCTAGAAGTGGGATTATGCAAGGAGAAAGGCGTAAGTCCCTGTTGTCGAGACCTGGTGTAACAGAAAAAATGTTATGAGACGTCACTTTCTAGCGTTACAATGGCCCCTGAAATGCCAAGAGAGCATTACCAAAGCACAAAGACATTACATTACAGAAAATAAGTTCCAGTCTCCCTGAACAAGCAGGGACTCCCTCTGTCAGTATAGCTACACACTCAACACCTGGGAGTACTGTGCAACATGGCATCCAAGTGTCTATATATATTCCAAAACTAACTTGGCTATTAGCTCTCTTGGAGGAATGAACTCACATTGGAGATGCCACAAGTATGTTCTTCAGTGGTAGGAGATGTTATAAGACACAAATTAAGAATGTAACACCTTTATAGAGAAAACCACAGTTTGCGGATTACATACCATCCAGCATTTTTGTGTTGTGGTGTATTGCTATGTTTATTGTCGTGAATTAGTTGACATAGTAATAGTAGTAACTGCTTTAAATGACATCATTGTGTGATGGATAGACCTAACTTCTATGTCTTTTTTGAGTTGTATCTAAAAGTGTTATCATGAAAAGCCTGTACAACCACATGAAGGGAAATACAAACTTTTACAGAACTAGAGTCCAAAATGACAATACTAAAAAGAAAGTAAATGTTTTCTCTACTCAACCATTTAGTTTCTTGTCGGCACTTTCCAGAGCCCAGGGAACAACATTGAGGAAGAGGAGGTGTGGTCAAGTAAATTAAGGGTTTCTTTTGCATTGAGGAGGATAGGGGAGTGAAATCAGTGAGACTACAGCAATATGGTCTGGATCCAATATATTTTGTTATCATGTCTGCCTGTGTACAAGCTTTCCAACTGGACTATGGGAACACTTGGGTTGGTTCAAATAGTTGACATAGATACTTGCAAAATGACCACCAATTACCTAATTGGTATGGCAAACTGAGAAACTCAATGTGTCTGCAAACAACTGTTGTATTATTTGTACGAAGAAATCCCTTAAAAATAAAACAAATAGGGGGCGTTGGGGACCCGGGCGCTGGGCCAGTGGTCCGGAGAGTCCGGACGGCCGGCGGCTGCGCCCTTAGCGGAGGAAACCCAATACCACCTGGGCGAGTAGCTTTGGGAGCTGGGCATTGAGGGGCGGGACCCTGGGCCGCGAGGCCAGGGGTCCGGAGAGTCCCGGCCGCAGGGCGGCTGCGCCTTTTGAGCAGGGAACCCAGAAGACCACCTGGGCGAGGTAGCTTGGCGAGCTGGGCCTTCGAGGGCGGGACCCCTACGGGGCTGGACCAGGGGTCCGGATAGTCCTGCCGGCCAGGGCGGCCGCGCCTTGGGCAGGATACCAAGGAAGCCACCTGGGCGATGCTCGGGAGCTGGGGCCTTGAGGGCGGGACCCGGGCGCTGGGCCAGTGGGTCCGGGCGGAGTCCGGCGGCCGGGCGGCTGCGCCTTTGGGCAGGAATACCACAGAAGCCACCTGGCGAGTAGCTTGGGAGTGGGTGCCTTGAGGGGGAACCCGGGCGCTGGGCCAGAGGGTCCGGAGAGTCCGGCGCCAGGTGGCGGCTGCGCCTTTGAGCAGGCTTCCGGGGCGCGGCTAGATCAGGCATAACCCCCCCCCCTTTTTTTTTTCGTTGGAGAACTTCAGAACAAGAAGAGAAGAGTGCTTGGCCTCCAATCCAATATACTAGTTGAAAAGCAGACAATCCATTACTCCATAAACAAGGAGGCGGCAAGGGGAACGAACAACATACACAAAAAGTTTATCGAAGGAGGAAAGCAAACAGTTCGACATGGTAGAGATTTGTGATTCGATGAACACGGCAAAGGAAATCCCACTATCTCAGGGGACACGACAGAAGGTGAAACATGGGAAGATCAGGATAATCCTCACACCAGCGTCTACCAAACCAGTATTGGCGAGACAGCTACACCTATGGGATCCCCATTGGAGGAGAACCAGGAACAGATCTTAGGGAATAATTGCAGACGAGCAGAGAAATTAAATAGACATAAAGAGGAATTCAGAGAACTAAAGAGAGAGAATGAAAAACATCAAACAGAACCTAGAGGGATACAATGAACAAACAAAAAAATTCCAAGAAAGAACTAAAGGAACAGATTGACAACTCCGGAAAGAACAGAGGTGAGAAAAAAAAAATAAAGAATATAAGAGAACTAAGGCAGAGAGAAATGAAAAACAAAAAGGACCTAGCCCAGCGGGATACAAGCGACAAAATTCAGAAAGACAAAGCGAAACGTACAGACCAATCATCAACTCCAGAACAATGGAACTAGAGGGAGTAGAAAAAACAACTCCAAAGGAAGTAGGAAAACACTGAAAAAGGAAGCCAACCAACGAAGTGAGTAGAGGAGGCACCAAGCAAGAGATTGAGAACGCCAAAAGAGTTTGAGGAGCTCAACAAAGGAAATGGAAGGTACTAAAAAAAACAGGATGAAAGTGAAAAAAAGGAATTAGAACACACATTCAATCAAGAAGAAGGAAAGGAAAAAGCCTCAGCGTAAGTAGAATGAGGAAGCAGAACAAGAATAACAGACTCGGAAGATAACACAGGCATTAAAACAGCTTCAGAATACTTATGAAAAATTAAAAAATACACAAACTGGAAAACCAGGAAATATAGGTACACTATGAAAAGGTCAAACCCGTATCATAGGAATAGAGGAGGAGAAAATTGTCCAAGGAAGAGTATTGATCAGATCTTCAACAGAATAATAGATGAAAAACTTCCCCAAACTAAAAATAGACAAACCTACAATACAAAAGCACATCTGGCCCCACAGACAAGCATCGAAAAGAAAAAGAACACACCCACGCCAATATATAGTTCGAATGTAGATGCCCCAAAATAAAGACAAAAATCTGAAGGTGCACAACAAGAGAAACAGTACATACAAAGGGAAACCCATCAGAATTACAACTGACTTCATGCCTCAAAACCATGTAAAGCAAGAAGAAAACATGGAGCAAAGCATTCCACGTGTTAAGGGACAATAGATGCCACACCCAGAACTACTTTAACCAGCAAAAATGTCGACTGATACTTGAAGGAGAGAGACAAATCTTTCCTACATGCAATAAACAAGATGATGGAATACATGTACTGGGGAAAACCAACTCTTCATAAAATAGCTTGAAGCAATTCAAAAAGGGTAGAAGAGAGGAGCAACATTCCTCAAACACCTAGGAAAAAGAACTATAAACATAACCATAGGAGCAAAATCAGAGGCTAAAGCCCAAATGGATAATAAAATGAAAGGAAGCCACATCCATCCTTTCAATTTGTAACCTTAAATATTAATGGGCTAAAACGCCCCAATCAAAAGGCATAGACTGGGAGAAATGGATGAGAACAAAACAATCGATATTCTGTCTAAAAGAAACCCATCTCAATTTCACGATAGGCACCAACTTAAGTGAAGGATGGAAAGAAAGTATTCCAAGCAAATGTACCAAAAAAGAAAGCCAGTTGTGGCGATTCTAATATCAGACAAATAGACTTCAAAGCAAAGAAATCAAAGAACAAGAGGCACTACAATCTTTATTAAGGAACAATTGACGATGAAGAATTCACAACAATAAATATATATGCACCAAACCCCAGTGCACCAAACTTTATAAAGACCAATGCGTCAGGATCTTCAAGGCACAGATTAACCCCAGCACACTATACTAGGGGACTTCAATACACCACCATTAAGTCCCCTTGAACAGGTCAACAGGACAAAGGGTAAACAGAGAGACATCCGAACTAAATGAAACAATACAAACAACAAATGGAGACATCACAGACATCTATCGAATAATTTCACCCAAAACACCAGAGAATACCACTTTCTACTCAGCACCTCATGGAACATTCTCCAAATGAGATCCTATACTGGGACACAGGGAAAAACTCAACAAATATAAAAAGATTTAAATATTTCATTAATGCATTCTATCAGACCACAATTCAATAAACTCAATATCAACAACAGATAAACCCTACATCCTACAGGCACATTGGAGACTAAACACCACGCTCCTGAATAATGAGTGGGTCCAAGGAAGAAATAAAGAAAGAAATAAAAACATTTCCTGGAACTCAATGACAATGATATAACACAGCAAAATCTATGGACACTTTAAAAGCAGTCCTGAGGGAAGTTTATAGCTCTAAGTGCCTACATTAAAAAAACAGAAGAACACAAGTGAATGACCTAAACACTTAACACTGGCAGCTAAAAATACTTGAGAAACACAACAAATGAACCCTAAACGGACAGACAGAGAAATAACAAAAATCAAGAGCAGGAGATCAATGAAATAGAAACAAAGAAAACATACAAAAAATCAATGATCCAAAAGCTGGGGTCTTTGAGAGAATAAACAAGATAGGACAGACCTCGAGCCCAGTTAACCAAAAGAAAGAGGGACAACTCCAAATCAACAGAATCAGTGATGAAAAGGGAAACATCACAAAGACAAGGAAAAGATCCAGACAATCTAGACGGGACTACTTCAAAAACTTATACTCGACTAAGGTTTGAAAACCGAGAAGAAATGGATGAATATCTGAAATCCTGGGAATCACCAAGCTCAACCAAGAGAGATTGACAGCCTAAACAGACCAGTAGTACAGGGAAGAAATCGAAGATGTAATAAGAGCCCTCCCAACCAAAAAATGCCCAGGCCCCGGATGGTTTCACGGCAGAATTTTATAAAATATTTCAAAAAGACATACGACAATTACTACTTAAATTGTTGAGAAGGATACGGAGGGACCGTCTCCAAAATTCCTTCTAGGAAGCCCACATTACGCTACTACCAAAACCAGGGAAAGATACACCAAAAAGGAGAACTATAGACACATCTCCCTATGACACAGATGCCAAAATTCTAAACAGATTTCTGGCAAATCGCATACAGACTCCACATCAAGAAAATCATCCACCATGACCAAGTTTGATTCATACCAGAGAGGCAGGGAGGTTCAACATACGAAGAATCAATACATCATCAACATAATCAATGGACTTGAAGGACAAAGAAACCACACCATGCATCTCAATTGATGTTGAAGAAGCCTTTGACAAAAGCCAGCACCCTTTCGGTTTAAAGTCCTGGAGGTAATTGGCCTAGAGGGATCATTCCTCATGTAAATCAAAGCCAATACAGGAAACCCACAGCCAATATCATCCATAAATGGGGAAATGACAGAAGCAAATTCCCCTTGAGGTAGGAACTCGACAAGGCGCCCCCTGTCACCACTCCTCGTCAATAGAGTGCTGGAAAACCCTTGCAAGGGCAATAAGGCAAGAAAAGGAAATTAAAGGAGTTCTAATTGGAAAAGAGGAACTCAGCTATCCCTTTTGCTGAGGCTATGATTGTCTACCTAAGGGATGGCAAGAACCCACCAGATAACTCCTAGAAATGATTAAGAGCCTTTGGTAAAGTGGAAGGATACAAAATAAATCCTAAAAAATCAGTAAGCCTTTCTTTACACACCAACAACAAGCAACTGAAGAAGGACTACAAGGAGACCTTCCCACTCACAATAGCCTCAAAAACAATAATACCTAGGAACAAACCTAACCAAAACCCAAGGATCTCGACAACAAAATGTTAAAGCCCTGAAAAAGGAAATTGAGGAAGACATCAGAAGATGGACAAACCTCCCCTCTCATGGATTGGGGAAAATTAACATATAGTAAAAATTGCCATCCACCAAAACGAGTTTACAGATTATAATGCAATCCCAATAAAATCCCAAGAAGTTTCTTCACAGGCTTGGACAAAAAAATCCCTACATTCATTTGGAAAAAAAAAGACCACGAATAGCTAAAGCAATCCCTAGTGAAAGAGAGCAATACAGGGGGGATCGCGTATACCAGACATCAACACTATACTACAGGGGCTATAGTATAAAAACAGTTGGTATGGCACAAAAACAGACATCCAGTTGACCAATGGAATAAAATGAAGATCCAAACCGAGCTCATACAATTTCAGCCACCTCATATTTGAAAGGGGGCCAAGAAAACACATGGCAGAAAAAACAGCATCTCAGCAAGTGGGTTGTTGGCAAAAACTGGCTCACCACTTGTAGAAGAATGAAATAAAACCCCTATCTCTCACCTGTACAAAGGCAACTCCGATGGACCAAAGACCTCATGTGAAAACCCCAAACGCTGGAGGTGGATAGAAGAGAAGCTTGGCAGCAGATACTACAAGACATAGGTGTAGGAAAAGACTTCCTAAAATCAGACAGCAGCTGCACAAGAAATAAGATCGACAATTGACAAATGGGACCTCTTAAACCAAAAGTTTCTATACATACAGAAGGAAGCAATAACGGAAGTGAGGAGAAGACCCACAGAATGAGAAGAAAACCTTCACAGCAGAACATCTGACCAAGCATTAATTTCCAGAGTATACAAGCTACTCAAAAACAAAGAGAGCAAGAGAAGAAAGAAATAAAATGAATCCATCAAAAGATGGAGCAAAGATCTGAATAGAGACTTACAGGAGGAAATTAGGATGCTGAGAAACTAAGAAACATCTTAAGAACTGTTCAACATCGTCTGATAATAAGGGAATGCAAAATAAAACCACTTTGAGATATCCACCTTACTCCCATAAGACTGCTAGGATCAAGGAACACGAATGTTACCAAATGCTGGAGAGGTTTTGGGAAAGGGGAACACTTCATCTGCTGGTGGGAATGTAAACTAGTACAGACCACTATGGAAAAGCAGTTGGGAGAACCCTATAAAGACTCAAAAGAGCCTCCATTTGGACCCAGTCATACCACCACCCTGGGTATATACCCCACAAAGACACAATTTACTTCAAAGATTACATGCCCACTATGTTATTGCAGCATCTGTTCACAATAGCAAAAAGCTGGAACCGCCCAGGTCCCCTCATGGGACGAGTGGATAGAGAAAAAGTGGAGCATGTATATCATTGGAGTTCTATGCAGCAGTAAAAGAGGGGACAACATCATGACTTTTGCAGGTCAAGATGGAACATAACTGGAAGACTATTGGTTAAGTGAAGTTAACACAGTCCCCAGAAAAAAAAGATAACAAAAAAATGGTGTCCTCATATGTGGCATCTAGTACCAACAAACCAGTATATAAATATTTCTCATGGAGAGGGATGCATAGTAAGATAGAACAACAACAAAGACTGCATCAGAAAATGGGACTGAAATGGTGGAATTGGAAGGGGGGATAGAGGTTGGGAGAGGGAGCACCGGATTGTCAATATTCCATCAGGCATATTTATTGATTGGAGTCTCAGCAAGTACTATTCACCAGACACTGTTACGAAGGTAACAGGTGTTTTGAGGACTTAGTAAAGTAAATTGTGTATATTAAACAACAAATTGGGTTTACCGACTCTGATAAAAACCGGTAAGCATCTGAGTTTAAATTAGATATTAAATTTGCTGGTTGTCCACATTGTTTTTACACAAAATCTCTAGAGCAATAACTTTGGGATTAGGCACATACAATGTCTCTATAATTTTCTGTGTACGTATCACCTTATGTAGCATTCTCTTTAAGATGTTTTTTTTAAAGCAAAAAATTAAGTTTGCTTCCAAGGTTAAGCATATCTAGTCACACCCAAAAACAACATGGGTTAATTTGATGAATTCTGTGCCTTGCTATCCACCCTAGAGTTATGTTATAATACACGTCTTCTGGCGACTCAGTGGTTTAAAAAAAAAAAAGGGGGGCGATACAGACAGCGAAACTTTTCAGTCAAAAACCTGCAATTTCAATTAATCTTAAACTACTAGGAAAAACTTGATTGTTTTTTCCAACAGAGACAAATGTCACCAACCTAACGGCTGAAAAGAAAAAGATACAGCTTGCATTGAGTAGGATGTACCAAAAATGGCAACTGAAAAGGCTGACCAGTCTGAACACACTGGAAAGGAAGAAAAGCCTCAGATTGCCATAAACATCGAACCCTTCTGTGGATCCCACATGTAACAACTATTTTAATGAGTCCTAATGAAATCTTATACCTTCTAGGGCAACAAAGGTTTTGTATGACTTTCTTGCCTTCCCTCCCCCCATTAGAACAAGGAGAAATATGGAACGGATTGTTGAATGTCAGTTCTCCAACGGGAAATTGGAGACAACTTATTAAGAGGTTAATCTCTTTATAAAACGGTTACAAATGCCTCTTTCATATTTACTAATAGGACCCATAGAACGTGAAAAGGATTTTACTCTGATCATGAACCAAATATAATACTAAAGTCACTTCTCTTAGCTTGCATTTAAGCAAAATATATTAATGCAGGAGCTCTGACTCAGCAATGGATGTTTCTACCAGGGGGATGTTGGCCATGGGGATCCAAGTCCCCCACAAAGGTTAAGGGCTCCTTGCCTCCTAAGTGGGATACCTGCAGAGGAGAGGCGATAAGGACCTCAGTGCGAAGACCCGAGTTAACATGGGAGGGATGTATTGGAGCCCGCACATTGCAAGGGTACAGATGGCCTTCTGGAATGCCAGAGAGAGCTGTTCCACAAAAGGCAACTAAACCAATAAAGCAAATACGGTCCTCCTTGAGTCAAGCAAGGATCCACCATCAGCACCAGCTACACCTCCACCTCCTGGAAAGATGGTGCAGCAGAGCGGCAGCCATGTGCCCTGTATGATCCCCAAACTTAATTGGCTGTTGGCTCTTTCCTTGGAGGAAATAACCCATGGCGGATCCACAAGCCTACATACTCTACAGTTAGGATATGTTCATAAGCACAGTAAGACCCTGTTATTATTTATCAGGGGAGTAAAAATGTAATTCATGAGATTAACATATCATCCAAACATATGTGTTCTATGCCAACGTAACCTACCATAACTATTAGTTGCTGCTAAATACCTATATACATCTAATTGCTTGTTTCATTAGTGGATCGAAAGGTTACTCCCTGAAACAAACGTCAGCCCATGAAAGGAAACACCAGAATTGACGCAGAATCCAAGTCAACAGCTCCAGAGAGAGAGGGACAGTTTTACTTCTCATCCACCTGTGCACCCTTTTCTAAGCCTAGGGAACAATCTGCGGAAGAGGGGGCGTGGTAGAATGTAAAGGCTGCGATTGGGGTGAACGGTGAAACTACAGCGATGTAGTCTGGACACTCATTTGATCAACTTGATTGAACAAACAACCTGTCAACCTCCACTGAATGGTGGGACTGTGGGGGTTTGGGCACAACAGTCTATAGATTGGTTTTGCACGAAGGATGCTTATACTCATGGATTATCACTTATAGCTAAAAAATGAAAAAAAAAAACAAAACCTGAAAGATGCAGGACAGTTATGGCAGAATGATCTGGGATGGGGTGGGGGTGGGGGGGAAGGGAAAGGGAAATATGCCTGATCTGAATTGGAAAATGATGTATAAAATGCACAAACCATCAATAAAAATTAAATAAAAAAAAATAAACAAATAAAAATAATAATAATAAATAAAAAAATAATTTAAAAAAATGGTTTGGAATGCCCTAGAAGAAAATTTCAAATTATATGTGGTTTCCAAGTCTTGAGCACAGACCAGCATATATGGGGTGAAATTTATCATTCCAAATGTTACAGCTATGTAAGGAATTAAAACATTCCTATTGAACAACGATGAGTTCTGAGAAATTAGCCTTTGAATATGTTGAATATGTGCTTTTACTTTATTTGTACTTTATATGTGTATAGATGTTTTGTCCACATCTTCTGCTTTTAACAAGTAACCATCTCTCATGCTCTGAAATTATCATTTTATTTTATTTTATTTTTTAAAAAAATTTTTATTTATTTCTGTATGTGTATCAATGTACTGTCTGCATGCAGGTTTGTGCACCCATGTCGTGCAATGCCGCAGAGGTCAGAAGAGTGTGTCAGATTCCCTGGGAACTGGAGTTCTCCTTGAATTGGAGTTTCAGACGGTTCTCAGACACCATGTAGGTGCTGGGGATCGAACCTGGGTCCTCTGTAAGAGTGGTCAGTGCTCTTAACCGCTAGGCCATCTCTCCAGTCCTGAAATTATCATTTTAAAAAAACTAGAAGGAATTCCCTTTGTAACATAGTAAAGAATGATAACATAATTGGTTCTTTTTAATGACTGACATTCTTTTTTATATTTTTGGTCTTTTCAGGACAGGGAGTCTCCATGTAGCCCCAGCTGTCCTAGAATTCGCTCTACAGACCAGGCTGGCCTTGAACTCACAAAGATCCACCTGCTTCTGCCTCCCAAGTGCTAGGATTACAGGTGTGGGTCACCATGCCCGGTTATGACTGACATTCTTATGGTTTGTTTGTTTAAGGAAATTGATTTCTCCACATTGACAAAGTAAAAATGTTTGGATAGACTTTTATGTAAAATATGTGAAGGAAATTGTGCCTATATTCTGTGTGTGTATGTGTGTATTTGTGTGTGTGTGTGTGTGTGTGTGTGTGTGTGTGTGTGTGCGTGTGTGTACACATTGTATATGTGTCCACAGGAGTTTCTGAGTACCAATCCCAACCTGCGTTCATATATCTATGTAGGTCAGACTTTGATGCCGGGGTCATTATCTCCCTTTGTCCACTAATTCTTTTGAGAGGGCATCTCTCTTTGAACTTTAAGTTCAGCAGTTGGCTAGACTGTTTAGCCAGTGAGCTCTGCAGATTGTGTTTCCTGAAAAACTGGCATTGCAGGCAGATACTCTCATGTGCAAGGTTTTACACTGATGCTGGGAATCCAATTTCAGCTCTGTATGTTGTAAAGCAAATATTTTACCCATTGATCCATTTCTCAGCTCCAGTTTTGTGTAAACCTTCAGTCACACATCTTCTTATATGATTTTCTGACTTATCGCTTAGATGAGATAGGATTATGATTGGTTAAATCATGTCTGGTTAATTGTACTTTTAATGTATTGGGGCCCAGATCCCCAGATAGATACTATACCACACAGAGTGACTGGAACACACAGAACTGAGCATAGAAAGATTCTTACTTGATGATCTGGGAGGGGCGTTGGTTGACAGAGGCAGGCTCAACAGAGGTCTATAAATGGAGAAATTAGCTACAGGCTCTCCTACAAGTCAATTTCTTTTCTTGTTTTTTGTTTTTTGTTTTTTTTTTTTTCAGTGTGAAATGAAAATCCCACTGCTGGAGATGGTGAGAGAGCCCCATTTAGAGTATTGTTTAATATAGTAATGGGACAGTTCAGCAGCTTTGGTGGGTTATTTGTGGTCCTTTTCCCCCTACTTCCCCTCTAGATATGAAATAAAATTAGAGAGAGTAATAGACATAATTAACTGAGTCTCATCTCAGAAGAATAATTTATTACCAGGTTAAAACTCCTCGAAGTAGAATGCAAAAAGACTTGTGGTGATTATCATACAAGGCCTTTCACACTTTTTCCTGAACAAGTATTCTTTTTCCAAAAATGCGAAGGAGTTAAATTATTCGACAAAATGAGCCACCCCTATTCTCCACTTGAAATGTCTTTATCAGACGATTTTTCAAACTTCCTTAAAAATGATCATACCCCCCCCCAAATATCCACTATTTCAAAGTGAAAAAAATAACTTACTACTCAAACCTTCACCTCGCATTAAGAACAACACAAGCAAAGCGGGTCAACTAGTCACCTGCTTGACCAGGTTACTAGCTCCAAGTGTAGCCTATAATTCTGGTGTTCAAGTGGTTATAAGCAGATTGAGAACTGACAGTCCAGAAAAAAATTCATAAATAGTAAGACATTAAGAACATGACACCCACAGTTTACCATACCAACATCGGAATAACTTTAAATAAATTATTATGTTGGACCTGTTTCTTCCAAGGTATTCTTCTAAATATTGGATCAAGTTCAGACAAAGACATCTAAGCAAGACAATGACAAGTTACTCTGAATTCTCAGATAACAAATAACAGCTATTCCTTTTAATTGTGTGAGTGTGTGTGTGTGTGTGTGTGTGTGTGTGTGTAGGCTAATGGTCATTAGCAGGTGTCTTCCTAATTTCTCACTACCTTAACTTTTAGACAGGGTCTCTCAGTGAACCTAGAGCTGGCTTTTTGACTAGGCTGGATGGCCAGCGCCCTCTTAGGAACCCTCCTGTCTCTGCTCTAACCACATAGACTGATAGACTCATGCAGTGGTTCCTTGCTTTCACATGGGTGCTGACTATTGAAACTTGGGTCATGATGTTTGTGCAACAAGCCTTTTACTCACTGAGCCATGCCTCCTGCTCTGAGTAACATCTGTTTAAGTGGCATTATGAAACCAATCATAACAGTCAAAACCACATATGTAGTGAAGTTGGCTGAACAATGATATTCCAAAAATGTGTTCTAGCCACAGTGGGTTTGGAGGAAAATGTGTAAGATGAGGGTCCCAAGGGAAAGGATGTCCAAGGCTTCATTCTCATGCCTCCTTTTGTCTATACTTTGTCTTGACTGGAACTATGTCAGACTAAAGGTGGCAATTTGTGAGGCAGCTTAGTCACATGGACTACTTAATAATTCTTTTTTGTTTTTTTTGACACAGGGTCCCCCTGTAGCCCCAGCTCTCCTGGAACTCTCTATGTAGACCAGGCTGCTTGCCTCTGCCTCCAGAGTGCTGGGATTAAAGGCATGTGTCACCACACCTAGCTACTATTAATTGTTTACTGAGGACATCTTTTCCCATTCTAAATGGGTTATGTCTGAGAATTTCTGTTCTTTTAAAGGACTGATGAGTGTACTTATTTTTTTAATTTTTTATTTATTCTTTATGTATATGAATGTACTGTCTGCATGCAGGTCTGTGCACTTGTGTCGTGCAATGTCGCGGAGGTCAGAAGAGGGCGTCAGATTCCCCTGGAACTGGAGTTAAAGACAGTTCTCAGCCACCATGTGCGTGTTGGGGATCGAACCCGGGTCCTCTGCAAGAGCAGTCAGTGCTCTTAACCGCTAGGCCATCTCTCCAGCCCAAGTGTACTTATTTTAACCCCCATCTTTGGAATTGTTTGTATTCCATCTCTGTTATTTATGTGTTTATTTTATTTTTTTTTTCTGTCTTTTTGAGACAGTGTCTTCCTGTAGCTCCAGCTGTCCTGGAACTTACTATGTAGACCAGGCTGGCCTCGAACTCACAGAGATCTGCCTGTCTCTGCCTCCTAAGTGCTAGCATTAAAGGCGTGCACCACCACGCTGGGCTCTATCTCTGTAAGTACTGGAAGAGCTCTCGAATTAAAAGCTGAAAACCGAAGTCTCTCTCTCTCCTTTACCATAATTAACTCTAGTCATGTAACTAATTTCAATTTTATTGCAGAAGTTTTCAGAACTTCAGCATACAGAAGTGCATGATGTCAGAACTTCAGCATGCAGAAGTGCATGATGTCAGAACTTCGACATGCAGAAGTGCATGCTATCAGATCTTCGGCATGCAGAAGTGCATGATGTCAGATCTTCGGCATGCAGAGTGCATGATGTCAGATCGTCGGCATGCAGAAGTGCATGCTGTCAGAACTTCGGCATGCAGAAGTGCATGATGTCAGAACTTCGGCATGCAGAAGTGCATGATGTCAGAACTTCGGCATGCAGAAGTGCATGATGTCAGAACTTCGGCATGCAGAATTGCATGACGTCAGAACTTCAGCATGCAGAAGTGCATGATGAGTTAAGTCCAAGAAAGGTCACAATGATAATTCCTTGGGGGATTCGTTAAACATATTTTTAAAGTGTTAGTGCTTTTTGCCCTTCTACTTAAAATAAGTGTAAATAATTCAACTAATATAGCTTCTATTTATTGCTCTGCACAGAATGCAACATCCTGACACTAGTGGAAGGGAAATGAGAAATGGATTTGTCACGTGTCTAAATGTTCTGGCAATCCTATTTCTTGCCAGCTTTTCCCTTCTTCGAAAGTGAAGATAATTCTCTGTCTGCTTAACTCTCTTTTCGTTCAGATCAATAGTCAGCTGATAAGCAGATGGCCAGGAGGCCCTGGAATAAGAGACTGGCTGCTGACAATTCAAGATCTCTTCCTTAGTGAATGGCACATCAATCCATGCTAAGAATCTGATAGTTCCTGGCACACTGCATCTTTAGAACCAAAGCGAGATATTTGTTTTGAACCACACAGAGAGCACATTACTGATGGAGTATACTAACAAGACATTTATGGAAAGTATTTTTTCAAACACTTTGCAAACAGAATCAGCACAGCCTTATCACGACCCTCTCCTGTGGGATACAGTAGGGATATGATAATGAGACGAATATGATTTAACCACAGAACCCACATGCTCTGTGTCTTCTTCAGAAATTCTTTGGAGACTCTGTGTCTCCAGGGATTTCTGCCTAGTAATTGTGATTCATATGTTAAAAATAATATAAGGGCTGTTTTCTGCCTATGTGATGAACTTACATTGTTATTTACTGTATCCCATAAGTGCCATACCATTCCATTTATCTAATATACAGAATTATCATACATTTCTGTGCCTTGATTATAATTATCCTACCATGTCCTGAAATGTCTTGACATAATGAGCTATGACCTAATTATGATAGTCTATGTTTCTTTTTATTCTCTATTGAAAAAACTGATAATTTCATATTCCTCACACATTCATGGAAAATTACAGCACATTTACTTATTAGACTGTCTCTATGACCTTAGGGTGAATTTGGGAAGATATGGTGGTAGAAGCTTGAGGTGGTTGGTCACATTGATTCCACAGTTAAGAAGCAGAGATGGATGAAGGATAATGCTCAGCTCAATGTGCAAAGCTTCCAAAATATTGTTTAAAATAGGAAAGCATTTGAGATGTTATTTAAGTTTACAGTCCTTCAGAATTTTGTGACCGTTTTTAAGTTGGACTGGCAGTTACATTGTTTAGATAAGATTACACAGATAAACACCACAACTACCACCATTAGCAGCAGCAGGAGCTGTAGCAACAGGCAAATTTGTTAGCTACAGGTCCTAAGTTGTTCTGTTGTTCCTGCTTAAATCTTAACTCATTTTATAGGTTTAAACTTGGATCTCTGGGTGAAACCCTCTGTGGAATTCATATACATTTTATTCCCTTTTACTTTAGTGGAAAATAATAGTTTCAGGCACAAAAAGGATTTGGAAATTGCTGTGCTGTGAAATCACCATTATTTCAAACAACATATATGATATGCTTCAGTCATAGGACTCCACAGAAATAGTCAGACTCCATTGAAAACCTTCTGACATGTCTGACCAGGATGCTTTCCACTTTTTTTTACAATGATTCTTGCATTCCTTATTTGTAAAATATGGCAACATTTTCTATTCATCAGGAAAATTGACTAAAAGTAATATAACTTATCTTGGCATATAGAAGTTTTCCAATAATGAGTACTTTTATTCTTACTTTTATCATTTATTAATCATCATTTGTATGCAGTTATTTCCTTTAGGAACTGATATAGGTAATGTAAAAAAAAACTCCCATGAAAAATTCAATACTTCACAGAAAAGTCACTAGTCCAACCAAGCCATAAATTGTGAATACGAGAGTGGGCTTTGATCAATTCATCTTATTATATAAGAAATCATATAATAAAAAGAACTGGGTCATATCAAAGATAAAAAGCAAAATATTAGATAAAATGACAATGAAACATTTTTCTGAGAAACTAATTTTAAGCTGAATGTCCAAGAAGGTGCAATCTCACACGGGGCACACTCTTGGGTACAACATTCTTCATTGGTGACATGCTCTTCCGTGTCAGTGGCTTCTTAGAAGTACTTCTAATAATCAGAAATCTTTTATAGGACATGAAAAGTGGGAACATTATACCTTGTTTGTGTTTCTTCTATTTCAGAACTTGCCTTATTTGAAAAGAGTAGAGATTTTATTTCCTTGAAATGAACATAAAGAAGAAAAATAACCACTGAATTTGGTTTTTAGAATCTGGGTCATATCCCAGAGCTCAAAAGGTTTGTACAAATACCGTGCATCTAGCATGTTTGAAAACTGATTCGTGGCAGTGAGATGGGGAGGACACTCTCTGACCCCTAAACTCTCATTTACTTTCACTGTTATATGAAGAAAAATATAGTTGGGGTATTTTCCTTTTCTAATTTTCTTTTCTTTCTCAGACAGTGCCTCATATGGCCTAGCCTGGCCTCAAACTCTCCACATAACCAAGAATATTCATGGAATTTTGTCCTTCCCACTTCCGAGCCTGGAGATTGCAGGGGTACAGCAACATACCTGAGTTAAGCAGGTTAAGCAGTGGCTGGGTTCGCACTCAGGGCTCCCTGCCTGCCTGGCAAGCACTATGCCAACTGAGCTATGTTCCCAGTCCTACTTCTCATTTGCATTCATTCAGATTCACATAGTGCTTTCTTCTAGTCAGTAGTGATCTTTGTGGAACTGGCTGTGATACACTCTAAGCAGAGAAGTTGCTGTCTGGAGGTGACAACATTTCCCATCTTTTGTTTCCCTGATGCTTCCTTAGCCCTTGATCAAAAAGTATCCAGATAAATTATACATATATACATACATAAACATATTGACATACATATTGAATATGCATATTTATATATATTTATGTGTGTGCTGTAAGATACTGTGTCTACACAGTTGTAAAACTATCTGATTTTTAGATGCTAAAATAAATCCCTGTACCTGAGTCTCTATGTTGCCCTGAAGACCAGGTGTGGATATGTCTTGACGTGATCCATTCAAAGGTGCAAACTGAGAATCAAAATCAGAATTTTTTTCCTTTCTTTTTTTTTTTATTTTTGAGACAGCTTCTCCCTTTGGCCCTGGCTGGTCTGGAGCTTCCTATATAGACCAGACTGGCCTTGAACCCACAGAGATCCACCAGCCTCTGCCTCCCGAGTGCTGGGATTAAAGGCATGCCCCACCATGCCCAGCAGAAAATCTTTTTAAAGAATTTAAAGAAAACTGACACCTCTCCTCCATGCATCCATCAAGGGCCAATCGCTCCTCAGCCAGGGATAATACTTTTTGACCACATCCTGAGGGAATAGTGGCCAAGGGCTTGAGTAGAGGAAATGGGCATAGAGTGGACTTGATTAAGAGACATTGTATGCATGTACAGAATTCTCACTCAAACAAAGCTGTTGAATGTATGTTTGAGTCTTTACAAGGATTAAAGATGATGAACTGTTTAGCCTTTTTGCTTTTAAATACTCTTTATTTTTATTTTATGTGTATGAGTGTATTGCCTGCGTGTGTATTCATGTTCTGCAATACCCGCGGAAATCAGAAGGGGTCATCAGATTCCCCTGGAACTGGAGTTGTGGATGATTGTTAGCCACCATGTGGAAGTTGGGAATTGAACCCAGGTCCTCTGCAAGAGCTGCAAGTGCTCTCAACCACTGAGCCATCTCTCCAGCCCATTTAACCTTTTCTTTGTCTTGTCAGATCCTGTTAGTTAAGAATCATAATAGTCCCAGAGAGCAGGGTGGATAAGGTTTACTATGAGTTCTATCCAGAGCCAAGTCCTCTGCCTTATCTATGCTTTGGCCAGTTATGGGCTTCTGTGCTCATCGGCCTCTGTTGCATGAAGATTTGCAGAAGAAAGTTGACAGATATCGACATGGGGACAGAAAGATTTTAAGAGCCAGGTGCAGGACCACAAGGAAACAGTCTTACGGGCTCTTGGGAATTTCCTCATAAAACTTACAGCAACTGTGACAACATGTACAAGACCCAAGCAAACTCAAACCAGACAAAACCCAGCACAGAACTGAGGAAATAGGTAGGAGGCTTCAACCCTAGTAGAGAAGCTACTGGAAGATGATTAGTACTGGGTAAGGGAGAGTTGATCTTAAAGAGAGTGGTACTGAGCAGGTTGAACAGGTTCCAAATGATGAACTCTCACGGAGGGATATCTGGGTACACAAACTCGATTTGATAGGCCTTAACATATATGACAGAATGCATGAAATTCTGTGGGTGGGCTATAAGGGGTTGCAGAGAAGGGAAAGGGGGCGTCTAAATATGATTAAGATTTATTGTTTGACAAATGGTATCCCTCATTTGTAGATGCTGGCACCCACCATTGAGTTGTAAGGCAAACTGAGCAACATCAACTTATATACCTCTTTCCCTGAAAGCAACTGTGCTCTTACAATGTAAATCCCTTAACAGGCTCTAGAATTAACCCACCACTTATTTTAGACTTTGTAATCTTGGTCTGTGGGTGGAGGGTATGTAAGGCATATTTTAGTGTAATATAAACTTAAAAAGGAAAAATGCGAATCCTGAAATATGATATGGAAATGACAGTTTGTGTACAGATGATATAATTTTAGTATAGGTGTGACATGTATATATGCATATGTTGAAAAAATAAAAAAAATTGTTAAAATAAAATTAATTTAGTTCAAAAACAAAAAAGATTCATTGTTCGAAATCCATAAAAATTAAATAAAATATGCATTGAATAAAAAGTATCATAATTGTGAGTGAGCCTGGATATGATGAAGTGTGCAGAGCGACTGTGTACATGCAGCGTGCTGTGAGTACTTCACCCCTTTTTAGACCACTCTTTAAAGGCAGCTGTGAATACGTGTTGCGTTTATACATGCAGCTTCTCCTCTGACACATCTTCCCACAACTGAGGACAATGTTACTGCCTAACTCCCTTACTTACAGCTTGCATGGACTTGTCCCTATACCTGCACATCCCTGTTCAGCATCACAGAGAGTGAACATGGACTTGTCCCTATACCTGCATATCCCTGTTCAGCATCACAGAGAGCGAAATTCATTCCTCAAGATGTTTATCTTCCCTCTCCATCTTGGTTGTTATGATAAGCAGAGATGAGGGTGAAGTGAATCCTCTGTAAGTAATATCACACGACTGGGCTAAAACAACAAGTAGCACAGACATCGACTGCAATAAAATCAATGCTTTATGCATATCTAAATGAGTCTTTAATGCAACATTTCCCCGACTTATGAATCAAATCAGTATAGATTTAATTATTCATTTTCTTCAGTTAATAGAAATGTGAAAAGATGTCTGAAAATCTGTGAAAATTCATCCCCTTCTCCCACCACAGTAAATTTCAATCTTAATTGTAACACTGGATATTCTTAGGAGACCCTCCTTCTTTAATTTGATCTTTCAAATTACCCATATTATCCTCTTCACTTATACTTCTCCAAACTAGCATGGCTATTATTATCATTAATATTATTAATCACTAGTATTGTACTTTCAATCCTTTCTCTGACAAAATAAATTAAGATTGCATGCCCAGTAGTGACCAATAGAAAGACGCTTTTTCCGATTTCCATATTGTTCTTTTGACAATCTATTACCCTTACAAAACATGACTCATTTCCATATCCTCTGCGTCTTAGACATAACACAAGATCAAACTATCATGATGTGTATGAGGTTAAAGACAATTATTTTTGCATTAATGTAATCTTTTTAAGGAGGCTTGCAAAATTGTGTTGAACTACTAAGTATAAGACAATTAAGCACAAAGCCCTTTCTGTCTCTCCCACTGTGTGAAAAATACTAAGGGATATCATGAGTGAATTAGCCCTTGAGCTCCTTTGCCTCCTTGGAGAGGACAAATTTCCAGGACAAAAATATTTCCTCTGAAAACTGTCTCAATACAAAACCTGAACCATCTCACACACAGTGTCTCCTCTTATCACTCCTGAACAGACTTTGGGGTTTGAAAGCATTTAGAAATTTGCTTAACTTCCCATTTCCTGACATAATGAGGAAATCAATGTGTCTTGCCTTTCGAAATGCTTGTGAGTCCAGAATAATTCAACAGGGTGTGCAACGATAAGCAGAAATGAAGCTGAGGGGAATCGCTCATCAATGCACCATCAGTGATAATTGACTGATAAGCGCATGCTAATGCACTGAGGGGGAGTCTACATATTCTGCATCTGTAGAAACAAACTTCAGCATTTTGTTAAAGGTTCAGTTTTCGTAGGATCGAAAGGTTACTCCTGAACAAACTGTCAGCCCATGAAAGGAAACAGCCAGAATTGACCAGAATCCAAGTCAACAGCTCCAGAGAGAGAGGACAGTTTTACTTCTCATCCACCTGTGCCCCTTTTCTAAGCCTAGGGAACAATCTGCGGAAGAGGGGGCGTGGTAGAATGTAAAGGCTGCGATTGGGGTGAACGGTGAAACTACAGCGATGTAGTCTGGACACTCATTTGATCAACTTGATTGAACAAACAACCTGTCAACCTCCACTGAATGGTGGGACTGTGGGGGTTTGGGCACAACAGTCTATAGATTGGTTTTGCACGAAGGATGCTTATACTCATGGATTATCACTTATAGCTAAAAAATGAAAAAAAATAAACCTGAAAGATGCAGGACAGTTATGGCAGAATACATGATCTGGGATGGGGTGGGGGTGGGGGGGAAGGGAAAGGGAAATATGCCTGATCTGAATTGGAAAATGATGTATAAAATGCACAAACCATCAATAAAAATTAAAAAAAAAAAAAATAAAGGTTCAGTTTTCAACTGCGAGTGATATTCCAGGGAACACACAAGATATGCTACAATTCAACAAGGAATTAGAGGGTGAGAGGTGAAACCAATTTGTTTCAGTAAAATACAGCCCTCTATGTTTAAATTTTGATTTACTTATATAATATTGCAAGGAGACAAGCTATTTGTTGATGGGAAAGCAAATAACAATACTTGTTGACCTTCATAGAACCTTATATCTCTCGGCTGTGTAACATTAATGGGTCTGTGACTGGAATTACCACGTGTGTACACATACATAAAGCTGCTTGCTTTGTGAGTTTGATGTGTCCTCAGTGTCCAGCAGAGTTCCTGCAGGGTGATTATAGGATGAATACAAATCTGCTTTAGATTTCTTAATCCTGCAAAGCTTATTTCACTGTAGCATTTGAGGCAATTAAATCAAACAACCCCATCACTTGCTTTTAAAACGGTTTATGTGCTGTTACCATTGGCTCTCTGCCAATGATTTTGGGAGATGTGGTAAGTTGCTTAGATGGTATCTCTTATATTCTCTCTTATTAACCAAATTATAGTATTTTCATGACATGTATCTGAAACAAAATGCTTGAAATTTCAATAACCTCTGCAATGGGGTTGGGTGATCAATGCAGCCAAAGCAAACTGTCTATGTGAGAGTTAAATCTAATGGAAACATGAAAGTTATTGGTGTGCGTGTCCTCTCAACACCACTGCCTCAGACTTTTCCTTATGGTATCCGGCATTTTCCTATATCGATTATATATTATCTTTAAGCCACAACTTAGATATTGTCTCTTTAAAGTAGGTTTCTAGTTTTCTGCCCCAAATTTGAAAGTTGAGGGGGCTGGAGAGATAGCCTAGCGGTTAAGAGCACCGACGCTCTTGCAGAGGACCCGGGTTCGATCCCCAGCACCCACATGGCGGCTAAGAACCGTCTGTAACTCCAATTCCAGGAGAACTCCAGTTCCAGGGGAATCTGAGACCCTCTTCTGACCTCCGCGGCATTGCACGACACGGGTGCACAGACCTGCATGCAAACAATACATTCATACACATACAAAAATAAATAATAAAAAAAAAAAAGAAAGTTCAGTGGTTTTGCAAGAGTAATGCTTTAAATCAGTTTTTCCATATGCAGTCATCCAACCTTCTAGATAACACATTGATTTTTACCATTTCTGTAACTATATTTTTCCAGACTACGATGTGTGTGTGTGTGTGTGTGTGTGTGTGTGTGTGTGTGTGTGTGTTGGGATGGGGAGGGATGTTTTAAATGAACCTAGGACCTTCTCATGTTAGACAGGCATTCTACCACTGAGCTACCCTGAGCCCCAGAATGCCATCTAACTGGAAGTTTACATACTATTTGCAGTCCCTTGTAGCTGCCTTCTTTTTTTAATTTTATTTTTTTATGTGTATGAGTGTACTGTCTGCATGTAGGCTTGTGCACCCATGTCCTGCAATGCTGCGGAGGTCAGAAGAGGGCATTGGATTCCCCTGGAACTGGAGTTAAAGAAGGTTCTCAGCCATGTGGGTGCTGGAGATTGAACCCGTGTCCTCTGCAAGAGCAGTCGGCGCTCTTAACCACTAGGCCACGTCTCCAGCCCTGTAGCTGCCTTCTTTGACTGCACACTGTTCGGTCAATATTCACTCATCTGTTTTCCTTCTGCATAGGTCATTTGTTTTCTTTCCAAATACGATTCAACTTGGTGAATGTGCCAGTTCACTTGTTCAGCTTTTGATACAGAGTAGCATCCTGCTTAGTTCCAATTTTAGGGAAATTTCTTTATAGATTTTATCAACATTAACATGCAGGTTTCTTATAGACTTTCTTCAGCTTTTGGATAAATATATTAAACTGTCATCTGTACTCCAGAGCATGTTTACTTTTTTTAATAAAATGCCAAACTGTTGAAATAGTTGGAATATTTTACATTACAGTAGCAATGAACTTGTCCCTTGTATCATTGTGTACTATATTCTCCACATTAATTTAGGCACCTCATATATTTATTTCATCTGTAATGCAAGGTGAACCAAGGTTCCTTAAGGAGTACTCTCTCTTAATTCAGTTTAACTCAGCTGCTCAAAGGAAGGTTATTGGGGTTATATTAACCTCATCAAGGAAGGTATCAGGTGGGATCCCGCCCTTCCTAAAGGAGATTTCAAAGAGCAAAAGGAAAAAAGGCAAACATGTTATAGACATGGGAAAGTTCTCTGGAAACTAAAACGAGGCTATGGTTGACATGGCTTCAGTGTTAAAATTGCAAAGAGTCAATTCTGACAAAAACCTAGGTGATTAGAATGGGAGCCCAGCAGTAGTTACCATCATAAACTCAAGTATTTGAGCACTTGGTATATTGATCCCAGTTGTTGGTGCTCTTTGGAGCAATCATGGAATTCCTAGGAAGTGTCCTTTCTGGAGAAAGCATCTCTGGGGGCGGGGTTTGAGAGTTCATAACCTTCTCACAAACACAGTTTGTTGTCTCTCTGCTTGAAGATATGAGAAGTCAGCTTTCTGTTCCTGCAACCTATGCCTCCCCTCCATGATAGACTCTTATCCCTCTGAACTTGTAAGCCAAATAAACTCTTGCTTTTATAAGTTGCCTGATCTTAGCATTTTATAGTAGAAACAGAAAATTAACTTGTACAAACACTTTTGTCTTAGAAGAATCATAGATCAGAAGACATGATTTTTCTTCTTGTTGATAACAGAAATTAATATAAAAATACAGAGTTATCTCTACTATTAAAGGAAATATCACAATGAAGAAATTGAAACAGTGAAAATATTAAAAGTACCCATGTTATTCTTCATATGGTGAAGAACTACCCACCTTGAATTCTGGAGAATAACAAAATGTGTTAAATTAGGTTGAAAACAAAACAAACTAACAAACCTCCAAAATGTAATACATGTTTTAGCTCATATATTTAGAAATTATATCACTTCTTATGTATCTTAAACTGAGTTATCCAGGAGACCAAACTATTGTCCTGTCATATTATAATGAAATATAAATATAATTTCTATTCATATTTTACTGCAGAGTTCAGTTTTAGTTTGGTGAAACTTCATTGGGGACATCCAATTTACCATCTAGCTCTAAAATAATCTCCCTCCATCCCTCCATCCCTCCATCCCTCTGTCCCTCCTTCCCTCCCTCCCTTTCTCCTTTTCTCTCCAAATCCTCCTATGTGGTCCAGATTGTCTTGAACTTGGAATTCTTCAGTTTGTGGAGGTCTCAGATTATGGGTCACACATTATGCCAGTTAAATATAAGGAAGGATTTTTGTCCTTAAGGCTAAGGAAATCTAAAGAACCCAAATATCCTTCTAAAATAGTTTGTGATGAGGCCCTTATAAACCAGTGAGGATGCATGGAAATCTCAGTTCGTCACTTCTAGTGACTATGTTGAGAATCACCTTCTAGAGGGTCACTTGCTTAAAGCCTGGTCCCCGAGGGTGTCCCAATTTGCCCATTTTATGAAATGAAGTTTGTGAAGGAAGTAAAATTATTTTAGAGCTAGGAATCAATTATATTGTACACCTTATTATTTCCATGACCTTTATCTGCTTTAGTGGACAGAAGAGGCTCCCAACTGAATAATTCTACTGTTAGTTATTATTTTTGGCTTGAATGAGATAGTAGTTCTTCATAACAGGAATCAATGATAGAAGTGAAAACATTCATGAGAAGGTACACTGAGAGGGTATCCTCACTATTGGAAACCTGGGAGGCAGTTGGGTATCAAGGAAGCATGGACACGTCATAGTGAGTAATTGGAATATGGATGGCTTCTTTAATATGGTCATATGCTTGTGAAAGAGTCAGAAAATTAAAGCTACTCATCTAGCACTTTGGTGAAAAAGTAGTAATTTTACAATTTTAACTCACTGAGAACTCAGTGCTCCTTGAGAAGTGTCATGTATATATTGCCAAAAGAAAGTGTGTTTTGCAAAAAAAAAAAAAATCTGAAAAATAGAATTATTTTCAGCTGAAGTGTTAAGGATCATTTTTCAACATGCCCTGAAAATATACATGCATTCTGAAAAAAGTCAATTCCTTTGCATCTTCTTGTAGAGAAATAACCTGTGTGGGCACTGTCAAACGCATAATTAAAATGATTCCTCAAATTGTAAATTCCAGGATCTAATTCTAGGTGACTTGTGTACTTAATTGTGACCTTATAAATGTCCTACTGCTTCTTTTCAGGAGAAAATTAGAACATATTTTCTAAATATACCATCATAGCATACATAATCACAGATATACTGAAATCATTAAATTATGAAAATAGCTGGTCAAGTCTATGAGTATAGGTTAGAGACTTTAGAAAACCAATTATGACAATTCTCTCTTCAGTAGAATATTTAAATGGTTAGAATTCATAAGCAATATGATAAAATATATATCAATCAGAAATTAAGAGTTCCTGTTGAATAACTGTTTCGGTTTGGGAATAAAAAGGAGAGATATGATCATTTCTGTTTTATACAGGGTTTTTAGTTACATTATTAACATAATCTCAAGTGAAAATGAAAAAGTAACCAGAAGTTAACTTTTATTTTTCAGGTCTGGAGAGCTGGTTCAGTGATACTGGCTGCTCTTGTAGAGGACCCAATTTCAGTTCCCAGTATGACATAGCAGCTAAAAGCAGACTGTAATTCCAGTTCCAGGAGATCCAACATTTTCTGACCTCCAAGGGCATTGCATAGCATAGATGCACTTACTACACACATGCAGGCATAATACTCATACACATAAGGTAAAAATAAATATCTAAATAAGGAAATAATTTTCTCCTTTATCAATATTATCCAGAAAACTATAGAGTGCTTTCTTCTTTTTCCATTCAGTCTATTCTTTATCCTTAATCTAAAGAATTAGAACAAACAATGTATTGCTTCTACCATTAGGTTTAATATGTCTACTATTGCTTTCGTAACACACACTGTGACACTGGAAGTTGATAAATTAGGTGATGAGGTAACACCATTAATGGAAAATGAACAATTGACACTTAATGATGAATTGTATCTCAAACACAGAAAATTAAAACTATGTATGTGTATCTACTTAGGAATGCATCTGTTTCCTGTTATATGCTACCATATAGGGATTATAAATAGCAAGAAAAAAGATTATGTACACCAGGTTCCTGTATTAATCTATGGGTATGACAGTAAATCATTCTAAATCAGTTTAATATTATATCTATTTAGAAGAATAATTGTATTGGACACTCCCCCATGGACTGTGGACTGCCCAGCCTCAGGTTCCTAGGCCTAGGATAATGGGACCTCATTAAACTCAAAAACTTCTGTACAACAGAAGAAATAATCAATGACGTGAAGAGAAAATGAACAGAGTAGGAGGAAACATTCATCAGAAATACATCTAAGAGAGCATTAACATCCAGGATACATAAAATACTCAAAAAACAAAGTAAAAAAAAAACCAAAAAACAAAAAACAAAAAACAAAAAACAAATGACTCACTCAAAAGATGGAGTAAAGAGCTGAACAGAGAGTTCACTAATGAGGAAGTAAAGATGGTTGAGAAACATCTAAAAAACTGTTTAACATCGCTAATAATTAAGGAAATGTAAATTAAAACCACTTTAAGTTACCATCTCAGGCTGATAAGACTGGCTGGGATCAAGAAAACAAAGGATAGCAAATGCTGGAGAGGTTGTAGGGAAAGGGGAACACTCATCCACTGCTGTTGGAAACGTAAACCAATACAACCATTATGGAAAGCAGTGTAGAGAAAGAATCCTTTTTTTTTTTTTTTTTAAATTAATTTTTATTGATGCTTTGTGCATTTCATACATTTTTTCCAATTCAGTTCAGGCTTATTTCCCTTTCCCTCCCCCCCACCCCCACCCCATCCCAGATCATGCATTCTGCCATAACTGTCCTGCATCTTTCTCTCAGTTTTTTTTTTCATTTTTAGCTATAAGTGATAATCCATGAGTACAAGCATCCTTCATGCAAAACCTATCTGCAGGCTGTTGTGCCCAAACACCTACAGCCCCACCATCCAGTGGGGGGTGACAGGTTGTTTGTTCAATCAAGTTGATCAAATGAGTGTCCAGACTACATTGCTGTAGTTTCACCATTCACCCCAATCGCAGCCCTTACATTCTACCACGCCCCCTCTTCCGCAGGTTGTTCCCTAGGCTTAGAAAAGGGGCACAGGTGGATGAGAGGTAAAGCAGTCCACTCTCTCTGGAGCTGTTGACTTGGACTCTGGTCAATTCTGGCTGTTTCCTTTCATGGGCTGACAGTTTGTCCAGGAATAACCTTTCGATCCTACTAATGAAGAACAAGCAATTAGATATATAGGTATTTAAGCAGCACTAATAGTTATGGTAGGTTACTTTAGCATAGACACATGTTTGGATATGTTAATCCATGAATTACAATTTTCCCCCCTGTTATATATGACAGGGTCTTACTGTGGCTTATAACATCTAACCTGTAGAGGATGTAAGCTTGTGGCATCAGCCATGGGTTATTTCTCCAAGGGGAGAGCCAATAGCCAATTAGATTTGGGATATACAGGCACATGGCTGCCACTGCTGCACAGTATTTCCAGGCAGGTGAGGTGTAGCTGGTGCTGACGGTGGAGTCTTGCTTGACTCAGGGAGACCCATATTTGCTTTATTGGTTTAGTGGCCTTTGGTAAAGACTCAAAATGAGCCTTCCACCTGACCCAGTTATATCTCTCCTGGGTATATACCCACAACACTCATCCTAACACAGAGATACATGCACATCCATATTTATTGCAGCTTCTTCACAATAGTGAAGAGCTGGAAGCAACCCAAGTGCCCCTCAACTGATGATTGGATAGAGAAAATGTGGTACATCTACACATGGAGTTCTATGCAGCAGTAAAGAAAGATGACATCATGAACTTTGCAGGTAAATGGATGGAACTCTAAGCCACTATGCTAAGTGAAGTAACACAGTCCCAGAAGAAAACAACAACAAATGGCATCCCTCATTTTTGGATGCTAGCACCAAATCCCTAATTGTAAGGCAAATTGAGCAACATTAATGTTATATTTATTTTTATTTGAAAGCAACTGTGCTGTTATATTGTGAATCCCTTAATGGGCTCTACCACTTATTTTCAGACTTTTTAATTTTGGTATATAGGTGAAGGGTATGTATGAATACCTTAAAGTAATATAAAATTAAAGGGTAAATTATGAATTCCTAAACATGATTTGGAATTAACATAGTTTATTTTCAGATGTCATAATTATGGTATATGTGTGACATAAATATAGATGCATATTTTGGAGCAATACAAATTGGAGGGAATAACCACAACAACAAAAGGCCTGGCCCAGAGAATTGACTAAAATAGTAAACTTCAGCCCAAAACAATAAGTCTCTACATAGAAAAACTTTAAAAACTTTGAGAAAATGATGCAAGACATGTAAGACAGAAAGCAGGAACTCAGGTAGGGTGGGGGGCATGGAAAGGGGAATGAGTCTAAATTGGACTGAGAAATGTTGAAATAAATGCACATAACCTTAATAACAATATTTTAAAAACATCTCATTTCAATGTTAGATCAGTGTTAATATTTAATATTAAAGAACAAATGAAAAATATATAATATATATCAGATATATATTTTGAAGAAACTCCATTTCTTCAAACATAAAAAAAGTCAGATATGGATTCTGTCCTTTGAAATGGAACTGGAATCCAATTAGAAAGTCGTTGTTTACTTCTATAATATTTGTGCCGCTATTGCGGTGGTGGACATATCTTCCCAGGCCAATTGTAGCTGGCAGGATTCACAGCTGGATAAGAGTCACACTAGATGTTCTCATCAGGTACCTTACATTACACCATTTATCATTGTGAAATCCAGACAGTGGAGACGAATTCAGTACTTGAGTAATTCTGGACTCAGAGAATTTGGCCATGTTTTATTTATTTATTTATTTATTTATTTATTTATTTATTTATTTATTTATTTATTTATTTATTTTTGTCTACTTCATGGATTAAGTTGAGGAGTACTGGTATCAGTTCTTATTTGAGCGTTGGGTAGAATCCAATGCTATATTCATCTGGTCCTGGGCTCTTTTTGGTTGGGTCCATATCTCATTGATTAATATGGGTCTGTTTAAATTATTTATGTCATTTTGACTTAGCTTTGTTAACTCTTATATATCTTACAATTTATTCATTTCCTTTTGATTTTTGAATTTAATGGAATATGCATTTTTAAAGTATATCATTATGGATTTCTGAATTTCCTTTGGGCCGGTAATGTTACTCTTTTTTTTTTTTTTTTTAATCTCTGAGTTTGTTAATTTGAGTCCTTTTTAACTCTCCTTTGAGTTTTGCCAATTTTGTAGTCTTTTCTAAGAACCAAGTCCATTTTGTTGATTATTTGTGTTATTTCCTTTATTTCTAGTTTATTAATTTTGGCATTGAGTTTTTATCTCTTCCCATCTAGTCTGTTTAGGTGTTGTTTGTTCTTGTATTTTCAAGGCCTTTAAAGGCATCATTAAGTTATGTCACCCTTTCCACTTTTCTGGTGTAGGCATTTAATGCTGTATATTTTCCCGTTGTGACTGGCACCATTGTGCTCCACAGAATTTGTGAGTTTGCATTTTCATTTTCATTCAATTCTACAAATTTTGAAATTCCTTCTTGATTTCTCCCTGGACCCAAGTCTTGATCAGTAGTATATTGTTCAGCCTCCATGAGTTTCTTAGTTTTTCACACTTTTTGTCACTGATGTATAGTTGTATTCCTTTTTGGTCAGGTAGAATACAGGATATTTAAATTCTCCTAAATTTATGGAGACTTGCTTTGGTGTCCTAATATGTTGTTAATTTTGGAGAAACTTCCACGGGCCAATGAAAACAATATATATTCATTGGTATTTGAGCAATGTTTGGTAGATACTTGTTTGGTCCATTTGACCTATGGTGTCATTTAACTGTAGAGTTTCTCTACTTAGTTTTTGTGTGGTTGACCATTCTACTGGTGACAGTGTGGTGATGGAATCACCCTCTATCAGTATGTTGGAATCAATGTATGATATTAGACCTAATATTTTTTCATGAAACTGGATACTCCTGTCTATAGTGCATACATGCTCAGTATTGCAATATCTTCCTATTATATTTCTCCTTTAACAACTATGAAGTGACCTTCCCTGCTGCTTCTGACTAGTTTTAGTTTAGTCTATTTTGTCAGAGATTAGAATAAATACACCAGCTTATTTCTTCGATCTATTTGGTTGGGATATCTTTTTTACCACCTTTCCACCCTAAAATGGCATCAATCATTGTTAGTGAGGTGTGTTTCTTGTAGGCAGAAATTATTGGATCCTATTTTCAAACTGTATGTGTCTTTTTACTGGGGAGCTGAGACCTTAATATTAAGCACTATTATTGACCAATATTTATTAATTCCTGCTATGTTTGTGTTGTAATGCTGTTTTATTACACCTCTTTAATTGTTCTGGGATAATTAATTTAGTCGTTGTGCTCTCTTGAGAGTGTTTAAACCTCTCTTCAGACAAAAGTATTCCATTGACTATTATCTATGAAGCTAGTTTTGTGGACATAACTTCCTTACACTTATTTTTTATCAGGGAAAATTTTTCTTTCTCCTTAAATTACAACTGATAATTTTGCTGGGTATTATATTCTGGGGAGGAATCTGCACTGTTCATGACTTATCTGCCTTCAGGCTTTCCTTGTTTCCATTGAAAAGTCAGCTGCATTCTGATAGAGGTATCTTTTTTCACAGTTTTCAGCATATTTTATTCATTCTATACACTTAGATTTTGACTATTACATCACATGAGGGATTTCTGATCCTATCTATTTGTTGCTCTGTATCTCTTATACCTTGGTAGGAGTCCTAGTTTGTCTTCCATTGCTGTGACAAAACACTCTGACCAACACCAACTTGGGGAGGAAAGGGTTTATTCAGCTTACATCTCCTGGGTCACAGTTCATCACTCAGGGAGCCCAAGGCAAGAACTCAGGGCAGGAACCTGGAGGCAGGAGCTGAAGCACAGGCCATGGAGGAGTACTGTTCACTGGCTTGCTCTCTGGCTCATGCCCAGCCTGCCTTCTTATACCATACATACACACCTGCCCAGGGTGGCACTACTCAATGTGCGCTGCCCCCCCCCACTGCTCGACCATCAAGACAATACTCCACAGATGTGGCCACAGGCCAATCCAATGGAGCCAATTCCCCAATTGAGGCTCACTCAACCCAGGTGTGTCAAGTTGACACTAAAGCTATCCAGCACAATTGACCCCTTGTCAACTTTACACACAAAACACATCACTATTAAACCACCACCTTTCCAGTTCTTATCCCCAAAGTATGATGTTAACATTAATCACAACCTAAGACAGTACAACCTTAAAAGCCCCACAGTCCTTAAAATGTCCAAACACTTAAAAGTTCACAGTCTATTAAAAATCTCTTAACTGTGGGCTGCTGTAAAATCCAAAACAAGTACTGTCTTATTTCAAAGGGAAGAATCAGGCACTCTCAAACAAAACCTAAGTCCAGCAAGTAGCTCAAGGCTGGACACCTGGGATTCACTCACAATCTTCTGGGCAGGTGCCCCTCTCCGACTCGGCCGTCTGTGGCACACACAGCTCATCTCACAGACCCAGGCTGACTCCATTCCATACCTGCAGCTGCTCTTGGTGGTCATCCCATGGTCCTGGCATCTCCAAAAAGCTGGGGTCGCCACTGAAACTGAGGCAGCACCTTCACCAATGGTCTCTTCTGACCTCTCCTGGTGCAAAGCCTCAGCTTTTCTCCATGACCCCTGCAATTCAGGGGTCTTCACTGCAACCGAGGTGTACTTCCACCAATGGTCTTTCTTGACCTCTCAAAGTGCCAAGCCTTGGCTGCTGTGACCCCCTCAAATTTCAACACTGGAACCATATAGAAGACTCTTACACATTACCGAGTCCTGCTTCTGGCTCGAGATGGAGGCTCAGTCCCCTTCTGGATCACAGCTTCTGTGTGCTGACCCTTAAGAAATTCTTCCCAGAAGATTTGACCACAGTGATGCTGGTCTCTTGTTACTTACAGCTGATTTTTCAGCCTCAGCTAACCAGCATCAATTGTCCCAGTACAACAAAGCTTTCACTTCAGGTTCTGGTCTCTTGTTACTTACAGCTGATTCTTCAGCCCCAGCTGACCAGAACCCACAGATTACACCAGTCCTGATGATCTCTGCTCCCCTTTGAAACTAGAAACTTCACAAGCCAGGCCTTCATCTTCTACAAGTCTTTCAGCAAAACTGTTCCAAGTTCCACAGCCACGATCTTTAGGCATTCAATGATTTTTCTAGCCCAAAGTTCCAAACACTTCCACAATCCTTCCCCAAAACACCAAGGTCAGGTCTGTCACAAGCAATAGCCCACTCTCTGGTACCAATTTCTGACCTAGTTTGTCTTCCATTGCTGTGACAAAACACTCTGACCAACACCAACTTGGGGAGGAAAGGGTTTATTCAGCTTACATCCCCTGTGTCACAGTTCATCACTCAGAGAGCCCAAGGCAAGAACTCAGGGCAGGAACCTGGAGGCAGGAGCTGAAGCACAGGCCATGGAGGAGTACTGTTCACTGGCTTGCTGTCTGGCTCATGCCCAGCCTGCCTTCTTATACCATACACAACCACCTGCCCAGGGTGGCACTACTCATTGTGCGCTGCCCCCCCCACTGCTCGACCATCAAGACAATACTCCACAGATGTGGCTACAGGCCAATCCAATGGAGCCAATTCCCCAATTGAGGCTCCCTCAACCCAATTCAGCACAGTAGGTATCTCATTCTCTAGATTTGGATATTTTCTTGTATTATTTTATAAAAAAATATTTTCTAGACAAGCTCAGTTACAGGGTACCATGCCACATCTGGTAGGGGATTGTGGGAAAGGAAGGCTAGGCCTGCTGGGCACACAGGTGGTTGACCTGGGACAGACTAGCTCACCTGCAGGGTACTAGGGAGCAGGCTAAGCAGGCAGCCCCCCCCAACTGGAATTCCAGAGGGAGTGTTCTGTAAGCCCTGCAACCAAACTAGAGGAACTGGCTGGCAATAGCAGAGGGAGCACAGGGCTCAGAGAGTGTCATAATGGCTGTTACCTACCCAGTTCTTGCAGAATAGAAAGGGAAGAGTGAGCTATACCTCCCACTATATAACCAAAATTGAAAGCCTGAAATCTAGACAAGTCAACACTCCATAAATAAAGAGAAGGAATCAGGGAAAGAGATCCTTCAACACAGTGAAGAGGCATTTGAGATTCGCCTCAGAATACAGGCAAAAGGAAACCCACATGCCAAGAGCACAAAGAAAGGACAATATGGGAAAAGTGCAGAATAGTTCTACACTAAAGTCTACTGAAACTATGGAGGATTTCCACATTGGAACCTCCCTGGAGGTAGCCCAGGACACAGACTGTAAAACAATCACAGATATATTCAAAGAAATCATAGAACTAAGGGTAGAGAATGAAAAACTCAGAAAAGACCTAGAGAGAAAGAATGACAAACTTCATAAAGAAATAAAAGGAGAAAGTGACAAACTCTGGAAAGAACTAGAGGGAGAAAACGACAAACTCTGAAAGGAAGTGGAAACACTGAAAAGATCCCATGCTGAAATGAAAAAGGGAACCAATCAGCGAAGCAAGTATCTATAAGAAAAGATTGAGAAGCTCCAAATGGAAGGGGAAATAGTAAAGAAAACACAATACAAAATGAAAAAGGAAATCGAACACTCATCCAATCAAGAGGAAAGAATGGGAAAAACTCTGAGAAGCAGAATGGAGGAAGCAGAAAAAAAGAGAAATATCAAACCTGGAAGATAACACAGAACAACTAAAAAACTCAAGTAAAGGCTATGAAAAATTAAAAAAATACACAATAATGGAACAACCAGGAAATATGGGACACTATGAAAAAATCAAACCCGTGCATCATAGGGATAGAAGAAGGAGAAGAAGCCCAAGAGAATGGTAATGATCAGATCTTCAACAGAATAATACATGAAAATTTTCCCAAACTTAAAAAAGACAAACCCATACAAATACAAGAAGCACATAAACACCAAATAGACAAGACCAGAAAAGAAACTCCCCGTGCCATATCATAGTTAAAACACTAGACATCCAAAACAAAGACAAAATTCTAAAAGTCAAAAGAGAAAAACAACAAGTTACATATAAGGGGAAACCTATTTGAATTACAGCTGACTTCTCAGTGCAAACTATGAATTCAAGAAGAATGTGGACCAAAGCGTTCCCAGTGCTAAACAACTACAAATAACAACCCACATTACTATACCCAACAAAAATGTCTATTCTAGTTGAAGGACAGAGAAAAATCTTCCATGACATAAACAAGATGAAAGAATACATGTCCAGAAAACCAAACCTTCAGAGAATATTTGAAGCAATTCCAAGGGCAGAGGAGAGGAGCAGCTATCCCCAGGCAACTCGAAGGGGAAATTAATAAAAGTATAACTGCAAAAGTAGAAATGTAGACCAAAATTGCAAATGGATGATAAGGGGAAAGGAAGGAACACACATCTCTCAATTATTACCTTAAATATGAATGGACTTAACTCCCCAATCAAAAGGCACAGACTGGGAGAATGGATTAGGAAACAGAATCCATCTATAGGCTGTCTACAAGAAACCCATCTCACTCTCAAGGATAGGCACCAACTTAAAGTGAAAAGATGGAAAAAATATTCCAAGCAAATGGTATCAAAAATAAAGCAGGAGTTGCTATTTTAATATCAGACAAAATAGACTTCAAAGTAGAAGCAATCCGAAGAGACAAAGAGGGCCATTACATCCTTATTAAAGGGAAAATTTACCATGAAGATTTCACAATCATGAATATATATGCACCAAACTCCTGTGTACCAATCTTTATAACACAACTCTACAGGACCTCAAGGTACAGATTAAGCCCTGCACACTCATAGTAGGGAACTTCAATACCCCACTGAGCCCCTTGGACAGATCAACCAGACAAACAATAAACACAGAGACATCTGAACTGAACAATACGATACAGCAAATGGAACTCATAGACATCTACCAAACCCAAGCACCAGAGAATACACTTTCTTTTTTTTTAAATTTTATTTATTTCTGTATGTGCATGAATGTACTGTCTGCATGCGAGTTTGTGCGCCTGTGTCGTGCAATGCCTCAGAGTTCAGAAGAGGGTGTCGGACTCCCCTGGAACTGGAGTTCTCCTGGAATTGGAGTTGCAGACAGTTCTCGGCCGCCATGTGGGTGCTGGGGATCGAACCCGGGTCCTCTGTAAGAGTGGTTGGCGCTCTCAACCACTAGGCCATCTCTCCAGCCCAGAGAATACACTTTCTACTTAGCACCCCATGGAACATTCTCCAAAATTGACCACATAATGGGATACAGAAAAAAAAAAAAACTCAACAAATACCAAAAAATTGAAATAATTTCATGCATTCTCTCAGACTACAGTGCAATAAATCTCAATATCAACACCAGGATAAGCCCTGCTACCTATACAAACACATGGATACTAAACAACACACTCCTGAATAAAGAATGGGTCAAGGAAGAAATAAAGAAAGAAAGAAAAGCATTCCTGGAACTAAACCACAATGATAGTACAACACAACAAAACCTATGGGACACCTTAAAAGCAGTCCTAAGAGGGAAGTTTATAACCCTGGGTGCCTACATTAAAAAAAAAAAATGAAAGAAGGGCTGGAGAGATGGCCTAGTGGTTGAGAGTGCCAACTGCTCTTGCAGAGGACCTGGGTTTGATCCCCAGCCCCCCCCCCCACATGGCGGCTAAGAACCGTCTTTGACTCCAGTTCCACGGGAGTCCGACACCCTCTTCTGACCTCTGCGACATTGCATGACAAGGGTGCACAGACCTGCATGCAGACAGTACATTCATATACATACAGGAATAAATTTAAAAAATAGAAATAAATAATAAAAAAAAACAGAAAGAGCACAAATAAATGAGTTAACTTTGCAGCTAAAAACACTCAAAAGACAACAACAAATGAACCTTAAATGCAACAGACAGGAAGAAATGACAAAAGCAGAGCAGAAATCAATAAAACAGAAACAAAGAAAACAATACCAAAAAAATCAATGAATCCAAAAGTTGGTTCTTTGAGAGAATAAACAAGATAGACAGACCTCTAGCCCAGTTAACCAAAAGAAAGAAAGAGCAACTCCAAATCAATAGAATTCATGATGAAAGGGGAAACATTACAATGGATAACAAAAAGATCCAGGCAATCATACGGGAATACATCAAAAACCTTTACTAAATTTGAAAACCTAAGTGAAATGGATGAATATTTGAAATCCTGGGAATCACCAAAGCTAAACCAAGAAGAGATTGACAGCTTAAGCAAACCCATAATATTTGAGGAAATTGAAGATGTAATTAAAAACCTCCCAACTAAAAAAAACCCCAGTCCAGATGGTTTCACATAAGAATTCTATAAAACATTTAAAGAGGTCCTACAACCACTGCTACTCAAACTGTTCAGAAGGATACAGTGGGAATTCTCCCAAACTCCTTCTATGAAGCTAGCATCACTCTAATATCAAAACGAGGCAAAGATACAAGCAAAAAAGAAAGCTATAGACCAATCTCATTAATGAACATAGATGCAAAAATTCTCAACAAATACTTGCAAATCGCATAAAATAAAAAAAAAAATCATCCATCATGATCAAATTGGATTCATGCCAGAGATGCAGGGATGGTTCAACATACATACATCAATTAATATCATAAAACACATAAATGGACTGAAAGATGAAAACCACACCATCATCTCAATTGATGCAGAAAAGGTCTTTGTCAAAAATCCAACACCCCTTCATGCTTAAAGTCCTAGAGGGAATTAGACGGGAGGGATCATTTCCCAGCATAATCAAAGCCATATACAAGAAACCCACAGCCAACATCATCCTAAATGGAGAAAAGTTAGAAAGTTCCCCTTAAAGGTAGGAACTCGGCAAGGCTGCCCCCTGTCACCACTCCTCTTCAATATAGTGCTTGAAACACTTGCTAGGACAATAAAGCAAGAAAAGGAAACTAAAGGAGTACTAATTGGAAAAGAGGAAGTCAACCTATCCTTCTTTTAGGACGATATGAAAGTTTACCTAAGGGATGCTAAAAACTCAACCAGAAAACTCCTAGAAATGATTAGGAGTTTCAGTAAAGTGTCAGGATACAAAATTAACCTAGAAAAATCAGTAGCCTTTCTTTACACCAACAACAAACAACTAAAGAAGGAATACAAGGAGACCTTCCCAATCACAATAGCCTCAAAAATAATGAAATGCCTAGGAACAAACCTAACCAAAGACACCAAAGATCTCTACAACAAAAATTATAATCCCCTGAAAAAGGAGATTGAAAATGACATCAGAAGATGGAAAGACCTCCCATGCTCATGGATTGGAAAACTTAATATAGTAAAAATGTCTATTCTACCCAAGTTAATATAAACATTCAATGCAATCCCAATTAAAATCCCCAAGACTTTCTTCGCATGCTTGGAAAAAAAACATTTAAATTCATATGGACAAACAAAAGACCCCAAATAGCCAAAGCAACCCTGAATGAAAAAAGCAATACCGGGGGATCTCTATAACAGACTTTAAACTATCCTACAGGGCTATAGTCATAAAAACAGCCTGGTACTGGCACAGAAACAGACCCATAGACCAGTGGAATAAAACTGAAGATCCAAACTTGAGCACATATGATTTCAGCCATCTCATATTTGACAAGGGGGCCAAAAGGACTTAGTGGTGAAAAGACAGCATCTTCAGCAAATGATGGTGGCAAAATTGGATCATCATTTGTAGAAGAATAAATTTAAATCCCTACCTCTCATCCTGTACAAAAATCAACTCCAAATGGATCGAAGACCTCAACATGAAACCCAAAACTCTGAAGGTGATAGAAGAAAAAGTTGGCAGCAACCTACAAGTCATAGGCATAGGAAAAGACTTTCTAAATCAGACAGCAACTGCACAGGAAATAAGGTTGACAATTGACAAGTGGGACCTTATAAAACTCTAAAGCTTCTGTACAGCAAAAGAAACAATTGGGCAAGTGAAGAGAAAACCCACAGAATGGGAGGAAAACTTCACTGCTGATACATCTGACAGAGCACTAACTTCCAGAATATATAAGCTACTCAAAAAACAAACATGTACCCCATCTCAGAGATACATGCATGGCCATGTTTATTTCAGCTCTCTTCACAATAGCAAGGAACTGGAACCAACCCAAATGCCCATCAACTGATGAGTGGATAGAGAAAATGTGGTACATCTACACAATGGAGTTCTATGCAGCAGTAAAGAAAGATGACATTATGACAGGAAAATGGCTGCAGCTAGAGGACATCATGCTGAGTGAAGTAACACAGTCCCAGAAAAACGAACGAATAATGGTATCCCTCATCTCTGGATGCTAGTGCCAATTACCTACTTGTAAGTATTTCTTGTGCACGGCCCCTTGAGCTTTTGTCCAAGCAGTTGGGAGTGATGCATTTTGGAAACAACAACAATAACAACAACAACAACAACAAAAACAGAAAGGATGCATCAAAGAACTGACTGAAACAGTGAACTTCTGCTCAAAACAGTCAACTTCCACATGGAGAATATTGAGAAAGACAGAAAGAGATGTAAAGCATGTTCGGCAGAATGCATGAGCTCTGGTGGGGTAGGGGGATAGGGTGGTGTACACAGCTCTAGATTTGATAAAAAAAATAAATAAAAATACCAAAAATAAAAATAAAATAAAAAAGAAAATAATAATAATAATAATAATAATAATAATAAAAACAAACACATAAGAAAACAAATAACTCACTCAAAAGATGGAGTAAAGAGCTGAACAGAGACTTCACAAGTGAGGAAATAGAGATGGCAGAGAAACATTTTAAAAAGTTTTCAACATTGCTAATAATTAAGGAAATGCAAATCAAAACCACTTTAAGCTATCATCTCACTCTGATAAGGCTGGCTAGGATCAAGAAAACAAATGATACCAAATCTTGGAGAGGTTGTGGGGAAAGGGGGAAACTTGTCCACTGCTGGTGGGAATGCAAACTCGTACAACCATTATGAAAAGCAGTGTAGAGAACCCTTTAAAGCTTCAAAATAAGCCTACCACCTAACGCAGTCATACCACTGCTGGGTATTTACCCACAAGACTCATCCTACCACAAGGACACATACACAGCCATGTTTATTGCAGCTCTCTTCACAATAGCAAAGTGCTGGAACCAACCCAAGTACCTCTCTCAACCGACGGGTGGATAGAGAAAATGTGGCACATCTACACAACGGAGTTCTATGCAGCGGTAAAGAAAGATGATATCATGAAATTTGCAGGTAAATGGATGGAACTAGAAGATATTATGTTAATTAAAGTAACACAGTCCCAGAAGAACAAAAGATGAATGGTATCCCTCATCTGTGGATGCTATCACCAAGTACCTAGTTCTAAGGCAAATTGAGCAACATTAATGTTATATTCCTCATGATCTGAACACAACTGTGCTCTTATGAATCCCCAGGCAGGTTCTAGAACTAACGTACCATTTATTTTCAGACTGTGGATTTTTGGTATATGACAGTGGGCATGTATACATATTTTAGAGTAACATAAAGTTAAAATGGAAAAAGGTGAATTAAGGTATATGATATGGAAATAACACACTGTTTTCAGAAAATATAATTTTAGTATAGGTGTGATGTATCAGGCTTGTATAACTTAGCCTTTCAGGGTGCTTAATGACCATACTTAATATCCATACCAATTTGGCCAAGAGTCCTAAGGGTTAACTTTGTTCCTTGCCCTCAGAGGTCAACTAAGTCTCAGGGGAATATGCATGGGGGCATCTCTTGAAATGTCCTGCAAATGTGAGTCACCAGTCTTCCTGTTCAGTGAGGTCTTGGAGATACACTAATGGGACTTCAGCAAGTTTCCAGCCTATAAAGAGGAAAGTTGGCTCATTCAGAAAGAGAAGCCTGGTCTAGCAGACATAACTGTGTCCTCAAGTGAATGGAACTGGTGGTTGAAAAGCCAAAAGGAGCCAAGGGCTACCCCCCCCCCAAAAAAAAAATAATCCTTTGTACCCTTGAGGACCAGATCCTCAACTGACCTTGAGAAAACAAAAACCTTGGTTAATCTTGGCTAACTGTGTGGTCTTAAGGATCCAAAAGGAAAGTATAACCATAAATAAATAATCAGTAAAGTCTGAAAAATTGTACTTCAGATACAAAACTTGAGAATCCTCCAAACCTTCAATGCCAGATGGGGACTACCGAGATATCCAGCTTGTGGAATGAGCAGCTACTGGAATTTCAGCCTCTTCGGAGTGTAGACTGCCATTGTTGGACTACCCAGGCTGTGTCATGGAGGCCAGTGCAGGAAGATCAAGACAGAACTCAGGCTTGCTGGATCTCTTTTGGGTGACCATGGAGGGGACGGATCCCAGTGTGGAGCACGGAGGTGGATTGATGGTTGTTTGACTTTGCCAAGGAGGAACCTTCAAGCACTTCCTTGGGGAAAACATGACATCTTTTGGTAAAAAAAAAAACCTCCAATTCAAGTGATATGTGTATGTATGTATACATGTATATATTTATATATTATATATTTATATATGTATATGTATGCAATACAATTTGGAGAAAAATGGAATTTCCATGTTAAAGTATCTCTGTATTTCACTGTATTTTAATGCTTTTTTTGGTATTACAAGTTTCATTTATGTTACTTTGATGCTATGTGTACTCTAAAGCTCAACTTAAAATTGAAAAAATATTTTCTGTGTCTTCAATTAGGGTTTATTCTCCTTCCTCTATGCCTAGAATTCATATGGTCTTTTCATAGTTTCCAAGTTAAGTCACATATTCTGTTTCTGGCTTATTTTATATTTGACATATTCTTTGATTGTTTGATCCATTTTCCCAAGTTTGTCTACAAGATCTCATGTTCTTTTTTCCACTTCCTCCACTAAATTTTGTCTTCTTCCCTCTAAGCTTTTTGTTTAAGTTCCTGAGTTTTTATTTCAAATTTTATTTGTTTGACTTTTCTTCAGACATTCTCTTTCTTTATTGAATTCTAATTTCATGCATTGAATTGTTTTTGTTATTTCACTCAACTTTTTTTCATACTGTTAATTTAGTCTTTTATTTACATCCTCTTTGGATTTCTTGAACATATTTATACTTGCTGTTTTGAAATTATCATCTTGTACATCTGCCAGATTACCATTCTCAGGAAACATGAGGATGGGTTGTTAATTTATGTAGTCAACATATTGTCTTGTAGTTTGTGAGGTTTTTTTTTGGGGGGGGGACTAGAACTCTAGAATTGTATCTTTGATGTTTCCACAACTTATCAGGTTATGGCAAAGTTGACTACTGCTTAGTATTAAGTTTGGTGGCCACTTTATGTTGATGTGCAAATAAGGTATAAGATGTGATCTAGGCTAAGCTAGGGATAGGTGTAACTTTTGAGTTGAGGTTCCAGGGTTGATTTCACATGATTTTTGAAAACCAGGGTAGCCTGGGTGGATACTAAGTGAACAGGTGGCTGATAGGTTAAGCTGGGAATGCTCACATGTCTTGGGGCACAAGGATGCAGAAGTAAGGAGCAGATTTAAGAGCAAGGCAGTTCTAGGAATGCTCTCAGCAGAACACAGAGGACCCTGCAGGGCTGAGATGGTGGTAGCTGAGTCCAGGGACTTGTGGGAAAGGAAATTCAGCATGGTGGACCTAGGAAAGCTCCAAATCAGAGAAGCAGTAAGGGCCTTAACAGATAGAACATGGGGGGGGGGACACAGAGAGGTATGGGAAAGTGGTTCTAAATTTATAAAAGAAAAAGTTTTCATTATCTGGAACTCACTTGTTTCAGAGAAAAGCCAATCTTGATTACAATAATTTCTTTAAAAATCTCTTTGGGAAAAGGTTGTCTTCCAAGAAAATAGTCTACTTTGCTGTCATTGAAAAAAAAACACAATATTTATAGAATTCCCCTATTTTCTTTCAAATCTCTCTGAAGCTTTACCATTTCCCTACCTGGTACCAGGAATTGTGAGCAATCTAAATATATTAGAAAGAAGATGAAAATTAAAGTATTTGTTATGAGTTTGTTTTTACGGGAACTTTCCCAATGATCAAATTGAAAGGTAGTTTGCTCATATGTATGTCAATATGAAGAGAGGTCTCAACACACCTTACATAAAATTCAAGTTAGGGCACACTTATGAAAAACTAGCATTTAAAGTTTGGGAAGGAATTCTAGAAGAATATTATTTACCTCAGAGAAAGTATGCTAATCCATAATGTGATGGTATACACAACTCATGTATTTTAGTGACTCATGTGTTTTATTTTAGTGACTCCATTATCATGGTCAAACCCTAGCCCAGAAAAAAAAAAAAACAAGTTCAGGAAGACCCAGCAGGTTATCTTGACCTTTGGATTCACTTATCCACAGATGCCTGTTAACTATGTATGTTATCTTTGTAAATGTTTTAAAATTGCCTGCAGCCTGTCTGCCACTTATGTTAGCTTTTGTAATACTGTGGCAGGGAGGCACTGAGGTTTTGTTTATTGTCTGACTGGAATTTCTAAAAAAAAAAAAAATCTACCAGGATATGGTATCTGCCTTTTTAAGCAAAACCTGCCCCTGAGTTGGGGTTGTATTCTCCAAATCTAGACCTGGGCTACCATCCTGCCCAGTCCAAATTAAAAATAATATGGCTAAGTGGAACCCAGAGTCTGTGTGCACTTTTCTTCCAGTGGTCTCAGCACCATAACACATAAGAGTGAGGACTTGTCATTTGTGTCTTTTGACAATTTATTTTTTCTAATTTGTCAGTTTTTGAGTATCTGACAAATTTCCTTTTAGGCTTGTACATAGGTTACCACTATCTTCAAAGTCCCCATATTATTTACTTTAAAATTAAAAAAAAACTTTATTATTTTTATTTTATGTGTATGAGTGCATTGCCTTTATGTCAGTTATCCATGTTATGGTCGGAAGAATGTGTCAGATTCTCCTGTAACTGGAGTTATAGTCAGTTATTAGCCACCAAGTGAGTGCTGGGAATTGAATGCAGGTCCTCTGCACGAGCAGCTAAGGCTCTTAACTGCTGAACCATCTCTCCAGCCCTTCCATATCTTTTATTTTGTGCCTGATTTTCTGGTTTCTGCTTCTTCCAGGTCTTGCTTATACTGCCTTATTTTCATGAATGGTGTGTGTGTGTGTGTGTGTGTGTGTGTGTGTGGTGTATGCTGTGTATTCATATGATTATGTGTATGTGAGTGTGCACACATGTGTTTGTAGGTATGTGTCTTTAGTCCTTTTTCAACTGTACTTTGTCTTTGGAAGCACTTGGATTCTTGGTGGAAGGTTTGTTTCTCAAAACATTTGCTTTTGTTTCTGTCAAGTGAAAAACAGGATCTTTTAAAATAAGGTCATACTTTGGGAACTTCAGAGATGTCTCAGGTGGGCAACTGGTTGCATAACAAGCAGGAAGACCTGAGTTCAATCTCCAGATCCCGTGTAAGAAAATGCTGGGAGAGATGGCTAGTTTGTATTTCCAGCACTGTGGAGGCAGAGATAGGTGGATCACTGGAACTCACTGACGAGGTAGCCTGATGTCTTGGCAAGTTCTAGGCCAGTGAGAGACTCTGTCTCAATAAATAAATAAATCCTAGTTTTTCGTATTTTTTCATTAACTTTGTGTTTCTCTGTGTGTGCATGTATAAACTAGCATTCACACTTGTCACAGTTCCTGTGTGGATGTCAGAGAACAAATTGTGAAAGTCGATTTTTCCTTCCAATATATGGTTTTCAGAGATTGAACTCAGGTTATTAGCTTTGGCAGCAAGCACCCTCACCTACTAAAACCATCTGGCTGTCTCTCTTTGACACTTTTAACAACAAATAATCTGTGCAGTTTTCAGGAAGCAATGGGGCATTAGCATGGCCAGGTTGAGCCCTTTAGTGAGGTACAGTTCTATGGGTTACAGCTTGTGTGCTTCTTTCTGCTACTAGACACATCACCCTGAAATAATTTCCAGGACTATCACAATATCCCACTTGTACACTTCCCATTAATTGTGATTTCTTTATCACAAATGTTTCTTAACATTTCTTTCCCATAATTTATGAACATCTCAGTTCAGTATTGATGAATGATGCTCATCAGGAGGCTATGATTAGTTTCTTCTACAATTATATCTGTCTTCTCTTTGTAATTTTGAACTCTGTTGTATTCACAGTGTTCTCCAACAGTTTGAAAGAAACAATTGGTTTCTTTCATTTGTGGGATGTTCAGAAAAAAATGCAATTCAATTGTGACAACATGTACAAGACCCATACTGACTCAATAGGCAAAACCCAAGCCTAGAGCTGGGAAAATGGGCAGCAAACCCTAACCTGAGCTGAGCAACTATTGGCAATGGATTATTGCAGGAAGAGGGAGAACAGATCTTGACATAAGTGACTCTAGACAGGCTGACTAGACATTAGTGGATGAACTTTCACTGAGGGACATCTGAGCACAAATGCTTGACTGAGTGAGAATTAACATGCATGACAAAATGCATGAGGTCTAGATTTGGTTGCAATCTATTGTATGAAATGCAAAAAAAATCTCAATAAAATAGTTTTTAAAAGTTGAAATTAAAATGCAATTCATATTTTCAAGGGACATGAGAGCTGATCCAGGCAGAATGAAGGGAGAGCTAGCAATGGTACTACTGATCTATGGGCTGAAGGAAGAGTGATCTAGTAATGGGTCGAGTGCTCTATGGGCTGATCCATGGAGAATGAAGGGTGATCTAGCAATGGTTCTACTGATCTATGAGCTGATCCACACAGAATTAAGGGTGGTCTAGTAATGGTTCTACTGTTCTATGAGCTGATCCATGCAGAAGGAAGGGTGGTCTATTAATGGCTCTACTGCTCTATGGGCTGATATGTGAAGAATGAAGGGTGATCTAGTAATGGTTCTGCTGCTCTATGGGCTGATCTATGCAGAATGAAGAGTGGTCTAGTAATGGTTCTACTGATTTTTGGGCTGATGCATACAGAATGAAGGGTGGTCTAGTAATGTTTCTGCTGCTCTATGGGCTGATTCACACAGAATGAAGGATGGTCTAGTAGTGGTTCTACTGCTCTATGGACTGATCCATACAGAATGAAGGATGGTCTAGTAATGGCTCTACTGCTTTATGGGCTGATCCACACAGAATGAAGGGTGGTCTAGTAATGGTTCTACTGCTCTATGACCGATCCATGCAGAAGGAAAGGTGGTCTATTAATGGCTCTTTTGCTCTATGAGCTGATCCACACCGAATGAAGGGTGGTCTAGTAATGGGGTCAACTGCTCTATGGGCTGATCTACACAGAATGAAGGGCGATGTAGTAATGGTTCTACTGCTCTATGGGCTGATCCACACAGAATTAAAGGTGGTCTAGTAATGGTTCTACTGATCTATGGGCTGATCCATACAGAATGAAGGGTGGTTTAACAATGGTTCTACTGATCTATAGGCTGATCCACACAGAATGAAGGGTGGTCTAGTAATGGTTCTACTGCACTATGGCTGATCCATGCAGAAGGAAGGGTGGTATAGTAATGGTACTGGTGCTCTATGACTGATCCATGCAGAAGGAAGGGTGGTCTAGTAATGGTACTGGTGCTCTATGACTGATCCATGCAGAAGGAAGGGTGGTCTAGTAATGGTACTGGTGCTCTATGACTGATCCATGCAGAAGGAAGGGTGGTCTAGTAGTGTTTCTACTGCTCTATGACTGATCCATGCAGAATGAAGGGTGGTCTAGTAATGGTTCTATTGCTCTATGACTGATCCTTGCAGAAGGAAGGGTGGTCCAGTAATGGTTCTACTATTCTATGAGCTGATCCACACAGAATGAAGTGTGGTATTGTAATCGTTCTACTGCTCTATGACCAATCTATGAAGAAGGAATGGTGGTCTAGTATTCGTTCTACTGCTCTATGACTGATCCTTGCAGAATGAAGGGTGGTTTTGTAATGGTTCTACTGATCCTTGGCTTTCATATTGGAAATATCCTATGAGAGTAAAAAATTACCTGTGAAACTTTAGAGCACAAATTTTCAAGTAGGCATTTTGAGGCAAGTTTGTGGATAGATCTGTGAGGGGATTTTCTAGGTTAAGGATAGCCTCTGAGAATGTCTCTTAGGATAGTCCTGATCATATTAGTTGATGTGAGAAAGTGCATTTTAATTGTCAGTGGCACTATTCCCTGGTCGAGGGATGCTGGACTCCATCAAAGGGAGAGTGTTGGCTGAGCACTAGCATGGGTGACTTCATTCACTGTTCTCTGTTCTTGACTGTGGATGTGAGGTGACCAGTTGCTTGAAGTTCCTGTCACCTTGCCTTCCGTGCAATGACAGAATATATATACACTTGGAATTGTGAGCCATATCAACCCTCTTTTATCTCTCCAACAAAAAGAAAACTAAGAAAAGTACCATGTCATGAATGCTCAAATGGAGAATCTGGTGTATACATTTCCACAGTATTTAGCCAGAAACTTTTCCGCTAGGCATGCATACTTATTGTTTGATAATCTGAATTTTATGATTAATCTGAATTGTATTTTTGGCAGAGTAAACACAACTGTTATCTATAAGAGTTTGAAGTGACTATGCCTGCTTTAGTGATATGCTATTTATCAACTATAGAAAGAAGAGTGGGTATGACTAGGTCATGCTCTGAAGGATGGGGAAATAAGACCCACTGCACATGGCATATGGCCATGGGAACTTAAACAGTTAAAGATAAAGATACCTCTGGCGACGGAGTGTGGTAGGTTCTGAGTACCATATCAAATGGAACGTTTGCTCTCGTGGAAATTGGAGAGCACCATAGCAAATGCTGGCCGCAAATCTCATCTCCAAATTAGACACACAAGCAACTGCTCACTGTGTACTTTCATAGCCAATGCATTTTGCTGTCTTAGTTTAAGAGCACCTTTTATATGAGCCATTCAAGAACAATATTTAAAATTAAATCATTGAGCAGTGCCGTTGTATAAATTTGAAGAAAAACCATTTCTGTAGGAAAAATCTAATTCTTTTCCCTGTCTGGTGAAACTTAAAAAGTTTATCTGACAGTATTCTACTTGTTAGATATCGATTGCACAAACAGAGATAACCAAAAGATTTCCTGTTGGTGCAAAGTAGGATCTAACATATAATTCTGGATTAGTGAAATACATTTCTTTCCTCCAGGACTTTGTGCTTGTTTAGATATCAAGTTAAATAATATAAGAAACAGAGGCAACCCTCAGTCAATTTGCAAAGAGAAACAATGGAGTTACTTTGGTTGAGGACAGTTCCCCGACTTCTAATTCTGATGCCTTTATTCTGTGGATTGTATTATGTAGACAGCATATGTATTTTTAAATTGACAATTATCATTTTAATCTCCATTAGGGATTTAAAGTCTTTGCTTGCACTGAATCAGTGTGACTCTAAGCGAAAGTCCATTTATTAAATCTTTTATTAGGCTTTTCATTATGTATGCTTGTAAAGATCTTAATAGAGATGTTAAGTAATGAAATTTTGCAAGTTCCTAAAATCTTCATAAATCTCTGTGAATTGACTCTTTATGAGAAGCCTGCTTTCATTGTGTCTGATTTTTATTCATATGCAACCAAAAATGTTAATATACTTTAATTAGAGCTAATATGATTTATCTCTTCACTCATTATATAAGTTAATTTTCTCCTAAAGAAGTCCTGTTTTCAAATTCTCTCCAGCAGTGTAGAATTAAAGTAATTATAGTTTGGCTCAGGAAATTAGTCATGAAGGTTCATGAATGCTAAAATAAATTGGAGTTTTCACAGGATAGATTAGTCCATATGCTTTGCAGAAGGAAAAGGCAGAGGGAAAGATTTCTATTGCTGTTTCCTAAGGAGGATGCAGTCCGCGGAAGTAGGAAGGTGTGGGGACGCTGAGCATTCCACAGTCTAGAAGAGAGAGACTTGCCATCACTTTCGTGGGCTTCAGTGACATAAACTATTTAGTATGTGCACATTTAGAACTGAAAATTATTCCAGCAACGGACACCAACTGTTCATTATGCAACATCTGTTTTCATAATTTTTGGTTTCCTTTGAGTAATGAGCTAAAAACAATTCTAAAATTGATCAAAAATATTTTTATTATCATATGTCTGTTGCTGCAGGTACAGAATTTCAAGGTTTATTTTTCCTTTTGGTGTGTGTGTGTGTGTGTGTGTGTGTGTATGTGTGTGTGTGTGTGTGTGTGTGTGTTTGCAGACATATTCATGTATGTGTGCACTTGCATGTAGAGCACCAAGGTCAATGCTGTGTGCCTTTGTCAATTATTCTATTCTTCTCTTTGTTTTCTGACAAAGAGACCCTCAAGGCTTCTGATTCTACTAGGCTGTCTAGTCAGCCCCCAGGACCCACCTGCTCTGTCTCCCCAGGGTTACAAAGGTGCGTTGTCATGGTTACTTGAATGCTGGTGCTGAGGATCGAATCCAGGTCCTTGTGTTGGCTTAGCAAGCACTTTACGATCTGGGCCATCTCCACATTCCTGCTTCTTTTCATTTTTCTAAATGTGTTATGTAATCTGTGTCTATAGTCCTTTATACTCTAATACTGTAAGGTGCAAAACCCTTTTCTCCCTGACAATGCTTTTTTCTCTGATACAGTGATCAGAATTGTATGTGCTATTGAAGTGGACATTGCGCAATTGACACAAAGTCAATCTCTAATACTACATATTTAAGGTGCTGAAGTAAATATGCAAATAATAGATTTGTTTGGCTCTGAAACTAAGAATTACCGTAATTATTTTATTTATGAAACACATTGAGAGAGATATATCTTAGGAATTGGTAAAAAACATTTTGAAAAATACTTTTATTTTGAACAATACTTCTGTGGAGGACATAAAAATGATGTGAAGTGGAAAGTTTATGTAGAAAAATTATCTGGTAACTAAGACACAAAGAAGAAACCTAAAAATCTGAAAAATATGCAGGAAAATAAACTTGGTGCACTTTCATAATAACAGGGAAATTTACTCTCTTTCTTATGTGTGTATATGAATTTCTGTATTTACTTTTAATCCCTGTATACAAATGTTGATTTAAAATGACTTAATTATTTATTATTCTTCTTAAATAAATTCATAGCCACTTCTAGTATCTTGATGTTTTCTCTGAAAAAAAAAGGTACAGTGATTTCTTTCCTTGATCTTTCTTGTCTTTTAATTGTCACTTGTGTTAGAAAATTAAAACCTGCATTTCAGGGGTATTTGTGAGCCTGTGTGTTCAGGATTGTTTTGGATACGTGATCGGTGCTTTTCACATGTTATGAATACCCAGTGATTAATGATAAACCATGTGTTTCATACCATGTTATTTATTATGTAGATTTCCCTATCAATGCTTCTTCATCTACAAGTTCACAGATGAGAATTTCCAGCTAACACTAATCATGCCCTATTGCAGAATAAATTATTAAGGGTCTCTGTTTCTTGAATTTGGCATGTTGAGTACAGTCTAGAAAAGTATGATTCATTTTCACCTATAAACTTTGAAAATGTCTCCTCTTTGTTTTTAATTCATTAATACCAGAATCACAGTAAAAATGGTGACCAAGATAGTGGTCTGCAGAAGGATCTTGGAATTTCATTTTGGTTAATCAGCTACTGAGTTTGTAACCAAAGGAGTGCTCTGTTGTAACTGGAGGGTTCTACCAAACGGACCTGGGAGTAACTATGTGTCAAGATTGTTCTTGGTCTCATAGAAATAGATTTTACACATGAAATCATAATATATATGATAATTGATACAGGGTCGGATTTCAGGATTCTGAGTAGCACTGTACTTAGCCAGTAGTACTGTACTTAACCAGTTCAACATGGAGATGGAGGTTGGAGTTTCAAGTGAGATCTAGAAGCCAGCCTTGCTTCTGCCCCTTGAGGCCTATGTGAAGCTTCCTAAACAGCTCTGTACAATAGAAATGGGATGCAAACCATGTGGCTGACTTTACTGTAAGTATTCTACCAGTGAAACTGAGCTGAAACCATAATGTATAGATGGACTGCTAACCATTTTAGAATTTGACACGGTATGTTGTAAACGTCACCCTCTTGAAATGTAATCCACAAAAAAATAGACTTAATGTTGTTTTGGAACATTTTAAAATAACAGAATTTTAGATTTAATTTTTATTTATGTGTCTGTATGAGTTCCTGACATCTGTGTGTGAGGGTCCACAGACACCAGAACAGGTCACCCTATTCACTGGAGCTTCAGTTGTGAGACACAGAATTTGGGCTCTGGATACCCAGCTCCTGACCTCTGGAAGAGCAGCAAACACACTTAACTGCTGAGCCACTCCCTAGTCTGCAACTAATCAGCTTTCTTACGGCATTTTCATCTCTCTGTCTACCTACTGATCTGCTTACCTACCTACCTAGCCATACAATTGCACTTTGCGCATCTTCTCTCCGCCCTTTACCAAATCCTTCTTCTCATATTTCACTAGTCCCCATTTTCCTGCCAGATAACCCATGAGCGTGTGTGTTTGTGTGTGTGAGCCTGTGTGTGAGCATGTGTGTGTGTGCTTGTGTGTGTGTGTGTGTGTGTATGTGTGTGTGTAGAGCTACAGATAACATTACATTCTTACCAATGTCTGAATAAATCACCACCTTGCATATACGCTGCATTTTCTTTACTGGTTCCTCTGTTTCTGGGTGTGATCTTGTTCAGCATCTTGTCCATTCTGAGCAGTGCAGTAAGAGATATGGTTTCCTACTTATCTTTGTGGCATGCTGACTTAGATTTAGGAGAACATATACAGAGCATTGCTTTTCTCTATTAATCTAAGAATTTCATGTCTTAAATCAAGGTCTTTAATCCATCTTTATGTGATTTTATACCATGTGAACATCAGGGATATACTTTTATTCCTCTACACATTGATATCCACTTTCTCCAGCAGCATTTTTTAAAGTGATTTTTTCAATGTATGCTTTTTACATCATTGTCAAGTTTAAGTATCTATACCTGTGTATGTTTCCAGGTCTCTATTCTATTCTGTTGGTGTATGTGTCTGTTTTTCTGCCAGTACCATGTTTTGTCACTAGTGCTCTGCAGTGTGATTTGAGAACAGGTGTTATAATACCTCTAGCTTTTCTCTTTCTGCTATCATTGCTTTGCCTATTTAGGGCCTTTTGGAATACCAGATTAATGCTAGGAACTGGTTTCTAGTTCTGTGAAGATTTTCATTTTTTTAATTTTTTCTTTTCACAAAAAATAAGAATACCAAATGACAATGACAAAACAAAGTGATAAAAAGGGAGGGTCCATTTATTTTCTGGTGAAATAAAGAATCAAGCTACAGTGTTTGGTATGTAATTCTTCTCTTTTTGTTCTTTTTTCCCTTTTCTTTTCTTTTCTTTTCTTTTCTTTTTTCCTTATTCTTTCAGGGCTACCAGAACGATGAGTGTATACTGCTGGTCCAGGAAGCCTTGACTTCTCAGCTGAGAAAGAGTCTGGTTACTTTGGGGGAGTCTCATCCCTGAACTGCTAGAAATTGAACTTGTCAATTTCTAGCTCCTGTTGAGTTATGTTACAATCTGAAAAGTGTCATCCCAATCACCAGATGGGATTTGGGATGCCGACCTCTCTGACTTCTTCCATGCTGAAAAGGGATGTTGGGTGTGGCAACTGGGGTATCTCTCATTCACAGGGTTTATCTAAAGGACCCCCAAAAGGATAACTATAGAGGGAAGAAAAGTCCTCGACTAGTGTCTGTGAAAGTGAAGGCTGGAGTAGTTAAGAACCTGATCTAGGCAGGGGACCAGGAGAAGTAAGAAAAGGGTGAATTCAAATGTCCAACTTAAAAGTCCATTAGAATTTCTTTACCAGGGGTTTCAAAACATCCATTTATTAGATTTCTCCTGTTCGTTTGGCCATGATGTCTGGACTTTAATGATGTTTCCATAGAAACTGTATATTGCTTTAAGAAATACAGCCATTGTTGGGATATTAATTCTGCTACTCTACTTTCAGTACATTTTAGTCTGGACTGAGTGATGCTTTAACTGTTCAATAGTTACACATTCTTATTGCTACTATATTGAAGAGAATGAACTTACTTTAAAATCACATACATAAAATAATTGCCATTCATCAAATATGTTTCAATGACCACTTCTGAACTCGGCAATCTGTTGTAGTATTTTCTTCTTTAAATTTGGCAACAGATACTTGCAAATGTATTTTCATAACAAAAGGATCAAACATCTCATCACCCCTGCCTGTGAAGTCCACTATACTATCAGAACTTGCATAATCAGTAGCTCAAAACTTGATTTGGGAAAGCCTGGGTCTTACTTCACTGACATACATAGAGAAACCCTGCTTGCAGTTCTAGATATTGAGTTGATTAATTATTTTTCAAGCAAGAGTATCAGCTGCTTACGAACCAAAATGGAAACTTCCTAATCAAGAGATCCTAGATGAATAAGGGTGGGGTCACTAATGAGATCTTCATGAACCCTTAAGTGACAAGTGAGATGGTCTTATTATGTCCATAAAAGGGGAGTAGTCAACACAGTCACATTGCCCAACACAGGTGGAGCAACAGTGGTAAAATGGGAGTTATGGCAAGAGGTAAAATTATAGCTCTATCTTCAGGGTCAGCATGCAGTAGGAATTATGCTGATGAGATGAGAACTAGAGTGTGATGACACATTGTTGGTGGACAACATCTGGCAGTTGTAAACAATGGTAAGGGTCACAAAGTCAGGCCTTCTATCTGTGCCTGCATCAGGGCACACTGAGCTGACTTGGAATCCTTGGTAGTCTCCATGCCCAGAAGAGGGAAAATAGCTCTGAAGATATGTTCTGATTAGTAAATAGAAGTCCCTTTTTCTTTCCACAGTGGCCTTGTCCCACAATTATATAAAGCAATTATTATTTCAAACCAGAAAGATCTGAGGATATTTCTCCTCTATTTTGTGTATTTTTAGATTTCAAGAAAATCTTAATCATCCATATATGCTTTCCCCATTTGATTCCTCTCATAAATTTCATGCACTCTGTCATTTGTGTTAAGGGCTATTTAGTCAAGTTAGTGTCCCCAGATGTCCCAAGGTGCAAGTTAATCCCCTGAGGTCCAGTCAGTCTGTCTAAAGCCCCTCCCTTTAAGAGGATCAGCTCTTCTGCACCCAGTAGTAACCAGCTGCCAATATTCTGCTAATATTCTAGCGTACTGCCCATTTCCACAATTCAGTGCTAGGTTTTTGTCTGCTGGAGTTTGCATGGATCTTGTGCATGCTGCTTCCATTGCTGTAGGTTCATGTGAGCAAGGTCCCAGGAGCCTATAAACATGGCCAGGGAGACCTCTTTCTTCTTACAAAGACTAGAGTAGATGATCATCGCATGAGATGACCCAAGGTCAAGAGCGTATCTAAAGATCGATGTTGCCTACAATTGTCAAAATGCTTGGAATATGTTCGCGTGATTTGAGGTCTTTAATGTTTATCAATCATTCCCGCAATAAGAGATATCCTGGGTTATTTGAATGTTCCCTTGGTGATCTTTTGATCTCTCCTTCATCATGTATCCATTCTGAAAAGAAGCTTCATATAATTGATTACTCTCATTACCCTGCATGTTTCTACCAAAAATATATAAGAGATAAATACAGTATGAAACAGAATTGTTACTTCCCATCTATTGTGCAATAACCACCTCAACAAACTTACACTTGTGATGTGATATCATTTGATCTCAGTGACACTGTGGAACCAAGAGTCAGTAAATGATGCTGCAAAGTTTAGACCCACGATCCTGGCTCCAGACCTTGTGAAAATGGAACACCACCTCTGCCAATTGTCCAACACCTGGATGCATAGCTTCTATTTCTCCTGTGTTCTTTACAGAGAAGTAATTTACACAAGTTGGAGAAGAAAGATGTAGCTGTCTATTTGAGTCTCATCTCCTGTGATTAGGACACACCATCTGGATAGAGACAGACACTGAATTCATGAATTAGTGGCAGCCAACTCCTCCTGGGTAATAATCGTTTAGGTGCCTATTTCTTTGAACTAGGTCTCAGCAGTCTGAATGTGAACTTCCTAGAACATCAAATTCACCATTCCTGACCTCTCTGACCTTCACCAAAATATCAGCAGCTTAAAAGGTCAAAAAGTGACCACATGTTCTCCAATAAATAACTGACACATGCTGATCATTCAACTCTGAAAAGGCTTCCTGGAACATATTACTAGCTAAAAATCGAGTGACTTCCCACTCTGACTACCACTTAACTGCCTCCCATGAATATCATCAACATGTTTTATAATTCATCTTTACCACCTGGTTTTATTTGAACTGTGGAAAGGATAACAACAATGGTCAGGTTATTGTTAAATAAGATAAATTGTTTTAAATTATAATTTTCCCCTTAAAACATTATTTAAAAGCATGCTAACTGATAAGACACAATGAAAGGGAAAGTAAAGGGAAGGTTGCTAGGGAACCTTAGGTTGTTCAATGAGCATGAGAATGAATAGTCGGGTAAAATGCGGGAAAACCAGCTATGCAATTAAGTTTTCTCACCTTCAAAATTGATAGTGCAGAGTGCTACCAGAGCAATGGGACTTGGCTTCTTATCAGTTTCAAGCATGGATGAAATAATGAGTGAGATCAGACATAATGTATTTTCACTTGGCAAAGCTGCTTGCTTCTCAAACAAAACTTTGACCAGACCACATAGAGAATTCCATATTTACAAAGCATAAGTTTACATTATCTTCATTGTTTTTTATAACTTTTATACCAAGAAGAAAAATACCATTAATTAGCACCATTCATATTGTCTTTCCTCCTGGAATACTAGTTTTAATTTTATTTTGTTTTATTGTTATGACAGAGATTCTTGTAGCTCAGGCCGTCTTCAAACTTTCTATACCATTATTGATGGCATTGAACTTCTGATTCTCCTGCCTCGATCACCAGAGTACTGGGATGACAGGCAACTGACAGAATTCCTAGTTTATGTGATGTTGAAAATAGAATGCAGGGCTGGAGAGATGCCTCAGAGGTTAAGAGCACTGACTGCTCTTGCAGACGACCTGGGTTCAATTCCTAACACCCACATGGCTGATAAGAATCCTTAAGCTAGGCATGGTGCACACCTTTAATCCCAGCACTTGGGAGGCAGAGGCAGGTGGATCACTGTGAGTTCAAGGCCATCTTGGTCTACATAGCAAGCTCCAGGCCAGCTGGGATTAAAGGGAGACCCTGACTCAAAAAAAAAAAAAAAAGAAGAATGCAGTTTTATTCATGCTATGTAAAGTTCTATCAACTGAATTATAGCCAGAGAGCCCTCTGACTGTACTTCTGAAGGTTAAATACTTCAAAGTTTGGAAAAACATCAGTTCTCTACATTCATGATCTGACCTAATTGATAATTTCTAATATTTCCTCTTGGGACAATAAATGAGAACTTAAATGAGCCATTTATTTGCCCAAGAAGCAGTGGACCAAATTATTGGCATATAATGATCAGTTTCCTTACTTTTTAGTGACTTTTTTCATGGTAAAAATAATGAAGGACAAACCGGTTTTATTCTGCTAAATTCAAGTACTGTTGTTATGTTGAATTAAGGTTAGAAAGGAGAGTGTATCATGAATTATGAGAAAAATAACAGAAAAAATCAGGAGAAAGAGAGAGAAATAAGAACGAGGACAAAATAGGACCAAGAAAGAAGGGAGACAGGGAAGGTATATTTTGAGCGACAGGGCAAGGGAGCGAGAGCAGCCAAAGTGGCAGTGTGAGATCCTCCCATCCATGCAGAATAAATGAATAAACACAATTTAAAACATGACGGAGACAAGTGATGGCCCAAAATAGAAACAGAGACTGGGACCTTTGTGAATGGAGAATGTCAACAAGTACATGGAAGAGAAGACTTGTGAAGGTAGTGAACACCCCAATGCAGAAGAATGAGCAATACGTTGCCATGGACGACACTGCCAAGGGAAGATCATGGAGCACATTTCTTTTCCTATCATACTGAAGTAATTTTTTTTGTTTGTTTGTTAGTTAAGTATAGGAAGCTCCAGTGTGGAGTCATCAATATGGTCCAAGTACCTTCCCTTCCCCATAGGTCCCTCTGACCTCCCCAGGAGTCAGGTGGGCCTTGAGCAGGCATGTTTTCTTCCCTCTGAGGTCTGTGAAGTCTGTGCCTGCAGCCTCTGCTTAGAATTTCTCATGAGCTCTTGTGCCTGGACTCCATGACACCCTTCCTGGGCTCTGCTTTGTTCCCAGCTGAGGTCTCAGTAGCTACAAAGGGCTTTTATTCAACATCTCTGGAGTTTTGTCTTTTCACTGACCTTTTTCCAAAGGGGTCTGATAACTGCACTGTGCAAAATCGTAAATGAGCTTTCGAGTCTCTTATGTTATGGCTTTGACACTTTTAGACTCACATTCACAGATTTAGTTGTAGAGTTCAAAGTTTCATCCCCATAACAGTTGTGCCACAAGTGTTTGCATGCATAGCTGGATATTTTAAATGTTCTCATCATATCCAACACAGATCATGGAAAATGAGGTAGGTAGTTTTCTTAGTTGCTCTGATTTTAGTGTATGTGAGTGCAAACTGCCAAGGAGTCAATGAAATTTAAGGGTTGGAATGTTAAGCGAGGATTCTAAGTTCTATTTCATTTCAGCTTAAATGAGAGTAATCAGCAGTAGTTTTAACTCCTTATCAAAAAATATTTAACAGTCTAAGAAAATTAAAAAGTAAATACTTCAGTTGTATAAGCAATGAAAAGCACTCGGGCCTGACAAAATGGCTGACTTGAGGCAAAGACTTTGTCAGGAAAGCTTGATAACCTGAGTTCAATCCACATGGTAGAAGGAGGCAACTCATTCTCCGAAGTTGTTTTCTGGCATCTACATGTGCTCCACAGCAAAACACACCTGTTCTCATACTTACCTACATGTACATTGTGTGACACAATTTCTGGGGAGACAAGAAACATCTACTCACCCCAGATAACTAACCAAAGTCTGGAAACCACCACAGTCCAACTTGGTGAACTAAAGAGTTTTGTTGATTACTTGTATAGAACTAGGGGTGAGAGGTTACCTATATAAGCAGGAATGTCTCAAAGACCAAAATCCTCTCCCATTACGTGTGACTGTTCTTGAAACCTGGAAACCTGAAGGCCCCTGCACAAACTTCACTTGTACAGGCTAGAGAGTGTCCTTTCCAGGTAGATAGCTGATCTCTGCCTCCTGCACTTAGCTGCCTTTTCTGCGAGTCTGTCAGAGCCTGAGAATCTGGTAAATTTCAGGGACTTCTTGAAGATTTTTGAATTGTTTACTTCCTGAGCATAATGGGTTTGTGGAATGGAATTTTTCTCCTCCCCTTAGAGTGTTCTGTGTCTTAACAAGCTTCTTTCTGTGATGAAAGGTGTGACCTTAGAGGAAACTGCTATGACATATATAGACAGGTATTTAGACGATAATAGTAAATCAAAAAATTTTTGAATAAACAACCACATTCAGTTTCACATACTGGTAAATTTAGAATCTGTATTAGGTAGGGTTTTTGAGAAGACTAGAGCTGAATATTATATATATATATATATATATATATATAATATATATATATATATGGAATTATTAATCAGTTTACTTCAAAATTGTAGCAATGGCTGAATAACCCCTAAGAACTTGAGAACACAGCAGTTGCTGGTCCATGGAATGGGTGGGGGCCTCTCACATTGGAGAGGTGAAGACCCTGGTAACTGTTTAGTGCATAGGATATTATGTCTTAGCAATCCTAGTCTTGTACCCAAACCCAGAGGGTTTCTGAGACCTCCTGGTCCTCAGTCTGTGATAGAAGCCTAGTAATATCAGCTCTCATATCAGCAAAGGAATTGTCGGCTTCCAGCAACAGGATAAATCGACTTGGCTGTGAGAAGGAAAGCCACATAAGTGAAGACAAATAGTCTTTGTTTTCTTTGTGATACAGGGACTCCCTGCAGCTCCATCTGTCCTGGAACTCACTATGTAGACCAGTGTACTCCCACACCTGACTTACAGAGATCTACCTGTCTCTGCCTCCCTAAATGCTGGGATTAAAGGCCTCTGCCACCACACCCACGTTATGCCTCCTTTTATCTGGACTGCTTCCAGAAGGTACGTTCACATTTGGTGGGTGTGATGGTTAATCCTGGGTGTCAACTTGACTAAGGAACAAATAAAAGAAAAAGGATCTTCAGATTGGACTACCTCAACCCAGATGGCCCGCCCCAAATGTGGGCGTTGCCTTCTGCTGGCAGGCAGTATTAAAGGCCATATCAGAGGGATCTGGTTCCTTTTTCCTTACCTCTCTCTCACTGGTGAGTTTGTCTTGCTGCTGTGATCAACCCTATGGATCCCAGAGTGTACTGAGACACGCAGATCTCCTGGAATCCATTGGGCCTTCAGCACCAGATTGGGACTACTGAGACATCCAGCCTGTGGACTGAGCAGTTCCTTGGATTCTCAGCTTCTCCAGTGCGGTGAGGCTACTGTTGGACTCCTTGAGCTCTGTCACGTGAGCAAATCAATACATTGTATATAGCTATATATTCGTCCTGTTGCTTCTGTTTCTTTAGAGAACCCTGACTAATACAGTGCGTCTTCCCAAATCAGTGAAAACAATCAGGACAATTCTTGCATGAGACTTCCTACACACACAGGTGATTCTCATTTGCAGCAGGTTGTGATGAAACCCAACTCCAGCAACAATGGCTAATATCAAGATACAAAGTGACATCTAGCTAGTTGAAACACTCAGGTTTGAGCTGATTAAGGAATTAGAAAAGAAGTCTAACAAAGAGCAGTCTATCTTTAGGATGTAGGTGATGAAGGTAAAATTCTTTTTCAGTTTTCAATTCTCATTTTCAGAACACTTGACAACTCTCTTTGATCATGGTTATACTAAACTTAAGGGAAAGAAGGGAGCTACAAAAACGGATCTGTTGGGCTTTTTGCAAAGGTGGTACATGAAGTCATGTATCACATAAGGTCATGCAGGAAGATATTGATGAGAAAAAGACAGGTTAGAGGCAAGCTCTGGGGCAAAATAATACAGCGAGAATCAGAAAAAGAGAAGAAAGAATACACATGCGCATAGGGAAAGCTCAGATGGTGCAGAGCCCTGACAGCCAAGACAAGACACAGCAGCTATAAAATAGCATGGAAGGTGGTGGATGAAGTCAAATAGGAACCAAATGCTGTCCAATACATTTTTCAAGATGAAAGTCATTGTTGACTACAATCAAAATGGATTTGCAAAGCTGAGTGAAAAATCTGACTATAAAGTCAGAGAGAATGGAAGGCAGAGCAAGGCTCTTCTCCATTTGTACAGAAAACAATGGAAACCAGAAAAGGAAGTGTAGATTTTATTATTTATTTAACTTTTCAGTTTTAAGTATATCAGTGTCCTCTGTGCATGTGAAGAATGTCCACAGAGGCCAGAGAGAGTGTTGGTGCCCTGGAACTGGAGTTCCAGGTGGTTGTTAGCAGGTATGTGGCTGCTGGGAACCAATCCTGGGATTCTGCCAGAGCAGCCAGTGGTCTTAACCTCTGAGCATCTCTCCAGCCCTAGAGGTATAGACTCTGCGTGCAGCAGAGACCAAGCAGCACTCTACCCAAGTGACGCTGACATGAACTGGGCTGGAGAGCTGGCTCAGGGGTAAGAACACTTGATGTGCAAGCACAAGGGTCTGTATTTGAATCTCACTGCCCATTCACAAAACTCTAGTGGATGAAGTTACGCCAAGAGATATCTGAATACTAAACCCTAGATAGGTTTTAATTATAAGACAGAATTCATGAGCTCTGCTGGGTGGCCTATGAGGGAGTGAAAATGGGGGAGGGGGCATAAATATCATTAAGGTGTATTTCATGAAATACATAAAAAGTTCAAGAAATTAAACACTAAAAAGAGAAAACATCTGGGGCTGCCTACACATGGGTCTGTAAACCCTTTGCTGCATTGCGGGGAGACAAGAGGACTGACCACCAGCCCTGCCCCAAATTTAGAGATAGACCTTGCCTCAAGAGAATAAAAGTGGAGCATGAGAAGGTAGGATCTTTAGTACTTCCCCTGACCTTAGCATGTGCAAAAATACAAACATACATGACACATACATCATATGTGCATATATACACACAAGAAACAAGGCAGTGATGTTAGCAATGCAGATATTTGTATCAGTTGAGTGGTGCTGTAAAAACTTCAGCATTGTCTAAATTCCCAAAATCTGCTTACAAAAAGGGAGGAAGGCTGCTTTGTTTTCTCTGTTAAAAATTGGTTTTGAGGATGTGAGCACTGATTCTCCTAATGCATTTGGATTCCCAGACCTATTGTAACAATAGGATAAAAAGTTTTAGAATTGCCTCTAATCATTGGAGTTGGCAGAAGATGGAGAAGCGTAATGACACAGAGCAGCGATCATCTGCCTTTCTAGAAATGTGGATAGAATCAGAGAGAGGATTTTATTGAGCAGAATGCAACTCTGAGATAATTTAGAGGCAGCGCTTCCCAGTGCGTGTAATATTTTAATCCTCAAACTTTATGATATGACTGGAAGGAGCTCATTCAGCAACAGAAGAACGACTACCCAGGTGTGTCTGCCCTCAGAGCCCATTCTGTTGTAAATGACAACTAATTTTTAAAGAGCATCAATTTTTGTGATCCTGAATTATTAAAGTACAGTTATAAATGTGTTTAAATAAATCTTATGGCCAGATCTAACTGGGCATGAAAGACAAACAGTTGCAAGGAATAATTTGAGGGTCTTCCCGGCTGTAAAATCATCTCTTCTTGCTTGAAGGGATTTATTTCATTGCATCCAGCACTGAAGATTTCCTTGGGACTTGTGATTTGAATGAGAAACATCCGAATAGGCTCAAGTATTGGAACACTTGGTCAGTTGATGGTGCTGTTTGGGGAAGGGCATGGTAAATTCAGGAGGGTTGGCCTAGCTCTGGTGAACGTTCTTGGGGCAGGCTGTGAGAGTTCATGGCCTTGCCCACTGCCAATTTGTCTTTCCTCTTTCTGTGCCACCGCCTGCTGCTGTACATCCTCCCAACCAGGAGGGGCCCTTGGACCTCTGGAACAGTAATCCAAATAAATTCTTCCTTCCATAAGTTGCCTTGTTTTATCAGAGTATCAGAAGAGCACTGATAAGGGTTTTGTAAGCTCCTGCACAGTAGGGGTGCTGCCTGTTGAGATCCACTTCCAACTCCAGTGCCATCCATCAGGGAGACAATTCCATGTGTAGAAAGTACTCACTTATTATTGCTGAACTAACTTTTTTTGTTCTGTTTTGTTTGCTGAAAGCTCCTAGATCAAATACAAACCTTCCAATTACAAGGAACGTTTTAGAAAACACTGTAACTTACCACCAGGGCTGAAGACATCTCTAAGAGAATTGGTGCTGGGCTGGAGAGCTGGCATGGCATAGCGTTAGGCTCAAAAGACAGGAGATCTGTGGCTTCAGGGAGTTAAGATCACAGTGGAGCAGATTTATGAGAACTTAGGATGGTCAGGACGGGTCCTTTTAAGGGGGTCTCTTCTTTCTCCAAGACATTCCGTAACTGTTACAATGAACTAAGGATCAATAACTTCAGTAAAAAGAAACCATTACCATTGCTAATGGTTTTAAGTGGTGGAATAAAAAGCCAGCAAGTAAAAGGGAAAGAAGAGCTCATCCGGGCCTACATCAATGAGGGAGAAGGGGGAGGGGTTCGGGAAAGGAAATAGCCCCAAGATTCTACAAGAGGCCTAATCTAGGGCTCCCTAGCTTGCCCCCCTCACCCCCAAATCCTTGTGGGAACTGCTTGTCAACGTCGGCTTCGATTAGGTTTTTGGTTTTCGCCTCTCGGTTCTGGAGCCTCGGCTCACTGGCCCTCGTCACTTCTCTAGTCTCTCTGACACCAGTTTCCCTTTTCCCCCTCTCTGGGGCATGCTCCTGTCATACTGGTAGCTCCACTCTTCCAGGTAACTGTTTCTGAGGTTCCCACAGCCGTGGCTTTCTGGCTGTGTCTAAGGTTCCCAGGGTGATAGTTTCCAAGCCGCTTGTGGCTCCAGCAGCAGTGGTGGCTTCTTCGCCCCTTCTTCTTCGCCCTTCCTGTCAGTCACCTTCATTCATCGGGCTAGACACTTCTACAGAGTTGGACTCTTCACTCCTCAGACTCAGAATTACAAACTTGGCAGATTCCCTAGATGACAACCCCTCTTCCCAAGACTCCCTCAACAATAGGCTTGAGCATGAAACGAACTTGGACTGCGGATTCCAAGTCCTCCATGTTCCAGCCAGTAGACATGACCAGGCACTTAGTATCTTAGGGCTTCAGGGACTCTGGATGTCAAACTACAGTGGGATTGACTGTAACCTATCATTGATAGGACAAGATAACATAGCAAGCACAAATCAGTGACTGAATAATTGAATGCTATTTCTAAAAAATGGGAAGAGTAGTCCAACAATGGCAGTCTATATTCTGACCAGGCTGATATCCCCTTAGCTGTTTAGTCCACAAGCTGGGTATCTCAGTATTCCTCATCTGGCATTGAACTACCTGGGCTGTATCATGGAGGCCAGTGCAGGGAGATCAAGACATGATGTGTGTTTACTGGACTTCATTTGGGGGACCACAGGAGGGAAAGACCCCAATGTGGAGCAAAAGTGAAGGATTGATGGTTGTTTGGGATTGCCAAAGAGGAACCTTTGAACACTTCCTTAAGGAAAACATGACATCTTTTAGGAAAAAAAAAACCTCCAATTCAAGTGATATGTGTATGTATGTATGTATGTATGTATGTATGTATGTATTTAGGTATATATAACTATGTATAGATGTGTATATATACTGTAGCAATACAAGTTGGAGAGAACAACAACAAAAGAACTGAAAAAAAATCTCTGGAAAGACTCAGAAAAAGATGCAAGACATGTGTGGCCGAGTGCAGGGACTTGGGTGGGGTGTGGGCCATGGAAAGGGAAGCGACTCTAGATTCAATTGAGAAATTATGTATGACTTATGGAAAAAGTTTAATAAAAAAAGAAAAAAATGAGAAGAGTATAGCTTGGTGACAAGAATCATAAAATGGGATTCAGCTATGATTTTACTATGTATGACTTAAGCAGGAGACTCTGGGCATGTTACCAATCTTTAATATTGTTTCCCACACATCTCAGAAGAAAAATGGGGAACAGCATTAAATATCTGAGCATTTTATATGGGAATAAATTTAGCAAGAATAAATTTACATGTCAATATAGCTCTACAGAGTGCATCTCTACATCTACCTCTATTTACATTTTTGTCTGGCTTTATCCAACTATCATATCAATTTCCCTATTTATCGATCAATCCACCTATCCATCTAATCTATCTACTATCTATCTACTATCATGTGTCAATCAACTATCCATTTTATCTATGATGTGATTCTCTGGATAGCTATACCACTATCATTTATCTATATCTAGTACATAGTCTAGATGATTTTATCTATCATCTATATCTTTCTATAATCTATCAATCAATTAATCATCTACTATATATAGCTAACTATCAATCACATATCATCTAGCTATTGAATATCTATATGTATGCCTATGTGTTTATCTAATATCTATCAGTGATCCATCTATCCATCTGTCTATCAACCTATGCCTCTTCCCTGTCTTCCTTTCAGGAATATAGTTGCAGTGCAACGAATGCCAGCTCCCAATATAAGTATCTTATGGAAAAAATTTTCTAAATAATATTTACTTAAACATTAGAATTCCTGCAAATGAGGACTTTCTCTTACCAGCCCTGCTGTTCATGACCAGTTAATTCTGTGTCTTTCATCTGTGACTTCTATGGAGTTACAGTGTTTGAGAAATAAAAGGATAGAAGGAATTTATCTTTCCTCATGGTCAGCTGAAGAATTTAAGCAGCTCAGATGATATCAAATCTGATTTCAGTGTCATCTGCATCTAAATGAGTTAGAGGATTGGCCTGCAGTCTGCCTGTCCTATTCATTTTCATCATCTTCATAATTGATACTAATCTTGACAGTTTAATTGAGTCTAATCAATTCCAAAGAGAGTTTGTTTTTCTCTGTTCTTGGCCTGGCAGAGGCACTTACTGGAAGGAGAAAGACTGACAGGTTAGAATTAGCCCAACTTTCTACTCACTTTGATAGGACTATGAAAAGAGGAGCAGATCCTCTAAAGGCAAAGGCATATAAACAAAATGCACATGAGAATTTGCTTTTATAGAAAAACAACAAAGTGGCAGGAAGGGGAAAGAGGCATTACAAACGTTCCACCCAAAGGAGAAATAGAAACATCACTGTGACAAATGTACCATTAATAAATATGCCCATTACACTGCAGGAGTTGATGGTGAAAAGCAAAATAAAAAAGTAAACAATCATGCTATGTTTTCATTATTTGACAAGCAAGGGGACTGACCATAGGGGCAGACTGCGGAAACTAGTCACTGCAAAATGATGAAGAGATGCATTAGGAGCACTGTTCTATGTTCATAATATCCTCTCGGTTGAGACTTTTCAGGAAGCCACCTCAGTCTTTAAGTCATAGTACACAGCCTAGCCCAGGTTTCACAGAGCATAATAGGGATAATGGCTCAGTGGAAAATGAGTTTCAGGAAGGACTATGGTATTCAAGAAAAGTGCAGCAGGTAACAATAATGTCCAGAATAGAAGTGCTTAGCTGATTGTCGGGTCTCTATGTTACCTATAACCACAAGACATGCGCCTCAACATGGAACAAAAAGGTTAGGTATTTGTCGAACACCTCCTTCCTCTTCCCTTCCATTGGTCAAAGAATTTATGATAAACAAAATTTCAAATTGTCTTGAACAGATTAACCCCACTAACTTTCAAGAGAGATGTCTCTGTATGGGAGTTTGTAAATCTACTGCTGAATTATATTACAAAATGTTATGTGTCCCCAGATATTGGCTGATGCAAACACTACCAGACAAAATTAAATGAGAGACCAATGGTTTGGAGACATCTATCTAAGAGCTGAACCTACCACGTCAGTCCCCGTGTCTTCTTTTGATTGACATCATGTAATTTCCCACACATTATAATTTCTTACTCTATTGGATATTTTCTGTTATTGCAAACATGGGCAGTTTTTTTCTGGTGGTAATCGTTTTGTTTCTTTTTTCCAGTCTTTGAGACAAGGTGACAAGGTCTATGATATCCCAGGCTCTTGGTTGTCTTGTTTCCACCTAATGAGTGCTGAGATTGCAGATGTGTACACCACACCTGGAAAGCTGTGTAATTGTCTTATTAAAATACAACCCTAGTGGCTGCAGAGATGGCTCAGTGGTTAAGAGCACTGGCTGCTCTTGCAGAGGACCCAGGTTCAATTTCCAGCATGGACATGGTAGCTTACAACTTCCAAAATGCCACTTTCATGAGATCCAACACCTTCTAACCTTCATGGCCATTGGATTCCATGGGTGCACTCAACTACATGCAGACATACACTCATACACATAAAATAAAAATAATTAAAATAACATATTTTTAAATACTTATAATATAGATTATGGATAGATCTGGATGCTTGCAACCAGGCACTTTGTGCTGCCTATTCCTTGACTTTCCTACAACCAGAGGCAGTTTCTCACTACAGGCGATGGTTTCATGTATTTTTATTCTTTTCAGAACTGTAGGTTGTCAAACTCCATAGTAAATATACTAAGGTACTACTTTACTCCAAGAAGATGATCCACGGTGGAATGGAAATGGTCTAAAGAGTGTTAACTGTAAAGCAATGAAGGGGTGGGCTGAGTGGAATCTTAGAATATGATGAAGGAATGGCAGAACCTCAATCCACCCAAGAATTGGGGACAACAAGGCACAGCCAGTGTCTTGGTAGTGGAGTGTATGTAGAGTATCTAAAGCAAGGAAGAGCTGTTTAACTAACAGAAATACTTGGGGAAGCATATAAGTGAAAGTCTTTAACAATAATGGTCTCGGTGTCTGGGAAGAATGCTTCTACACTGAAGAGGAACCCTGTTGTATTTAGGGAACTAGCAGGAGAGGCAGTGACTCTACATTTTGGATATTTAGATGTGTTAAGAACATTGGAGTAAATAGGGAGATCTGTGAGAGACAGGAAAACCCATTTCATCTAGAAACAAGTGAAAGAAAAATGTTGGACAGTGAGATGGAAGAGATAATTTCTTTCAGTTTACACTGTAAGGCTAGAATATAGAATGGAAGATTACTTCTATCTTCTTTAATAAGATAAACAAATAAATGGAACAAACTATCATAGAAGAAGCTTTTGGTACAGCATCAAATAAACAATCCAAAAAGCTCACAATTCTAGAATGTGTGAAAATCCAAAACTTTTGCTGTGAAAAACATTAGTAACCTAATCCTAAAACCAGACTGAGACTCAGACATCTGTATGATAAAAGATTTACACTGAATTTATGCAGACTCTTACAAATCAACAATAAGAAACAAATGGTTCAATCTTTCAAAATAGGAAAAAGGTGAGAAGTGACATTTTCAAACAAGAGACATGAGAGAAAAGGCATACAGAACATTTCCAATATAACGTCAGATTCAGAGTGCCAACTAAGCCAAGCACAACACAACTGTTAGAAGGGCTAACATTTGCTAGGTGTTTTGAAATACACTTGTATTACTATGATTTGGGAGGTTGAGGCAGGAAAACTATTACATATTCAAGGCCAATATGAAGCACATAGCAAAGAGTGTGTCTCAACAACTCACATGCCTACCTGAGTGAGCTTTCTCCAGCAGAAAAGGCAAAGTAAAAACAACACTCAAACTGTTAAACTTCACTAAGGAAAACTTTATTTATTTATTTATTTATTTATTTATTTATTTATTTATGTAGCATACAGGAATGCAGATGCGACAGACACTGTTCTTATAGAGATTGCAAGACAACTTTTGGGAGATGGTTCTCTCCTTCCAACCACATGGGTTTCCAGAGATCTAGCTCAGCTTATCTGGCTTTACAGCAGGACCTGTCTTGTCTGCCCAAGGGAAATGTTTACATTCTAACTTTTTAATCCTGTGAATAATTCCCAACCAAAAAATATAAACCAGGAAAAACATATTGATCTGACCCAGAAATTTCATCAACTCACAAATAATTCAATGACTCCTCATTAAGAATAAGAGTGATTGTATTTGTGAGGAAACATAAATGGTTTCCCCAACTTGACTTTGATGAGCATGACATGTGCATAAAGTTCCATGGATTGTTTCTATGTGAAGTTTCATATGAGATTTAAAGGGATACTCTTGCTTTGATATGTGAACAATCATTATTTTCCAAGTAATTAGCAAAAAAGTCATTAGTAGAGTCTACTTAGTGTCCCCAAGTCCTTTGTTGTATATCTATCAGAGCCTGTTAACTTACCAGGCATCCTATCCTCGAAAAAAACCTATTCTGACCCTCCCAGCAGCCACTAGCTGTCATGACTTTCTTTGTTGGTTTGAATCTTCTCATTCACTTCTTCATGTCTACACTGGAATTTTCTCCAGTTTGAAATTGCACAGGACTTTGTGCATGCTGTCATCACTACCATATGGTCATATGAGTAACTTACTGGTTATATTGTCACCCATCCTCTCTGGCTCCTCTTTTGCAATCGTTTCCGAGTCTTGGGAGGCCGAAGTGTGAAGTATGTGGCCTATTCAGGGATAAGCAGTCTGCAGCCTTTGTCACTTACACATTGGCCAGTTGTGGGTTTCTGTTTTAAGCACCATCTGCTGCATAAGGAAGCATCTTATGAGAGTAGGTAGATGCATTCATCTATGAGTATAACAATAGTTTAATATTATAACTATTTTGTAGAAAAATAGTATTAGGCTCTCCTATGCCTTGTGACCTCTCTAGCCTCACACACCTAGGCCAGAAGTGTCTGGTATGCACTCTATTCTATGAAGCAGATCTTAAATCCAGCTAAAGTGGGATTGGTTGCCCCCATAATATTTATGCCACTATTACACTGATGGACATATCTTGCCCTGCCATTTGTTATTGTTGGGTTGAAGATTATGTTTTCCTTCTGGTAACATGCATAGCACCTACAAGCACCACGGATGCCAGCCAGGAGAAATAAGACTTTGAAGTCAGCACCAGTTTGATTTTTGTTTGTTCTATAGCATACGTAGGCAGTGTCTTCAGCAATAGGGTCTTACCATCCAGTTCTGGTGGATTAGCAAGATCATGTTTGTCTATTTCTGTATACATAATACATAGACAAAGTTATGATATGACTTGGGAAGAAGATTGTGACAGGATTTAAGAGGCACCATGAGTAAAAAATCTTGTAGTACAGTGAGCCATTCTAAAGGAAACGGGAAGATAGAAAATGAAAGATCAATGTTCAAATGAGGACATTTGTTACTGTACTGCGCCTATGCTTTGAATCAGAATGAAAGACAACAGGACAAAGACACATGAGGTAATTCTGTGGCATCTAATTATTTCCAGGCTCTCCTTCCATAGCAGCAGCCTGTAATGTTCCTTCTTGAGAAGGATGATGAAGTTGTGGAAAAATCTGCGAGTATCACAAGTATAATTCCCCAAGGCATAGCCATTATCAGAGACATCATCTTTTAAAGAATTAAAAGGCATTTATGCACTTTGTGATAAAGTGCACTTTATAATTAGTATTAGGAGAGAGCCATGTAATGATAATACCATTAAAAAACAGCATATATTTTATTTTATTTTGGTCTTTTTCAGACAGGGTCTCCCTGTAGCCCCACCTGTCCTGGAACTCACTCTGTAGACCAGGCTGACCTTGAGCTCACAAAGATCCACCTGCCTCTGCCTCCCAAGTGCTAGGATTAAAGACATGCACCACCATGTCTGGCTATTTTTTTTAAATTTATTTATGTATATTTTTTTTACCAAATCTAGACCGGTGTCCTCCCCATCCCCCCACCCCACCAGAGCTCATGCATTCTGCCAAACATGCTTTTCATCTCTTTCTCAGTCTTTCTCAATATTCTCCATGTGGAAGTTGACTGTTTTGAGCAGAAGTGCACTGTTTCAGTCAGTTCTTCGATGCAGTCCTTTCTGTTGTTGTTGTAGTTTCCAATATGCATCACTCCCAACTGCTTTGGACAAAAGCTCAAGGGGCTGTGCAAAAGAAATACTTACAACTAGGTAATTGGCACTAGCATCCACAGATGAGGGATAACATTCGTCCTTTGTTTTCCTGGGACTGTGTTACTTCACTCAGCATGATGTCTTCTAGCTCCAGCCATTTTCCTGCAAAGCTCATGATGTCTTTCTTTTTTTCTTTTTTATTGATGCTTTGTATATTTCATACATCATTTTCCAATTCAGTTCAGGCATATATCCCTTTCCCTTCCCCTCACCCCACCCCTACCCATCCCAGATCATGCATTCTGCTGTAACTTTTCTACATCTTTCTCTGTTTTTTTTTTTGTTTTGTTTTGTTTCATTTTTTAACAATAAAAGGTGATAATTTTGTGAGTACAAGCATCCTTATGAGTAAAAACCAATTTGCAAGCAGTTGTGCCCAAACCACACAGATCCCCCTGGGTCCCACCATCCAGAAGGGGGGAGGCTTGTATGTTCAATTCAAGTTGATCAAATGATGTGTCCAGCCTATATTGTTGTCGTTTTCACCATTCACCCCAATCGCAGCCTTTTACATTCTACTGCGCCCCCTCTTCCGCAGATTGTTCCCTAGGCTTAGAAAAGGGACACAGGTGGGTGGAGAAGCAAAACAGTTCTCACTTTCTCTGAGCTGTTGTCTTGGATTCTAGTCAAATTTCTGGCTGTTTTTCTTTCATGGGCTTGCCAGCTTGTCCAGGCATAACCTTTCAATCCTACCATAATCGAAGTACAAGCAATTAGACATCTAGGTATTTAAACATTACTGTTATGGTAGGTTACTTTGGTCTAGACACAGATGTTGGATGGTATGTTATTCATGAATTTACATTTTCTTCTGTTAAGTATGACAGGTCTTCATGTGGTTTATAAAAATCTCCTCAACCACTAGAGATGTAAGTTTGTGGCATTTCAGCCGTGGGTTATTCTCCCAAGGATAGAGCTAATAGCAAATTAGATTTTGGATATATAAAAGGGGACATATGGCTGCAACTGATGCACAGTATCTCCAGGCCGATGGTGTGTTGTAGCTGGTGCTGATGGAGGAGTCTTGCTTGGACTCAAGGCGACCTATATTCGATTTATTTTTTTAGTGGTCTTTGGTAACAACTCTCTGGCATTCCAGAGACAATTGTGTTACTTGCAGTGCATCTCCATACATCTTTCCCATTTTAATGTCAGGTCTTCGACATCAGGGCATTATCGCCTCTCTTTCTGCAGATATCCCAATTTGGAGACAAGGAGCCTTTCACCTTTCGGGTAGGGGGCTTGGATCCCCTGCCAACATCTCATGGTAGAATAATCCATTACTAATGTCAGAGCTCCTGTATTAATATACCTTGCCTGCTTAAGGTGCATAGCTTAAGGAGACTTAAGCATTATATTTTGTTGTGCATACCGAGAATACTCCTTTTCACAGTCCTCTTATGTCCATTAGTCAATTAAAGAAGTGACTCACCACTTATCGATTTTTTACAAGAAATACCTCTATAACAGCTGGCTCCAATCTACCGCCGGAGACGGACCTCATCATCATCATTTTTCTCCTTATTCTAGGGGGGGAGTTATGAAAGTCTATTGTATTAAAACCTTTGCAGCAACCCTATAGAGGTTAAGCTTTTGTTAGACACTCATTACAAATAGTCTTCCCCCCGTTACTTAGTAGGATCCATAGAGGGGGGTGATGTTCCCTGCAGCAATCTGAGATTTTCCTTCCTCTCAATGCCCAGAGGAGTCCACTCCTTCTGCTGGCCACTTTCTGGTACGTCCTTTTTTTCGCCTTTTTTAACTACTGCAAAGACTGCATTTCTTTCTCAGCTTTGAGTTGGTGATATTTTGACCTTTTGGAACATACAGATCTTTTTCTGTGGTTAGTTTTAAGATTTGGTTGCAAGGTTTTTTTGACAAAAATTTTCACCCCTATCTATCTGTATTCCCCTTTTTTTTATTTTAAAGTTTTATTTTTGACCCATTGAGTCTCAAAAAAAAGCAGTTGTACTATACATACCAATAGGGTGGAACCAAGGCACAAATTTCATCAAACTCACCCATGATTCATCAAATTCACCCATGCGTTTTTGGGTTACTTATGTGATTAACTTGTAAAAAACAAACATTATTTTTAAACTTAAATCATCCATAGTGAAGGAGATTGCTACCAGTGCACTGATACTATCACCTCCGCACAGCACCCACACATTATAGAGAACATTTGTTTATGCCCAAATCCCAAGGTAATTGTTATACAATTTTAAATTAAAGCTAATGTGGACAAGAGCAATTTATACCACCAATTAATCAGATGCATTACCATATTTATCAGCCTCCCTCCCTAAACAACCCCTGTTGTTTAATATAACATATTTACTTTTACTAAAGTCCTCCCCCCTAAAGCACCATGTATCTTATAGACAGAGTCTGGGCAAAAACTGGATACTGTTTGAAACTCCCCGTCAATTAAATATTTATTAATCGAATATACACCCCATGTCCCTCTCCCCACCCCTCCCCCCCTTCCCGAGTCACCCATTTCAGTTCAGTTTTCTGATTTGCAACTTTCTGTTGTGTTTTTTTATTTGCATCCCTCTCCCCAAGAAGTATTTATTAACTGGGGTATTCGGTACTACTCACACCCACATATGAGAGACTACCCTTTGTGTTTGTTTTTCTTTGGGACTGTGTTACTCACTTAACAATATCTTCCAGTTCTATCCATTTACCATGTGCAAAGTTCATGATGTTGTCTTTCTTTACCACCGCATAGAATTCCATGCCGCCCTGTACCATGTAACCAATTTCTCTATTCCCTGTCAGTGAGGGGCATTTGGTCTGCCGTTCAGTTTTTGCCATTGTGAACAGAGTGGCTTTTTCTTTCTCCTTTCCTCCTTCTTTTCTCTTTTTTCCCTAATAAACTATAGCTGGCAGTATCTCTGAAGTAAACTGAGTCTTGGTGGGCCTCCCACCTACACCCAGGAGGCGTATGACTGGGTCAAATGGCAGGTCCTCATTTTGAGTCGTCTAAGTGTTCTCCACACTGTTTTTCATAGTGGTGCACCAAGTTTTACATTACACCAGCAATGGATGAGTGTTCACCTTTCCCCACACCCTCTCCAAGCATTGGCCATTGCCTATCACTTGATCCTAGCCAGTCTTCTTGGAGTCATGATGGCATTCTTAAGGTGGTTTTAACTTGCACTTCCTTAATTATTTGTGCTGTTGAACACTTCTTACGGTTGTTTACTCAGCCACCTCTGATGCCTCTCCTCTGTGAAGTCTCTGTTCAGATTCTTTGCTCCCATCTTCTGAATGATTCTTTTGTTTCTTTCTTCTTTGTTTTTGAGTCCAGCTTCGCCCTATACTCTGGAAATTACACCCCTGCCTTGTCAGATGTATCTGCCTTGAAAGCTCTTCCTTCCCTTTACTGTGGGTTTTTCCTCACTTCCTTGATTTGCTCTTTCTGTTGTCCTTTGATGTACAGAACCTTTTGGTTTATGAGGTCCCATTTGTCATTGTCGACCTTAATACTTGTGCAGTGTGTCTGAGTTAGAATGTCTTTTCCTTCACCTATGTCTTGTAGGTTTGCTGCCAACATTTTCTTTTCTGTCACCACAAAACCACTTCAGAGTTTTGGATTTCACGTGAGGTCTTTGATCCATCTGGACATAGCGACCCTTTTGTACCAGGCGAGAGGTAGGGGTTTAATTTCCTCCTTCTACGGTTGGCTCGGATCCAGTTTTGCAAACACACCATTTGTTGAAGATGTGTCTTTCCTCCACTGGTGTCTTCTGGCTTCCTTATCAAATATGGGATGGCTGAAAATTTTATGGGCTCAGGTTTGGATCTTCAGTTTATTCCATTGGCCTAATCTGTTCTGTTTTTGTGCCAGTTCCACGCTGTTTTAGGGATATAGCCCTGTAGTCTAGTTGATGTCCTCCGGGTAGAGCGATCCTCCCTGTCTTGCTCTTTTCGCCCAGAGTTTCTTTGGCTATTCAGGGTTTTTTTTTTTTTTTTTTTTTCCAAAGGAAATTGAGGATTTTTTTTTCCCCAAACCTGTGACGAAGCTCTTGGGGATTTTGCTTGGGATTGCCATTAAATCTGTATACAAGTTTAGGTAGCATGGAATTTTTATACCCCACTTTATTTTCCCAATCCCACGCAGGGAGGTTGTCTCTTCTGATGTCTCTTCAATTTCCTTCTTCAGAGGTTTTAAAATTTTTGTTGACCCACCGACGCATCCTTGGGTGTCTTTGGTTAGGTTTGTCTAGGTTTGTTCCCAGGTATATACTTTTTGAGGCTATTTTGAGTGGAAAGGCCTCCTTGTATACTTCTTCAGTTGCCCATTTTTGGTGTAGAGAAAGCTACTGATTTTTTCTAGGTTATTTTTGCTATCCTGCCACTTTACGAAGTTCTTACTCATTTCTAGGAGTTCTCTGGTGGCGAGTTTTTAGCATCCCTTAAGTAGACAAATCATATCATCGCAAAAAGGGCTGATTGACTTCCTCTTCCGATTAGACTCCTTTAATTTCCTTTTTCTTGCCTTATTGCCCCTAGCACGAGTTTCAAGCACTATGTTGTGAAAAGGCGTGGTGGTGATAGGGGACAGCTTTGCCGAGTTCCTTTATTTAAGGGGAATGCTTCTGTCGTTTCCTTTCCCCCATTTAGGATACTATTGGCTGTGGGTTTCCTGTATATGGCTTGATACATTAAGGACTGATCCCTCCAATCCAATCCCTCTAGGGGACTTTAAACATGAAAGGATGCTGGATTTTGCAAAGGCTTTTTCAGCATCAAATTGAGATGATGGTGTGGTTTTTGTCTTTCAGTCCTTCATATGTTTGCTGATATCGATTGATTTTTCATATGTTGAAACATACCTGCATCTCTGGATGAATCCCCCCCCTCCAACTTGGTCCATGATGGATAATCTTCTTGATGCATGTGTCTGTATGCGATTGCCAGTATCCAGTTTAGAATATTGGCATCTGCGTTCATTAGGGAGACTGGGTCCCCTATAGTTCTCCTTTTTGGATTGCATCTTTGCCTGGTTTTTGGCTCGGTATCAGAGTGATGCTGGCTGCATAGAAAGAATCTGGGAGAAATACTTACTACTTTGGCTATCACTTCCCCTAAAACAACTTGAATATTAATGGTTGTTAAGTCTTTTTGAAAATATTTCTCGAATTCTGCTGTGAAAACATCTGGGCCTGGCCTTTTTATAGTTGGCCCTTGCGCCGCAGGCTGGCTTATTACAGTTTCAATTTTTCTCACATATTATTGGTCTGTTTAAGCTGTCGATCTCTGCTTGGTTGAGCATTGGTGATGTTCCAAAGATTTCATATTCCTCCCCATTTTCTTCTAGGTTTTCAAACTAAGTAGAGGTTTTTAAAGTATTCCTGTATGATTGTCTGGATTTTCATTGTCTGTTGATCTATTTCCCCTTTCATCAAGATTCTATTGATTTGGTTGTTCTTTCTTTCTTTGGGCTAGAGGTCTGTCTATCTTGTTTATTCTCTCAAAGAAACCAAGCTTCTGTATTCATTTTATTTTTTGTCTGGTTTTCTTTGTTTCTACTCACTCCATTGATCTTGCTCTGCTTGTTGTTATTTCTCTTGTCTGCTGCGTTTTAGGGTTCATTTGTCTCTCAAGTTGTCTCTCAAGTACTTTTAGCTGAGGTCCCCCCCCTAGATCATTCACTTGTTGCTCTTTCGTTTTTTTTTTTTGTTTTGTTTTGTTTTGTTTGTTTTTGTTTTGCATTTTTTTAAGTAAGCGCCACTTAGTGCTATAAAACTTTCCTCTTAGGATGCTTTTAACTTGTTCCTCCATAGGTTTTGCTGCACTGTATTATCACTGTCATTTCCCAGTTCCAGGAATGTTTTTATTTCTTTCTTTACTTTCTTCTTGACCCATTCATTATACAGGAGAGTGCTCGTTTAGTCTCATGTGTTCTTGTAGGTTTTTGGGTTTATTCCTGGTGTTGATATTGAGTTTTATTGCACACTAGTGTTTAAGAATGCATGGAATTATTTCTATACTTTTGTATTTGCTGAGTTTTTCTCTGTGTCCCAGTATAGGTTCTATTTTGGAGAATGTTTTGTGGGGCTCTAAGTAGAAGGTTGATCTATCCCCGTGTTTGGGTGGAATATTGATAGATGTCGTGAGGTCCTTGGTGTATTGTATCATCAGTTCAGATGTCTCTCTGTTTTATCTGTCCTGTTCATCTGTTCTAACAGGACTTAGTGGGGTATTGAAAGTCCCCTACTTCATTGTGGTGGGGTTCATCTGAGCCTTGAGATCCTAAAAAAATTGTCTCTACAAAGTTTGGTGCTGTGCTTGGCATTTGGCTGCTAATAATATGATTGTGAATTCTTCATCATTGATTGTTCCTTTAATGAAGATATTATGGGACCCTTCTTTTTCTCTTTTGATTCTTTTGCTTTGAATTTGCCTCTATTTTGCCTTTTACTTTAGAATAGCCGACCACCTGATTTCTTTTTGGTACCATTTGCTTGGAATGTTTTCTTCAACCCCTTCACCTTAAGTTGTTGCCTCTCCTTAAATTTAGATGGGTTTCTTGCAGACAGCCTATAGATGGATTCTATTGGTTCTTCTTAATCCAATCTCCAGTCTATGCCTTTTGATTGCGGGAGGTTCAGCCCATTAATATTTAAGGTTATACTTGAAAACCATGGATGTTGTTTCCTTTCCCTTATATCCTTTGGACCTTAGTCTCTGATTCTACTCTTATGTTTATTTATTTTTAGTTATTTCTTTTGGCTAGGTGCTTAGGGATAGTTTCTCTTTTCTTCTGTCCTTTGCATTGCTTCTCAAGATTTTCTTGGATAGTTGGTCCCCTTTCTGGACATGTTTTTTATCATCTTGTTTATGTCATCTAAGATTATTCTCTCTCCTTCAACATTAATTGGAATTTTTGATGAGTAGAGTATTCTGGGTTGGCATTCCATAGTCCTTTAACACTGGGAAGCTTGTCCATGTTCTTCTTGCTTTCATGTTCTCGACCCCCTGGCAAGAAGTCGTTGTAATTCTGATGGGTTCCCTTTGTATCGTGACTTGTTTTTCTTTGTGGCCTTTAGAATCTTAACTCCTCGTTTGGGGCATCTAGCATTTTGATATGATGCGGCATGAGAGTTCTTTTCTGATCTTGTCTTTGGAGTCCTATGTGCTTTCTTTGTATTTGAATGGGCTTGTCTACTTTTAGTTTGGGGAAGTTTTCATCAATTATTCTGTTGAGATCTGATCAATACTATTCTCGAGATTCTTCTCCTTCTTCTATTCCTATGATGTGAAGATTTGATCTTTTCATAGTGTCCCATATTTCATGGTTGCCTTCCAGTTTTGTGTATTTTAAATTTTTCATAATCTTTACACTTGAGTTTTATAGTTGCTCTGCATGTTTTTCCAGATCTGATATTCTTTGTTCTGCTTCCTCCATTCTATTTCTGAGGCTTTTTTCCTTCCCTGCTATTCCTTGTTGGATAAGTGTTCTATTTCTTTTTCATTTCTCCTGTGATTTCTTTAATACATCCATTCCCTTTATGAGTTTCTCAATCTTATTCTTGGTTGCTCCTTACTTCGTGGTTGGCTTCCTTTTAAGTGTTTCTAATTTCTTAAGGTGCAGGTGTTTGATTTTTCTCTCACTCTTGTTCTTTCTGGACTTTGTCAATCACTCTTCCTTTAGTTTTTTATTGTATCCTTCTAGGTCCTTTTTGAGGTTTCATTCTCTCTCTTTACTTCTCTGAATTCTCTCTTTTGTTATTTTAATTTCTCTGCATAGGTCTACAATTAGTCCTCTAAGCTCTGTTTCTGGGGTCACCTCAAAGGGGATCTGATTTAGCTGTCTTCCTACCGCGGTGCCCGGTTTGTAGAGCTTGGTGCAGAATTATCTGACAACCTTTCCCATGTTGTCTCTTTGTCGTCTCCCTCGCACGTCGGTTTCCCTTTTGTGATTCAATCTCAAATGCCTTTTCAGTGTGTGGAAGGTGCTGTGAAAGCTTGTTTTGTTTTGCGTGCCTCCTTCCAATGCTTTTTTTTTTTTTATTTCTTCCCTTCCTCTTGTTTATGGATGTTTTGACCTTTCTCGGCTCCCACCCAGGCTTTCACTTTGTTCTCCTATATATTGGATACTGGAAGTCTCTTCCTTTCCGGTTACGAATTGTTCTCTTAATCCACTGGATTTTCTCTCCTCATCATTCCAGTTGTTGGTGGGATTGGCTGGGGTTAGGGGGCGGGGTGTTAGTAGTCCTGACCTTAGCCCCACCCCAATACTTGCCTGGGACGTGGCGGGCTGTACTGCACCCGGCGCAGGACCAGACTATGGATATTGGCATCGAGCCCGACCCCCCAAACCCAGGACCTCTTCCCACTTCGACTACCAGGTGTGGGGGGGGGCCCAGCCGGGCAGCCATGCTCTGGCGAAGCTTAGGGGTCCAATCTAAGTCTGCCAGCACTGGACCCTCTGCCACAACTCAGCAAATAAATTGTCCAGCACCCGTGGGTTAATGCCCTAAGTTTTTACCTTCCTGGAGCAGTGGCGGGCTGCTCCTGACCCCTGGCGCAGGACCAGATGGTGCCTGTTTGAGCTGACTCCCAAACAAGGACTTGGATGTCATCTTTTTTTACTGCTGCATAGAACTCCATTGTGTAGTGTACCCCATTTTCTCAATCCATCATCTGTTGAGGGGCATTGGGTTTGTTCTAGCTCTTAGATATTGTGAACGAGAGCTGGAAATAAAAATGGCCATTCATGTATCTCTGCGGTGTGGTGAGTTTTGAGGGTACATTCACAGGAATATGGCTGGGTTGGGTGGCAAGTTCATACCAAGTCTTCCAAGGGTTCTCCACACTGCTTTCCATAGTGGCTGTATGAGTTTACATTCCCACCAGTAGTGGGTGAGTGTTCCCCTTTCCCCACAACCTCTCCAGCACTTGGTATCATTTGTTTTCTTGATCCTAGCCAGTCTTATTGGAGTAAGATGATATCTTAAAGTGGTTTTGATTCGAATTTCCTTAATGATTAGTGATGTTGAACACTTCTTAAGGTGTTTCTCAGCCATTTCTAATTCCTCACTTGTGAAGTCTCTGTTCAGCTCTTTGCTCCATCTGTTGAGTGGGTCATTTGTTTTCTTTCTTCTTTGTTTTTTGAGTAGTTTATATATTCTGGAAATCAGTGCTTTGTCAGATGTTTCTGTGGTGAAGGTTTCCTCCCACTCTGTGGGATTTCTCTCCACTTCCTTGATTGTTTCTTTTGTGGTACAGAAGATTTTGGGTTTAATGAGGTCCCATTTGTCAATTGTCGACCTTAATTCTTGCCCAGCTGCTGTCTGATTTAGGAAGTCTTTTCCTACACCCATGTCTTGTAGTCTGCTGCCAACTTTTTCTTCTATCGCCTTCAGAGTTTGGGGTTTCACATTGAGGTCTTTGATCCATCTGGAGTTGACTTTTGAACAGGGCAATATGTAGGGGTTTAATTTCATTCTTCTACAAGTGGTGATCCACAAGCTCATCTTAACATATATTTTAAAGTATAAGGAAAGATTTTAGAAAAAGGAAAACAATGGAAACTGATGGGAGACCACCACCATTTCAGTAAATCTGCTAATAGCCTTTGATTTGTTCTGTGCTGTTTTTCTTTCTTAAAGTTATTTACCTTATAGTGTGTGTATTCTAGTTTCCTTGCTGATTTTATAATAAATACCATGACCAAAAGCAACTCAGGGAAGAAAAAGATGTATTTGACTTAAAATTCTAGGTTACAGTCCATCAGTGAGGGGAAGCGAAGGCAGGAACTCAAGCAACTATCTGTATCGCATTGCATCCATAGTCAAAATCAGATAGAGTAAATGAACCCATGTTGCATGCTTGGGGGAATCTGTTTTCTTTTGTCTCATACATTGAAGCCCAACCAGTGAGATGGTGCTACCCAGAGTGGGCTGGGACTAACTACATCAATTCACAAACAAAACAATCCCCCACGTAAACACCTATAGGCCAACGGATCTAGATTTTCTTTCCAATTATTCTCGGTTCTACCAAGTTGACATTTAGAGCTAACCACCACAGTGTACAATAATGGTAAAAAGTAATGTGATAGAGGAGGAACAGAGATATAATAAAAGCATAGCAAAACAGAATAACAAAAATCTGATGTGAATCAGACTCACATATGTTGAAATATAACAAATTTATTTCATTTTTGCTTTATTTTATATCAATTATTAATCATAATTTAAATCCTCTAGTTCTTGTCAGTTATTTTATGTCAGACCTGAAATCAGGGGAAAATGATACTAACCCCATCTATTGATCAATGCAGTAACAATTTGCTTATCATATCGTAGCCCTTGAAAGCAACCATTTCAGACTGTGTGGGCAATTTGGGTGAGAATTAAAAAGAAACCTTGGAGAATAGGTGAGCATAAAGAACTTTGAGATCTGTGACACATTCATTGATACAGAAGGTCATGTGTTTCTAGCGTGTGTGTATTCATAGAAAGATCTAGGAATATAGAAAGCCCCTGCCAATCATCTATGGCTTTTTTTAAGGCTGTGCCCCCCTGTCCGCGCCTCCCCAAATTGAAAGGAAGGCAGCTTTGAAGTCTCTTTTGAGTGTGAAGAGACTTTCCCACAATCAAACACTGATCTTGGCTAAGAATAGAAGATAAACAAGGAATAACAAATGCTGACGGGGATATGGACAGAAAGGAACACTTGCCTACTGCTGATCTGGCTGTAGCCTAGTCCAGACACCATGGATATCACTATAAAGGTTTATCATGAAATTAAAAGAAATCCTTCCATATGATACAGCTCTAGTCCTCCTGGGTATTTTCCAGATGGACTCCAAATCCAGTATCACACACATACTTGCACTCCAGTGTTTCTTGTAGCACTGTTCATAAAACCTAACTTATATAAGCAACCTAACTTATAGAACCAACCCATCAACAGAGGAATGGATAAAGAAAATATGTAAGCTATATACAATTGGATTTTATTAATCCATAAAGAATAATAAAGTTGTAGATCACAGGAAAAATGGATGCTATTGAAGACAATCATACTAAGTAAATGAACTCAGTCTTAAATCTTGAGTTTTCTCCCATTTGCACATCCTAGGTTTTATATAGATATATAAAATAATGTATATATGACATAAAAGTAGATGTGAATCTTCCTGACTAGGGAAGCAAAGGACAGGGGGTAGGGGAAAGTGAGGAGGGTGATGGGACTGGGGGGAGAATGAACTTAACATGCTTTTTACACTAGCATAAAAATATCCCAGGAGAAAGAGGATTAATGTAAAAATACTCAATACCTCTGATTACTTAATTAAAAAAAATCTCATCAAACTAAAAAAGGAATACCCTGACTAAAATCTTCTGGTTATTTATTTGCAGAGAGTAGATTAACTATTGTTTCCGGATGAGTTCTAAACTTGCATTTGGATGTATGTGAGCAGATATTCTAAAAGTCAAACTTCATTTTAGTCAAGTTCTCAGGCTTAAATTATCCATGATGTGAGTAACAAATGAAACAGAGAAAAGATAAACCCGAAGTTTCCATTCCTAGATTGTGCAATTGGTCATAAATGAAATGGATAAATGACTAACAGTGGAAGGACAGCTAAGTCTGTCCAGTGTAAGAAAATAAATGCAAATTTTCCTTATTGCTGTAAGGTTAATATAGACTTATTCATTTCATTTATAGATGTGCACATATAGGTGAATACATAAACATATATACATACATATGTACATACATTGCTATTTGGGGAATGTAAAATGTCCCCACACATGTGTTGAAGGCTCTGTCAGCTGGAGCGCTACTGAGGAATGATGGAGAGTTGGGAGAGTTCTCAACTGAGCTTTGAATTCACATATGCACCATAACCAATGATTGCAAAAGTTCACTTCCTTCTGAATTCCATTGATCAGGATTGCAAGAGTAATTAGATATGAGTAGTCACTGATATATTTGTTGCAATAATCCATTTGGAAAAGTTGCTTTAAAAAATTCTGTTCTCATAGGGAAGTTTGCTACCCTTGTGTTTAAAACTGTATCTAGTTATTAAAGTATAGTATTGTTTAATATGTAACTTATATTGCTATGTAAAAAATAAAATACATACCTGTGAATGTATCCATAGTTCATAGATTAATAGGCTGTTAGAATAGGCTTAGCCAGAGGAGGAAGGTCTCTGAAAGGTACATGTTATGTATGTTTTCTTCAGATTTATATCTATCTATCTATCTATCTATCTATCTATCTATCTATCATCTATCTTCACTCCCTTCCATATTCCTAGACAGCTGTCTTCCACAGAGCCCATCCAGTAAGATTCATTCCCTCATTGCAGACAGAAACACGTGGATCAAGTGACTGAAATCTCTTTCTTTCTCCCTCTCTCATACACTTACACAAAACACACACACATGGAGAGAGAGAGAGAGAGAGAGAGAGAGAGAGAGAGAGAGAGAGAGAAAGAGAAAGAAAGAGAGAGAGAATGACTTAAGAATTGCTTTGAACACAGCTACTTATGGAAGTTTGTAGAGGTAAAGAAAATATTGCTTACAAGTATTCACCAAATTGAATCAAGATTCTGGAAAAATACTGCAATTGTTTGTAACCACTTGCTCATTCAATCTATTTATCATATATCTCCTCGAATGGCTTACTTAATAGTTAAGGAAATGAATACATTTCATGTGGATACTATGAAATTCTTTGGCAGGGTTTCACACTGAAAAGATTCTTATCACTCAATTACTATGAAGGAAATAAATCTGAATCTTTCATATCTTAAACCTATTAGCCTGACTCTCAATGACAGAAACAACTGAAGCATTACAGTTGAGGTTTCAAATTCTGATAATTAAATACAAACAAAACAGAAATTCATACCTTCTGACCTCAGGATGACATGTTTTCACGCAATATTCTCCTTTGACATACTTTTTTATTCTTCCAGTTTTCCATACTGCCTGAACACAAGATGTTAGAATATTCTCATTTGAATGTTGGTTTCCTGGTGCTCGAAATGAGCAGCCTTCCCATGGTAAGGTCAATGGAAAGATGTCTCCCTGTCTCTTCTACCAAACAAGATGTACGAATGAGTTACCATCACTGATGAGTTCAGTGGCCTACAAATGATGCAACAGAGCAGATTCCTTGATAGTGCCTGAAGGAGCAGCACTCCTTACAGCAGTGTTGGTACTCAGAGTGCATGTCACCACAAGAAGCCCTATAATACAATTATTTTCTGTATTCAGTTCTACACTCTTTCCCACAGAACTTCTTAGAGACTACACTTACTGGAGACTCTAAGTTCTAGGGGAATAAAACTAGGTATGTGTTTTTAATTCAAGTCCCAAGAAATTATTAACATTACACTGATGGTAGCATTCAACACAGGATAATAAGTTTCAACTGCTTATTTCTACAGAGGTTTCTTGGGATTAAATGTATTTTCCATAAATAACAGTATTATACTTTGTGATAGCTCATTTTGTGTATCAACTTGGTTTACATTGTCTCAAAGTACGTGGTCAATCATTGTTCTATGTTGATGCTTTGGGATGAGAATAACATCTCTATTAGTGGGCTTTGTGGAAGGAGATTGCTCTCCATGGTATGAGTAGGCATGAGTTAGTAAACTGACTGTCCCTGAGCAGCAGTGAAATATGGTCACAGGTGGTCTTCAGATATTAACTACAGCACTGACTTTTCACGGGGACTGAAATGTAGTTTTGTTTTGCCTAAGACTCAAGTATGATAGGTGATGTAGAGATAAATGGATATCAAATAGATAGATGATATATACATAAATGGATAGCAAATAGAAACCTATTTTTTCTGTTTCTCTAGAGAACACCATTCTCCACTAAAGAATAATTAGATACCTTAGAATAATGGTTTATTTTAAGAAAAAGACAAAATATATCAAATTTATTTTGATATATTTTATCTATATTCTTGTTGTGTCAGATAATGAGAAAGAGTACACAAACAGTACACAAAAAGTTGATCTGTAAAAGGGAACCAAAATGAAAATTAAATGTCCATGTGTAAATACTGATGAAAATAAAAAGTTTGAGTAAGTGGTGAAGAAACATGCTACTGACACAGATGAATTCTAAATAATTTATGTACTCTGTTTCACAGAGAGAACATATCTAAGTCCTTACTATTTAATTATAGACTTCAAAAAATGACCCCTTTTCTTTTTTTTTTGTTCTCTCCCCTTTGTATTACTTCAAATTATGTCTGTTTAAACAATACAAGTATCAAAATTATGACCTTTGGGAATAAACAGTTTGTTAACTCCAAAACATGTTTTGGGGTCACTTTTTTTCTTTTAATTTTATATTACTCTAGAATATGAATACATATCTTCCACCCTTATATGGTAATTACAATGTCTGAATATAAGTGATAGGTTGATTCTAGATCCCATTAAGAGATTCATAGTGTAACAGCACAGTTGCTTTCAGATACAAAGAAATATAATAATAAAGTTGCTTGGTTTGCCTGCCAACTGGGGATTTGGTGTCAGTATCCAAATAGGAGGGAAACCATTCGCCTTTTTTTTTTTTTTTTTTTTTTTTTTTTTTCTGGGACTGTGTTACTTCACTTAGCATAATGGCTTCGAGCTCCATCCCTTTACCTGCAAAGTTCATGACGTCATCTTTCTTTACCGCTGCATAGAACTCTATTGTGTAGATGTAGCACATTTTTGTTATCCAGTCATCAGTTGAGGGGCATTTGGGTTGGTTCCAGCTCTTCACTATTTGTGAAGAGAGCTGCAATAAACATAACTGGGCATGTATCTTTGCAGTAGGATGAGTCTTGTGGGTATATACCCAGGAGGGGTATGACTGAGTCAGGTAGTAGGCTCATTTTGATTCTTTTAAGGGTTCTCCACACTGCTTTCCATAGTGGTTGTACGAGTTTACATTCCCACCAGTAGTAGATGAGTGATCTGCTTTCCCCACAACCTGTCCAGCATTTGGTGTCTTATTTTCTTGATCTTGGCCAGTTTTACTGGAGTGAGATGATACCTTACAGTGGTTTTAATTTGCATTTCCTTAATTATTAATGATGTTGAGCATTTTTAAAGATGTTTCTCAGCCATCTTTATTCCTAATTGGTGAAGTCTCTGTTCAGCTCTTTACTCCATCTTTTGAGTAGGTGATTGTTTTCTTTTTTTTTTTAATTTTTTTAAAATTTTATTTATTTCTGTATGTGTATGAATGTACTGTCTGCATGCAAGTCTGTGCACCCGTGTCGTGCAATGCCACGGAGGTCAGAAGAGGGTGTTGGATTCCCCTGGAACTGGAGTTTTCCTGGAATTGGAGCTTCAGACGGCTCTCGGCCGCCATGTGGGTGCTGGGGATCGAACCCGGGTCCTCTGTAAGAGCAGATGGCACTCTTAACCACTTGGCCATCTCTCCAGCCCCAGTGATTGTTTTCTTACTTCCTTGTTTTTTAAGTAGTCTATATATTCTGGATATTAATGCTCTGTCAGATGTATCAGCGGTGAGGGTTTCCTCCCATTCTGTGGGTTTTCACTTCACTTCCTTGATTGTTTCTTTAGCTGTACAGAAGATTTTGAGTTTGATGAGGTTCCACTTGTCCACTGTTGACCTTATTTCCTGTGCAGCTGCTGTTTGGTTTAGAAAGTCTTTTCATATGCCTATGTCTTATAGATTGCTGCCAAATTTTTCTTCTATCACCTTCAGGGTTTTGGGTTTCAGGTTGAGATCTTTGATCTACTTGGAGTTGATTTTTGTACAGGGTGTGATGTAGGGGTTTAATTTTGTTCTTCTACAAATGATGATCCAGTTTTTCCAACACCATTTACTGAAGATACTATCTTTCCTCCATTGAACTTTTTGGGCCCCTTTGTCGAATATGAGGTGGCTGAAATTATATGAGCTCATGTTTGGATTTTCAGTTTTGTTCCATTGATCAATGGGTCTGTTTTTGTGCCATACTGTCTTTATGACTATAGCCCTGTAATATAGCATGAAGTATGGTAAATTAATCCCTTCTGCATTGCACTTTTTTGCTCAGAGCTGCTTTAGCTATTCAGGGTTTTGATTTTTTGTTTCTCCATATGAATTTAAGGATTTTTTCCAAGTCTATGAAAAAGCTCATGGGGATTTTGATTGAGATTGCATAGAATCTGTATACTGATTTGGGTAGAATGGACATTTTTACTATATTAATTTTTCCCATCCATGAGCATGGGAGGTCTTTCCTTCTTTTGATGTTGTCTTCAATCTCCTTCTTCAAGGTTTTAAAATTTTTGTTGTAGAAGTCTTTGGTGTCCTAGCCAGGCATGGTGGTTCACGCCTTTAATCCTAGCACTTGGGAGGCAGAGGCAGGTGGATCTCTGTGAGTTCAAGGCCAGCCTGGTCTACAGAGCAAGTTCCAGGACAGCTGGGGCTACAGGGACACCCTGTCTCGAAAAGACCAAAAAAATAAAAGACTTGGTTAGGTTTATTCCCAGGTATTTTATATTTTTTGAGGCTATTGTGATTAGGAAGGTCTCCTTATATTCCTTCTCCAGTTGCTTATTGTTGGTGTAAAGGAAGACTACTGATTTTTTCTAGGTTTATTTTTTATCTTGTCACTTTACTGAAACTTTAATTGTTTCTAGGAGTTTTCTGGTGGAGTTTTTAGTATCCCTTAGGTAAACTATCATACCATCTGTGAAAAAGGGATAGTCTGACTTCCTCTTTACCAATTAGTACTCCTTGAATTTCCCTTTCTTGCCTTATTGCCCTAGCAAGCATTTCAAGCACTATATTGAAGAGGAGTGGCTACAGGGGGCATCCATGCGGGGTTCCTGCCTTTAAGAGGAATGCTTCTAATTTTTCTCCATTTAGGTTGATGTTGGCAGTGGGTTTGTGGTATTTGGCTTTGATTACATTGAGGAGTGTTTCTTCTAGTCCAATTCCCTCTAGAACTTTAAGCATGAAGAGATACTGGATTTTGTCAAAGCCTTTTTCTGCATCAATTGAGATGATTGTGTGGTTTTTGTCTTTCAGTCCATTTATGTATTTTGTGATAATTGATTTATATCTGTTGAACCATCCCTGCATCTCTGGTATGACTCCAACTTGATCATGATGGATGATCTTTTTGATTTGGGTCTATATGCAATTTGCAAATATTTTGTTGAGAATTTCTGCATCTGTGTTCATTAATAAGATGGGTCTACAGTTTTCTTTCTTGTTTGTTTCTTTGCCTGTTTTTGGTATTACAATGATGTTGGCTTCATAGAAAGAATTTGGGAGATTTCCCTCTGTATTCTTCTGAACAGTTTGAGTAGTAATGTTTGTAAGACCTCTTTAAATGTTTTATAAAATTCTGTTGTGAAACCATCTGGGCCTGGGCATTTTTTAATTGGGAGGGTTTTTATTACATCTTCAATTTCCTCAAATATTATGGTTCTGTTTAAGCTGTCAATCTCTTCTTGGTTAAGCTTTAGTAAATCTCAGTATTTCAGATATTCATCCGTTTCTCCTAGGTTCTCAAATTTAGTAGAGTATAGGTTTTTGAAGTATTCTCAAATGATTGTCTGGATCATTTATCTGTTGTGATGTTTTCCTCTTTCACCAGGAATGCTCGTATTGATTTGGAGTTGCTCTCTCTTTCTTTTGGTTAATTGGGCTAGAGGTCTGTTTTGTTTATCTCTTCAAAGAACCAGCTTTTGAATTCGTTGATTTTTTTTTTTTTTTGTATTGTTTTCTTTGTTCCTATTCCTTTGATTTCTGCTCTGATTTTTATTGCTTCCTGTCTGTTGGGTTTAGCGTTCATTTGTTGTTGTCTCTCAAGTGCTTTTAGCTGCAGTGTTAGATTGTTTATTTGTTCTCTTTATGTTTTTTTTCTTTTTAATGTGGGCACTTAGGGCTATAAATTTCCATATTAGGACTGCTTTTAATGTATCCCACAGGTTTTGTGGTGTTGTATTGTTTTTTCATTTAGTTCCATGAATGATTTTATTTCTTTATTTCTTCCTTGATCCAGTCATTATTCAGGATTGTTTTGTTTAGTCTCCATGTGTTCTCATGGTTAGTAGGGCTTATCCTGGTGTTAATATTGAGCTTTACTGCACTGTGATCTGATAGAATGCATGAAATAATTTCAATCCTTTTTTATTTGTTGAGATTTCTTTTGTATCCCAGTATGTGGTCCATTTGGAGATTATTCCATGGGGTGCTGAGTAGAAAGTATATTTTCTCTGATGTTTGGGTGGAATATTCTGTAGATATTTGGGTCTAGGTTTTAATTTACTCTGTTATGCTTTTGTTAATTTCTCTCTTTAATTGCTTGCAGATAGTTGATCCTTTCCTTTGTTCTTTGAATTGCTTCAAGTATTTTTTGAAGTGTTGTTTTTTTTGACACATGTTCTTTCATTTTGTTTATGTCATGAAAGAATTTTCTTTCTCCTTCAACAATAATTGACATTTTGCTGGGTATAGTAATCTGGTTTGGCATCTAAAGTCTTTTAGCATGTTTTTCTTGCTTTCATTGTTTGCACTGAGAAGTCAGCTGTAATTTTGACGGGTTTCTCCTTATATGTAACTTGTTTTCAGATTCATCAAAACTGCCAGTTATGGTGACATACTCCTTTGATCCCTGCACTAGCGAGGCAGACATAAGTCGATCTATGAGTTTGAGACCAACCTCATCTACATAGTGCTTCCCAGGCCAGCCAGTGTACAAAGTAGGACCTTGTCTCAAGAAAATGAAAGTGAGTAACAAGGTACCTCATCAAAACTGTCAAGTTTATTAAAAACTCAGAAAGTCTGAAAAACCAGTACAGCCTATAGGAAAGTAAGAAGATGTGATAATAAACTGCATTGTGGTTCTAGGGGAGAAAAAATATACCGTGTGAAAACCTGGAAAAATAGAGAGTTTAATAATGCATCAGTATTTTTTATTAATAGCATGCTAATAATAGAAAAAGCCAATTTGGGGTTTATGGAATTTGTCTTTATTTTCTTCTAAAGTTTTATGAAAGCCTATTTTAAATAAATTTTTGGGATTGGGGAGGGAGCTCATTCAGTAAAGTACTTGGTATATGAACATGAGTTAAAATGTAAGCACATATATAAAAAGTCAAACATGCTTGTAATCCAAGAATTAGCAAGAAAGAGACAGGAGGCTCCCCACGAGCCAGATCAGTAAGCCTGTAGTCAGAGGGGGAGAGACCCCATTTCAAAAAATAAGTGGAGGGGCTGGAGAGATGGCTCAATGATTAGGTGCACTAGTTGGTCTTGCAAAGGATTCGACACCCACATGGCAGCTAACAAATATCCTTATGTCCAGTCCAAGGGGACATGATGCTTTCTTCTGATCTCTGCAAGCACTTCATGACATGGCTACACTTACACACATGTACAGAATACATATATACACAAAATAAAAATAATAAATAAAAATAATAAATAAAAAATTTTAAATTTACAAAATAAATTGAATCTTTCAATTGGAAGTAAAAACCATTTTATCCCAAATGTAGTAAAATTGAAGGACCCAATTCTGTACTATGAAAAAGACGTAGAGCTAGTAAGATGAAGATTCAAAATGCAAAGCCAGTGTCAAGAAAATTCTGCATCTCACAAATACTAATCAACATGAATAATACCTAAGTAGATATGCAGAGTAATAAAAATAGTTGAATAAAGAAGGTAATTTGTTTGTTTTGTTTTGTTTTGAGCCAGGGTCTCTTTGTAGCCTCAACTGGCCTAAAACTCACTATGTAGATGAGACTGGCTTCCTTCTCACTGAGATCCACCTGCCTCTGCCTCCCAAGTTCTGGGATTAAAGGGCTATATAATCATACACAGCAGTAATTTTTAAAATAATTGAAATTACTACTCATCAATGAAAGACAACAACTTTATATTTCACACTTACAATATTACTTATACTAAAAACACATAGAACAAAGTGCTTTACATTCTCTGAAAGAAAAGAAATTCATATTGACAATGAAGAGCAAGGTCTGCACATCCAACGTCACATCTAATGGGGGAGGAAATGGCCATTTGTAAGGTATCTTTGAATTGTAGTCTCATTTACACATGAGTTCTGAATTATGGATAGCATTATGTGTCAAAATATATATAAAAAACGTTCAAGGAACATAATAGCCTACATACAGTAGGGTATATAGGTAATATTTAATAATTATAATAAGTATAGCAAGGTGAGGTGGTGCACAACTTTAATCTCACTGCTTGGGAGGCATAGGCAGGTGGATCTGTGTGGGTTCAAGACCTACCTGGTCTACATACAGAGTCCAGCCCAGCTGGGGCTACAGGGAGACCCTATTTCAAAAAGACCAAATAATAATAATAATAATAACAATAATAGTAATAGAACATAATAATTAAGTTGGATTCTAAGTCACTTCTAGCTTCATTGCTACAAGTTCTGTGCTCAAAGTATGTTCTATCTTCAGCAATAGGGGATTAACCTCAAGTTCTCAGAGGCAATCAAGGGCTATGGCCATAGCCGGTGCTATTTGGGGCAACTCTTGAAACACCTTGAAGAACTGAAAAGGAGGTTTCTCCTATTTTTCCATTATGTTTCTTGTTATACAGCCCTCAGATACACACATGCACTCATATACAGATGTTTTATATGTATTTTTCATTAGGCTTCTCAACTAATACATCTTCCTCTGGTGTTTCACCTCAGGTGAGCATTATTTATGCCTTTGCTCACTCCCCCTCATTCTTCCCTAGTTTTAGGACTCCCATTTTCCCCATTTGTCCCTCAGTAACACCTGCCTCCTGCTATACCTCCTCTCTTGTTCCTTCTTCCTTCTTCCTTCTTCTCCATGATTTCTTTCCATTTTCATGACTCCTGCGGTTACATCAGGATGTATACTCACATATAAGGATTCAATGTTAAGATCAACAAATGAGAGAAACGTACTTCATTTGTTTTTCTGAGTCTTTGTTACTTTACTTGGGATAAGTTTCTAGTTCTGTAGGAAGATCCAGTTTGAATTGGGGACTAGTTCTCAGCTAGCACCCCTCAGGGCACCATGTGGATGGGAGTCAGGGGATTTCTCTGACCCCGCACCACGGAGGAGCAAACAACGTGGCCTAGGTGTGTGATGCTGGGTGGGGCAATGGTGTGCAGTGGAGTTTGGGGGCCTGTGATTGGCTCTGGGAACTGACGTCATTTGGTTTATAAAAGCAGGCTGTAGCCAGGCGTGGTGGTGCACGCTTTTAATCTTAGCACTTGGGAGGCAGAGGTAGGTGGATCTTTGTGAGTTCAAGGTCAGCCTGGTCTACAGAGAGAGTTCCAGGGCAACAAGGGCTACAGGGAGACCCTGTCAAAAAGACAAAAATAAATAAATAAATAAATAAATAAAGCAGGTTGTAGCAAGCAATAAATCGAATTCTCTATTAACATCATTACAGAATTCCCGGCCGTCATTTTTTTTAAATATTTGCATGCATACAGGGCAAAGCAGGCCTGCATTTCATTCTGGTGGCCAGTGGGTTGGAAAGAGGTCCCAGTGCAGACCACCAATCTGGATAGCTGGTGTTGCAAGTGGACATAGGCTGAAGATAGGCCAACAACCATCAGCCTGAAATTCCTGTCCAGGGTTCAGCAGTCTCTGGGCAGGTGGGAAGTCACAGCCAAAAGTGGGAAACCTGTCTCATCTCAGGCTAAGGGCCTGAGGTAGAAGTACCTCTCAGGCCGGGCTACAGAGGTAGCCAGCTGGTCTCTCTGCACCGAGGGGCCAGCTCTCTACAGTGGCTGCAGGCAGGCACTGTGTTCCCCTTCCCTTAGCAGGGCCTCGTGGTACATGTTCGGTACAAAGAAAGCTTCCTACATAGTGCCATCAATTTTCCTGCAGATTTCATGATTTCATTCTTCTTTACTACTGAGTAGAGCATCATTTCATAAATGAACCACATTTTCTTTATTCATTCATCATGAATACACAAGTATCTCTGCAGTAAAATGGGTCCTTTGAATGCATGCCAAGCAATGATTTGGCCACATTATATGGTAGATTTATTTTTAGTTTTTAAAGGTTCTCCATGCTGGTTTTCACAGTTGGTGTACCAGTTTGCAACCACCAAAGAGGATGAGGATAAGGGTTCCCTTTTCCACACATCCTCATCAGTATTTGGTATGTTTTGTTCTGTTGATTTTACCATTCTGACTCTGGGAAGATGAAATCTTAAAGTGATTTGAATTTTCATTTCCCTAATTATTAAGGATGTTGAACACTTTTGAAGGTGTTTCTTAGCTACTTTTATTTCTTCTTTTGAGAGATTTCTGTTCAGATCCATAGCTCATTTATTAAATGGGTCATTTGTTTTCTTGCTTCTTTGATTTGTGAGTTCCTTGTATATTCTGGATGTTAATCCTCTGTCAGATGTGAAGCTAATGAAGACTTTCTTCCACAATGTGGGCTTTCTCTTCACTTGTTTAGTTGTTTCCTTTGCTGTACAGAAGACTTCTAGTTTAATGAGGTCTTATTTGTCAATCACTGACCTTAATTCCTAAGCAATGGCTGCCCCATTTAGAAAGCCCTTTCCAGCACCCATATCTTGTAGAGTACTGCTTATATTTTCTTCTAACAGTTTCAGCATTTCAGGTTTTACTCTAAGGTTTTTTTTTTTTATAAGTTTGGAGTTGACTTTTGTTCAGGGTGATAGATTGAGGTCTAATCTTATACTTCGACAAATCAATATCCAGTTTTACCAGCACCATTTGTTGAAGATGTTGTCTTTCCCCCAGTGTGCGTGCTTGGAATCTTTGGTTACTAATAGGTAGTAAAATTGGGTGCATCTCTGTTTGGGTCCATTTATCTTTGCCAGTCTGTTTCTGTGCCAATACCGTGTTGTTTTTATGACAGTAGCTCTGAAATATAGTTTGAGATTTGGTATGGCAATCTTTGTGCTCAGGATTCCTTTGACTTTCTGCAGCTTTTTGTGATTCCATATGAATTTTAGGGGAAATGAAAAAGAGGCTGAAGAACTATTGGCAGCTGATCACTGCTGGGCAAGGGAGGGTTGCTGCTTTTCTAAGGGAGTGATGTTACATAGCCTGGAGAGTCTCCCCTGGATGAATCCACATTGAGGGACATTTGGGGAAGCAAAATTCTTTTGATAATGCTTAACATATATGACAGAATGCATGGAATCTGTCAGGGGAGCTATGAGTGGCAGACAAGAAAGGGATCTAATTATTAAGATTCATTGTGTGAAATGTTAAAAAATTATTATATATTATAAATAAAATAATTAAGGAGTTTAAAGACTAATTGAACCACATGGAAAAATTCAGAGATTGCCACTAAACCATCATGTGGAGGAGTAAAACCTGATTAAAAGGTAATGAGCTCTTTTGCATTCCCTTTTAACATTTTATTTGTGCTAGCTTAAATGTCCATTTCTTTTCTTGAAGACATGGCTGTATTTCCGTGTTTTATTGAATTTGTGTGTGTGTGTGTGTGTGTGTGCATGTGTGTGTGTGTGTGTGTGTGTACTTGTTACTGCTTTTCTAGGGACTGATTTTAAAATAACTTTGAAGACAGAAGAGACAGGATTTGTGTCTTCTAGAGTAATGAAATCAAAGAAAATTCCTATAAGAATTCAGAAAACAAAAGGTAAATTATACCAAAATAAAAATAACTCGTGGAGTGAGATTCATTCTTATTTGATGAACTGTAGTTAGTACTTATTAAGAACGTGACAGAAAATGTTTGTAAAACTTTGGATGTCATGAACTCAATAGAAATTTCAAAAAGCATATTTTCCTGTGTCTGGTCACAAAGTCAAAGATGTGGGAAGACCTGATTTTTACTTGTGTGTTTCTTGGGTTATTTTTACAGACATGGTCATGAGGACATTTCAAATCTTCATAAAAATAACCTACCCTGCTGAGTTAACAGTGGCCTTGTCTTTCTAACTTCTGACCTAAATTATGGCTCCTAAGTTGAAAAAAGAAGCAGATATTTAAAGATTTTAATCATGAAATTTTAAGTTTACAGTAGAATCTGTGCTTCTGTTTTTCAAAAATTACTTAATCATGACAACTTGAAATAGCAAAAGTTAAAAAGTCATCTTGATAAAACAAACAATAGCAACTACAACTTATACCAATTGTACATACCAATTCAACATTTTACATGGAATTTTATATTCAAATGCTATTTAATCTTTACTTCAAGGCAAACACTGTTGAATTACATAATTTGCATGTCACCAAACATGTATTCTTTTCCCTGGAGCATGCTATAGTCCTAGGCTCTTATTAGGACCACTACCACAGATTATTGAGCTTCAGTTGTCTCTTTCAAGCCTAATGGAATTCCCCATATCTCTGAATGTTCCATGATTCCAATGGGGAACTCTTGAAAAGATCCTAAATCTATTCCCTTCACATCTCAGACATTTTGTTCTAATATGATATGATTTCTTATTATTATAAAATCCTCCAAAATCTCTTTTATCTTTTGGGCACAAAGACATGAAAATAGAAACCATGACACATTTCATGCAAATTCTGTTTCACTTTTTCCTATTTAAAAATAAAGCTGAGTATATTTCCTGCAAGAATTGTGTGGAAAGGGATGAAAATGAAGAAATATTGTAAGATATATTAGCATCTCTAGAGTGTACAGACAAAAACAAAAAAAGGTGTTTAGGGGCACCATTTTAACAACATCTCTTGATATGATATATAAATGTATAATGAACAAGATTAATGTTTCTTGCCTTTTCTTTTTCCCTTGTATTAGGTTATTTGAATGACTGACCAGGACTAGGAAGTTCTTTTTTTTTAAATCAATATTTTAGAATTGAAAAGCATGTCATTTACGTGGGAGAATTTGCTACGTGTGCAGTAAGAGTTATTTTCTTTTTTGTGTGTGTTTGTTCCTTTGTTTGTTTATTTGTTTATTTTAAGGGGTTCTACAATATAATAGCACAGTTGTTTTCAGATCACATTAATGTTGCTCAGTTTGCCACACAATTAGGTGATTGGTGCTTTAGTATTTTCACTTCCTTTTGGAGCTTCTCAATCTCTTCCTATAGCTCTTTGCTTAGCTGGTTGGTTTCCTTTTCTTTTTCAACATGAGATCTTTTCAGTGTTTCCATTTCCTTCCGGAGTTTGTCATTATCTCTCTCTAGGTCCTTCTTGAGTTTTTCTCTCTCTCCTTAGTTCTCTGACTTGTTCTTTTTATTCTTTGATTTCTTTAAATATGTCCACAATTGTTCCTCTAATATCTGTGTCCTGAGTCATCCCCAAGGGGATCTCACTGTAGGAATCTCCCTCAGGGTTGGTAGAGTTTGGTGTGGAATTATCCTGCACTTTTCCCATGTTGTCCCCTTCGTGTCCCTGGCATGTGGGTTTCTCTTTGCCTGTATTCCAGTATGAATCCCAAATGCCTCTTTGCTGTGTTGAAGTCTTACTTTGCTTGCCTCCTTCAGATGCCTTCATTGTTTGATTTGTTTTTCCTTTTGCTTATGGAGTGTTGACTTGTCTATTTTTAGGCTTTCTATTGGAAGTCTAACTCATACTTCCCTTTCTGTTATGAAGGTTCTCCAAAGAATCCACTTGGACACTCCCTCAGCAATTCTAGTTGAGGGAGGTTGGAATAGTCTGTTTAGTTTCAGGTGTGCTTCAGGTTGTCCTGGGAAACCCCGATCTAAACTCTGTGTACTCAAGTCCAAGAGTTATTTTCTAACAGGTGACTGAATATGTATTTGGTCTTTTGAAGCTGAATATATTTTGAACCATTGAGTCCACAATTGTGATGCTTTTGAATGAGAAGGGTCTTCCATGTGCTGGAGTATTTGTACATGTGGTCATATGGTGGCATTGACTGGGGATACTGGAGAGCCATTAGGACATGGGCCTTGCTGGAGGAAGCACGCCATTGGAGAGGGACTTGAGAGTTCATAGCCTTGGACCACTGCCCGTTTCTCTCATTGCTTCCTGTGTGTGCTTGAAGATGAACTCTCTGCTCTCTGCTCTGGCCACTTCCTGCCAGGCCTCCCTTGGCATCACAGTCTCCCTCTCAAGCTCTAAGGTAAATCAACTCTTTCTACCTTAAGTTGCTTTGGTCATGATTTTTTTTCTTTTGTTTAGACTTTTGGTGCTGTGGTTAGAGACAGGGTCTCCCGGTAGCCCTAACCGGCTTATACTTGCTATGAAGATCAGACTGGCCTCATTCTCATGGAGATCCACCGTTCTCTTCAAGAGTGCTGGGACTCCACTTGTGTGCCACCATGGTTTCTTTGGGCTTATCTTGTCTGTGACTTTCAAATTCCTTGGGAGTCTTTCCTTGTCAAACCATGTATTTCATCATTTCTGCTATGAATTCTCATTGTACATCTTAATAAATGTTTTTTTTGTCTTCAGCTATGGTCCACCAGACAACACAGTCCATTATATTTGAAGTCAGCCTCACTCACTTTCTCTAATGTGAGATTCTTTACCAGAATTCAACCGGAATGGCATCCAGTCCATTTCCCGATGAAGTGCTTGCTCCTCTCTGAAACCTCGGGAGCACAGTTTTATTGCTTGTGTTTCTATTGGAATTCTTGCCTTCAGATCCAGATTCTATAGAATGCCACACTAAGCTCTACGTCCAGTATTCTACAGCTGCTCCAGCTCCACACACCTCATCATTCCTTCTGTAGACCAGTTATGACATCAGCAACTACATGGTCATGTTGTTGACAGCAACAGCCCCACACTTTGGTACCCATTTTCTCTTTTATTTACTTTTCCCAATCAATATGACCAATTAAACACATGACAAATTTAACTTAAGGGCAGGAACCTGGATGCATGAGCTGAAGAAGAGACCATGTAAGAATACTGCCTACTGGTTTGTTCTTGTGGCCTGTGCTCCCCCTACTCTCTTATTTAACCTAGGTCCTCCCACTCAGGGCTGGCATCACCCACAGTGTGCTAGACCCTGCCACATCACTGAAAATTCAAGAAAGTGCCTTCTAGACAGCCACATAGGAGAGCCGAATGGTGGAAATTCCTTGACTGAGGCTCCTTCTTCCCAGGTGTGTCAAGGTGACAACTGAGAGTGTAACACAGCATGCATATGGAGTGCTTATCCAAAATCGCAACTTCTCTTTAGGATTCTGCCTTAACATGGCTGCAAAATTTCTCTGATCTTGAGAGATGGGTCCATTACCTCATGCATCTATTCACTGTGATATTTTCTTTTTTTTTTTTTAATTATTTTATTTTATTTATTTATGTGTATGAATGTACTGTTTGCGTGTAGGTCTGTGCACCCGTGTCGTGCAATGCCGCGGAGGTCAGAAGAGGGTCTCGGATTCCCCTGGAACTGGAGTTCTCCTGGAATTGGAGTTACAGACGGTTCTCAGCCGCCATGTGGGTGCTGGGGATCGAACCCGGGTCCTCTGCAAGAGCAGTCGGCGCTCTTAACCGCTAGGCCATCTCTCCAGCTCCTCACTGTGATATTTTCAATGTGGCATTTTCCATACTCTTGAACAGTTCTTCCTTCAGTGTCCTCAGTCTCACACACCACACCTCCCTTCCTCAATTACTGGCCATCCAATAGATTCTGAGATAATGATTCATGGGAATACTAACAACTGTCAAAATAATTTTAAAATAGGTTACTTAAAAATATTCATGTCGGGCTGGAGAGATGGCCTAGCGGTTAAGAGTGCCGACCGTTCTTGCAGAGGACCCGGGTTCGATCCCCAGCACCCACATGGCGGCTGAGAACCGTCTGAAACTCCAACTCCAGGAGAACTCCAGCTCCAGGGGAATCCGAAGCCCACTTCTGACCTCCGCGGCATTGCACGACACGGGTGCACAGACTTGCATGCAGACAATACATTCGTACACATACAGAAATAAATAAAATTAATTAAAAAAAATTAAAAAAAATATTCATGTCTAAAATACTTTCCTCCTTGTGTGTGTCAGTGAAGAGAATTCACAATATGTAGGAGGCAGCTGTTAAATTGAACACAATGCCTGCCATATTTTCCTATCCATTTGTGATGGTCAATCCTGGGTGTCAACTTGATTGGACTAAGGAACAAATAAGAGAAAAAGGATATTTGGATTGGACTACCTCAACACGGATGGCCCACCCCAAATGTGGGCATTACCTTCTGCTGGCAGTCAGTATTAAAGTCAGAGGGAGCTGGTCCCTTTTTTCTTGTGGCTTGCCTCATTCTCACTGGTGAGTTTGTCTTGCTGCTGTGATCAACCCTTCAGATCCCAGCGTGTACTGAGACTGGCAGATCTCCTAGAATCCATTGGGCCTTCAGCACCAGAATGGGACTACTGAGACATCCAGCCTTGCAGACTGAGCAGTTCCCTGGATTCTCGGCCTCTCCAGTGCAGCGTGACTACTGTTGGACTCCTTGAACTCTGTCACATGATCAAATCAATAAATTGTATATAGCTATATATTTGTCCTGTTGCTTCTTTTTCTTTAGAGGACCCTGACTAATACACTGTTGTTTCAGAAAGAAGGGTTACATGCAGTAGGAGATGTGATAGGAATGTTTCAGTGAAGAGTTCAACCCATTTCAGTGGAGAAAACTGGGCAGAAATTTCCTGAAACAATGAAAATACATTTTGAAAATAGAAGAGTGATTTGAATTGAGGAATGGAAGAGTGAGCTCCCTGTACTTCATGTGATGACTAATAGCTGTATATCCAGGCTTGTGCTCTGATTGTATATCCACAGCATTAAAGTGTGAGGAGGCTGATTTTCCCCCAAGAACTCAATCTAAACCTCAATGAAAGGTTCCTTGTTGACCCTTTGTCATTGGTGTAGTTAAGGGTAGACTGAATGTTTTAATAGTCTAGGAAGGTGATTATTAAAAGGGAGCAAATGACGTTTTCAAAGATTAATGAGTGTCTTCAATGAACTAATAGCACTAAAATTAATATGTCACAACTTTATGAATAGAGAATAGGGATGTATGTGAGTCAAGTTATAACAATGTATTTGTCACAAAAATTCTAAATGGGGCAAGAATCAGCTAATTGCTATCTTTAAATACGACTTAAGGCTTTAAGTTAAATGTACTACTATTACAATTATGTAGCTATGGAGGTTGTTTAGTTCACTGATCAATCATTAAATGAAAAGGATTTTAGGAGATAATGTGACCAATATTGGAATTAGAATGCACCAATTTTCATTCTCTAAACACAGAATACTAGGCCAGACATTGTAGTGGTGCACACCTTTAATCACCAGGGGGCAGAAGCAGGAAGATCTCTGTGAGATTGACTCCAGTGGAATTCAACCAATGGCTGCTGGGAGATCCTGTTCAAAAACAAAAATAAATAAAACAAATAAAAATTAAAAAATTAAATAAAATAAGAAGCATACTATAGAGACTTCCATTTCTTTAAATAGGTAAGTTTATTGACAATTCTAATTTAAATTGTATTTAAATAATTGAATAAGAAAATATGTATTTCGATATTATAAGTTTTTTTTTTTAAATATAAGAGATGGTTAGTGGTTAGGTGTACTTCCTTCTCTTGCAGAGGACCCAGGTTTGGTTTCTACCACCCAATGGATGCTCACAACAGTCTACAAGTCCAGTCCTGAAGAACCTAAACTCTTTTTCTGACCATTGTGGAACTCAGGATGCAGCACACATAAACTCATGCAAGTAAACACACATACACATGATTCAAACAACGTTTTCAAGAAGGGAATTTGTAAAATATATCATAAGCATGTAAACACACTCCAACATGAGGAGCAAGGACAGGTGAAAAGGTTCTCACTTTTCACTTGCTATAATGAACTGACTATTCCTGGATCAGGACCACTTCTCATGAGTAGATGTGATATGATAGAGAGCAAAAGGGAGAGTTATCTGGAGAGAGGTGAAAGATCAACAAAGTGTGGAAGGGACGTGAGTGTGGAAGTGAGTGGGGAGATGAATAAGAATGCTGCATAATGGTCTATAACAGAAAATACATACTTATGAACATGTCATATAGACGTCGTCATAATAAAATCCACTTCTTTGCACTGTAACTGAAGAAATAACGTTTGCATGCAGTGAAATATTATTGCTAGATGGACCAGGTCTAGATATTTTAAGATTTTTTTTATTTTTATTTATGTATATCAATGTAGAGGTCAGGAATATGTACACATGGATGGAGGTGCTTGAGGAGACCCAAAGAGTGCCTTGGATCTCCTGGAGATGGAGTTAGAGGTGCTTTCGAGCCTTCTGGTGTGGGTGCTGGGATCTAAACTCTGATCCTTCCTCATGACGGAGGAGCAAGAGCTCCTATCCATCCCATAAGCTATCTCTTAATGCCTCAGACTTTTGTTTTAATGTTGGTTCCTTGTTAAAATAAACTTATAGATAGATCCAGAGATGGTACAAAGTCCAGAGATGAAAATAGTTATACACAATAGTGTTCATGTGAAAACATTAAAAAAGAGTTGAAAGGTTTACCCAGAAATACAAAATACTAGAGGACAAGAGAATATAAATGCTATTCATCATCATCTGTGTTAAAACAAATTTTTAAATGGGAAGATTGGATATGCAGGCTTAGACTTAGTAAAAGAAGAATTCACAGTGAAAGAGATTTAATGCTGAAATCTCCTAACAAAGCCAGGGTCTAGAATTGAAAGGCATTCAGTACCATGTCTGTTTTGGTGATTATAGAGGATCAATGACTTCTGAGTTTTCTGTTAATTCTTAGATTTAATCAAGTTTCTTGGATCTGCACCACATTTTCTTAGAAAAAAAATAATAAGGTTTAGACAGAAGATGAAGGTCTGTAAGTTAGGGGTTGTTTTCTAAATTTGCCAAACTGCTTCATCATACAGATGTTTGAAGTTAGGGAATGCTGGAGGACCATTCACAAGTGAGAACTTTTGGGCATCCCAGTGAGCTTCTTGTGGTGTGTTCCCACAAGCCTTCTTTGCTGAACAGACCACATGGGGACAGCCAAATCTGTCAGATGGCAATATAAAGTTCTTGGAGCTGTACTCTCAGTTATTAAAATGCAGATAACTTTTTATCATTGTACTGTGAATCTAATCCCCTACTAAGTGTAATATTCACCAATGTCATGAGTCCTGCCCATAAGGAAAACAGGAGCTTCTTATTTCTGCTTGAGAGAACATTTATATTGTTGCAAAAGAACTGCACTTGTTTCTTTAAATGTCTAAGTGATGTTTTCTAGAACAACCTACATTTATTCTTTCATGAACAGTATTGTATGAAAATCACATTGTTTGGAGTTGATGGTTCTTGGTTCAGATTTTGCTGTTTCCATATCACTGGCAAATTAATCTAATCCTTTTGCCTAGTCATTAAAGTAAGATTGAGGTCTACAGTGCACTGCAGAATTTAAATGATGGAATGTTCATGAAGTGAGTATCAAGTCTGCTGTCCCCTTGGGATTGAGTGGCTTCTCCAGTTCCCTTCTTATAGAGTTCTCCCTGTACCTGAGCACCTCTGAATTCCTACTCTATCCATTTAAGTAGACTTCCTAAATCTAACCTGGAAATGTTAGGAGTTCCTGAGTTATAAAATTAAATGAAGTAAATAATATTCCTTAGCAACATTTTCAAAAGGAGCATCCAAACTTTTGACACAGCTCTGTCATCTAGCAAGTTCCATTTCAAGAACTATGTTGTCATACTTCTGGAAATGGACATAACATATCTCATGTACAACTGCACATGTGGATGTGTGAGTACAGCTTGCAGCAGTCAATCTCCCCTTCTAGTGTGTGGGTTCCAGGGATTAAACTCAGGTCCCAAGGCTTAGCTGCAAGTGCATCAAAAGGTGATGAGTCTTCTCACAGGCCCACATAACACTTAAAATATGTTTATGACTTTTACATGGAGCTGCATTATGGCTATTCTCCATTTTAAGATATTGCTATAGAGAGTTCTTGGAAGGCTTGGAATCAAGAGTATCTGCCTCAGGATTCCATTCACTCTCTCTGTATGGAAAGCTTATCAAGGTGCATTTAAAATACTAACAACAACAACAATTTAGGTTTTAGATAAGGTTTATTCCCGAATGAGGAGTTGAGAAGAAATTGATAAAACCAAAAATTTGATTGGCCTCCTTATGTAAACATAAAGTATCTCTCAACTCTCACCAGTGACACTTCTTCATGCAATGGGTGATTAACACAGAAATCCTCAAATGGCCAAAATGTAGAGAATAAGAGACTGCAGAGTGAATGTCCGTGGATAGGACTCTTATATTAAACATCATTCATCCAGGTATCCAGGACCACTGTGCAAGAGGGGGCAGAAAGATTGTAAGAGCTGAGGGAGATGACCACTCACAAGGAAACTGTTTTCCAGGCTACTGGGAACTTGTTCATAAAAACTTACAAAAATGGCGACAGCGTGCACAAGACCTATTCAAACTCAGTCACACATAAACCCAGCATAGAAGTGGGGAAATGGGTAAAAATCCCCATGCTTTTCTGAGGACTTATTGGTAGGTGATCACTGATAGATGAGGGAGAGTTGGTCTTCTTATGGGATGACCTCGAACTGTGAGATACACAAATGTGACTCAAAATGTCTTAACATATATGACAGAATGCATGAAATCTGGTAATGGTAGGGTGCTAGAGGAGGACAGAAAGGGGACAGATCTAAATATGATTAAGATATAGTGCAGAAAATGAGCTCTGTAAAAATTAACTTAAAATTAACAAATAAAATATTAAAAGATTAAAAGATATATTGTATAAAATGCACAAAAATTCAGTAAAATAGAATAAAAACTAAATATGAAAAAATGCTGTCATTGATTCCAGAGTTATGATTCATACAATATCTTTTGATCACTTTAAGACCCTTGTTTGTTGCTGTGATAAAACCTCCCTGACCAAGGGAACTTATAAAAAGAAGAGTTTATCTGAAGTCATAATTGATGGTTCAAGGGAATTAGAGCCCATTGTGGCAGGAAGGCATGGTAGCAGGAGCTGGAGCAGAAAGCGCAGGTTCACATCTTCAAGTAGGCACAAGAAGCAGAGAGGGAGCAACTGGAGACTGGCAAGGCTTGTTGAACTCACTATGCCCATCCCAGTGACATACTGCTTCCAGCATGGCCATACCTTCTAAGATCTCCCAAACAGCACCACCAGCAGGGGACAAAATGCCTGAATACTTGATGCCTTTGGGGACATTCTCATTCAAACCACCAGATTCCACTCCCTGGCCCTCACAGGCTCATGAACATATAAAATGCAAAATGCATTTGGTCCAACCTTAAAAGTCACCATAGATTTACTAGTCTCAATACAGTCTACAGTCCAAAGTCGCTTCTGAGACCCAGGCCAAACTATTTGACTTTAAGCTCCTGTAAAATCAAAAGACAAATTACACACTCTGAATGTACAGTGGAACTGAATACACATTCCCATTCCAAAAGGGAGGAATGGAGACATAGAGAGGAAATATATGGCCAAAACAAGACTGAAAACCAGCAGGGCAAACAACAAGTCCAGTAGCTCCATGTGCGACTTCTGGGAATTTACTTCCAAAGGGCTTAGATGGCTCAGCTCTTCCAGCTTTGCTTGAAACATACATCTCTTTCTTGGGCTGGTGCCACTCCCTGTATGCAGCTCTCCTTGGCAAATATCTCACAGCTCTGGCATCTCAAATGTCTTCTTGGGGTCTCCACTGCCAACCAGGCTTCACCTTCACGGCTTCACACAATGGCCTATCGGGGCCTTCTTTATGCAGGGATGCCCCTGCTGCACTCTGCCTGGCCTCAGTGGATCTCTGAAAATATGGATGAAGAACTGATATCCTCTTCACTCTTGCATCCTTCATACCTTTAAAGCCAGCACCACATGAATGAAATTGCCGAGTTTGTCTGCAAGTTTGGGATGGAACCTGGCCTACTTCAGCCACATTCACAGCTTTTCTCTACCCTGGACTTGTTGGAGTACAAAACCCCTTCAGTAATTCCTTTCACAAAAGTTGGAGGCTTAGCTGAGTCTAGTCTTGCCCTGAAGTTACTCTTTCCATTGTTTTCTTATAAATCTCTAGGCCTCTCCTTAATCACTTTAACCTCACATTTCATTGTTTACTTGTAAATCTGTAAGCCTCTCCTTAATCATTTTAATCTCTTTATTAAAGGGATCCTCTCCTTTAGCACATGCCTTGACTCCAACATTTATTTTCCTAGTTCACTTTTCCAATCCAAACTGTACATTCTGCATTTCTTTCTGCCCCATTTGCTCTTTTCACTGTAGATCTGTATAATATTCACCATTAATAGCCATGCCACCATTTCTACACTAGGCTGTCTTGAAATATCCTCCACCAAACACATTAGTCCATTACTTTTCAACTTAGCTGCAGGCAAGCATTTGGGCTGTGGGCAAACTCCAGCCAGAGTCTTTGCCAAAATGTCCCAGTCGCTGCTTAAGTCCTGATTTTCCTCTGGAACCACATTTTTCTCAGTACCGCTTTCTTCTAGGCTTCTACTAGAACGGCCCATTAAGCTCTTCTTACAGCAGTCAACAAATTTTCTAGTCCAAAGTTCCAAAGTCTTCTACATTTCTCCAAACACCCACATGGTCAGGTTCTTCACAGCCAACAGCCCACCCTCTGGTACCAATTACTGTATTAGTCCCTTTTCTATTGCTGTGATAAAACCACCTAACCAAGGGAACTTATAAAAGGAAGAGTTTATTTGAACTTATGCCTGATGGTTCCAGGGAATTAGGGTCCGTGGTGGCAGGAGCTGGAGCAGAAAGCCAAGGTTTACATCTTCAAGTGGACACAGAAAACAGAGAGTGTAGCTGGAGACTGGCAAGGCTTTATGAACTCTCTAAGCCCTCCCCTAGTGATGTACTTCCTCCAGCATGGCCACACCTTCTAAGACCTCCCCAAACAGCACCACCAACTGGAGACAAAATGTTTGAATATTTGAAGCCTATGGGGAGCATTCTCATTCAAACCACCATAACCTTCTAGTTGCTGCTGTCTATTACCCCTCCTTTCATGATATCTCCATTGTATATATTAATAATACCTCCATTACTATCTATTCTATTTATTTATTTTACATATATATATATATTTTTTTTAACAGATTACTGATTCTACTCTGTGACATCTAAGTGTGTTGGAGTTTACTAATCATCTAATAGTCCTTTAGTCATGCATGGCTGCAATCCACAAAATCTTCCCTCTCTTGAACAGGGCCTCGAAATCCCACAGGACAGCAAGCTTCAAGGCTGTCTCCTGCCTGCAGGCCGACCATCTCTAGGCTTAGCTCTGGCAAGGAACAGGGAAGGGAACTCAGGAAAGTTACCTGACAGAAAAGAAAGACAGATAGACACGGTCTAAGAGAAAGCACAGGAGATAAAACTCTCTCTCCTTATTCATGCCAGCAGTGTGCTTATATAACAAAAGTTACTGTGCTCTGGGCAAGGAAGTGGGGGGCAGGCAGAAGGGAAGGGCGAACCACCTTGGCTCCTACCTTGGGGCTGCAGAGCTCCTGTTTGTGCAACCAGTAAACTAGAGGTGCAACAGTTTGCTCAATACCTCAAAGGGAATGCGCCATCTGGTTGTGGAACTTTGCAGAGATAGGTGAGGCAAGAAAATACTGCAATATCCCAGACTTTCCGGAGCTAAGATAACTCACAGAGATGTCAGAAAACTCTCAGAGGTTTTACCGGACAAGTCTTACAGGTCCTGCCTTGAGCCAGGCAAAGTTTTCATCCTATACTAAGTGCTCCAGGGTGTGGCTCCAAGCCTTGGACTCTGGCCAGTATTTCAAGCATCACACTGGTAAGGGAACTTGATGCTTCCTCTCCCAGCATGCATCAGTATAAACACAAGAAAAATATTTATGTGCACAGGTACTCACATAGAAATGTGCATTTATACACATCCTCACAGACATACATCTGTAGAAAGTCTCTTGAAGCTAAGTATACCATTCTGAATCCCCGGGGTTGCTAATCCATGAATCTCCACACTAATAATATATAATCAACTCTCTGAAAAGGCTTAAAAGCAAAAGAAATATAAACAAAGCTTTTACTTACCCCTAATTTGATTCCTTGCTAGCCAGCAGGACCCTATAGTCAATGGTTATTATCCACATGTATTTTCATTTACAGAGTGCCAGCTGGGGCTACCTCTCATTTGAGAATTGTAACAGCTGTCCCAGTGGAAAATAAAAGCATGCCACTTTAACTTTCAGAGCAGGACCAAAGAAATGTCAGATTCCTGCCTCAGCTGTGCAATGACACACATTATATTTGACCTGAACACTTCCCATCATCCATGTTCATGAGAAAATTACACTTTGGGCTTACTTGATTCCTGTTCTTTATCCAATTTCTTACAAAAAAGCCAATTTGATCTTCTCTTCAATGGCCACTGCATAAATATATTCAACACCAGCATGCTAAATATCTTGAAAGCTGGATGTTATTTTTTTAAATGCCATTTTATCCTAGTCCTTTCTCCACTCTTTGACTAGAGGATACTGCAGTCTTATCAGTTTTATTAGTTTCCCTGGCTCCTTTCAGTAACATATTAAATCTTACCAGTGATAAATTTGAGATGAGATTAAATAAGTTAATTCTCCTCTATGATTTTTTTTTTCTGTGCCTAAATGCAGACCTGTTCTAGGGCATTTTCTTTCTATCCTGTTCACGTTCCATGAATATTAAATATATTTTCTGCTATTTAGCCCAGTATTTGTCCCTATAAGTGGAGTATTTTAATATGATGATATTTTATAGTATATGTCACAAACTTCTAAATTCCCAGTTTTGAGTTTGGATGAATTTTTATTTTCAGCTTGATTTTTGAACACTATCTACATAAGATGCAATTCTGCCACATCAAGAAGGAGAAAAGGGGGTATTAATTTAGCTTTTAATGTACCATGTAGTTAAACTGAAGTATAATTTTCAAGGAAATTCTGACATATACTTTTATGGAGTAAGCAGGCATCCCATTCTTGATATTATAAGATAAACTATTAGTAATAAAGATGGGGCTGGGGCAATTGCTCAGTAGTTAAAACTATTGCTACACAAACAACATCCCTTCACCTGTACACATGGCTGGTTGGCTTGACTGGCCACCCATCTCACAGGGAAGAGACAAAGAATCTTGAAGGAGGCTAGAGGGATGAACAAGATCCCTTGATAGGCAAGACATTTGGTGATATCTGTATTTTGTTGAGAGATCCACATACCCAAAGAATAAGGTGGTAAGCACAAACACATGAGTTTCTCTACACATATGAAGACCAATACCAACAGGCATGCACAACACATGCACATACACATGAGGGAAAAAAGGAAAAAAAATAATGAAGACAACAAATGAGAGAAGAGAAATGAATAATGATACTAGTTAAAGAAAAACTACAGCTAAAATGAACTTTTTAAATTTGGCTTGGAGAATGAATATTGGGGATTTGCAGAAATTTTAAAAAAATGAGTTAAAACAAATGAGTGTTGCAAAGGAGAAACAATGGTATATGCAATGACACCCAGGCTAAGAAATTGAATGGTCAGCCTTGCCTGGAGTAAGGGCAGCAATGCAGCTTGCTTCATGTTTGGTCAGGTGTTACTAGAACAGAGTCAAGTTCACTCCTTTTTCTGCTTTCACCCTACAGAGCTTAGCCTTCTGTAGGAAGATCATCAGGTCTTAAACTCATGACTATGCTGCTCTTTTCAATACAGCAGTTGCTACTACTTACTGGTATGCTGGAGTAAAACCAGAGGATTCAGCATTCACTCCAGCCAAGAGAAAACCTGAGCTGCTGACAGCCAGGTCCTGCAGGTTTCTCTGGGAACTGTCTTTAGAAGGTCTTCATTCTTCCTTAAAGAATTTTATTAAAACACTACATATTACATATTGTGAGGCTGACACTACAGAATTTCACATCAGTTTATACTCGAATCAGTCGCCTTCACTCTCAGTAGATTTTTAAATCCCATTGTACTATAAGGAATATGAATGTTTCTATTTTACTTTTGAAATCACTAACATTCTAATACCAGAGTTATGGTCTTAAGGGTCCATAAAGGGTCAGACTGACCTGCCAGGCAAGCAGGTATGGCAGTGGACAGAAGAGACAAGAACATATTTTCACAGAGGCACAAAGCAGGTGGGCTCTAAAGTCACCCTGCTATTGTCCTGGGACATGTTATGAACTTTAATTAATTAATTAAACTTTGGTAGAGTGCCTCATTCAATACACAGAGGCTAGCTAAAAGAAAGATAAGTGGTTGGGATTTATGCTTAGATAAAATCAAAAACAGGAAATCATAATCGCTTCTTAAATGTAAAGGTGAGATTACAGCGTCCAAAAGCAAAGAGTACATCAGGAGCTGCTCCAAGGCATCCTAAGGACTGAAAGTAGTGATAGCCTGAATTTTGAAATTGAAGATGGATAAACAACCACCACCATAAAAATTCAAATTAGCAGACAGAGAAAATACAGATGAAAAACAGAAAGCAGAGCAAAGCATCCTGACCTGATCGATGGCAGGTTGTACAGAGGTGTGATCCTCTCAAGCACTGTGTTCCAAACATGAACTTTAGCAGCAAGGAGATCTTAATTTTGAGAGGTTCTGCTCCCTGATTGCTGATACAGACCCATAGTTTCAAACAATGGGGTGAAATATTAGTGAGACTGAAAAATGTCAGCACAGAAGCACAGGAATAATTAGAGATTTTTGACAAGCTCTCTGAAAATTCAGCATGTTTGGCTGGCAATATTTTTTCTGTTCTTGTGTTCACAGAACTATTTGGAAAACTGTGATTTAGCAGACGCTGTTCAGCAGCTCCTCGCAGTGTTGGAACTGTGATTATTCATTTGAGGTTTGTAAGGGTTAACCTACAAAGGTGCAAAAGAGACATTTCTAAAATTTAAAATGTTTTATTACAAATTATATCTTTATATTTTAATGATCTAAAACAAATCCTTCCCATGCATCAATTCTACTAACATTTCTTTTAAAGATATTGAAAGTTGATACACAAGTTACTCCAATTATAAAAATATTACCTTATATATAACATCTGAATATCATAATTCCTTTTCATATTTAAATTTATAGTGAGTTTACAATCTATGCTAGTAAATTCTGTATATGTTATGGAATTTTGATATTTTTTCCACTATTTTAATGTTATTTACCATGTAGGCATACTACTAAGTTATTAGAAAATTTCCTCATGAGATAATTCTTTTCTGTTGGTTTTTTGAGGGGTGGATAGTCTCAATAGGTACATCTATTCTTGAATTTGAAGTACTCTAAAATGATTGAAACATGAAATATCTGGCTTTTAAATTCCTCTCATTGCCTCCGTTCTAATTTTCTTTGATTATTGTGATGTTTTATTGCTGTAGAACAAATGTGTAATTATATCGTCAAGTTTCAAAATAAAGCCATTTGGAAATTGGACCAAAATACAATTTCATATATACTGTATACTTTGCTTTACTTCTGATTTTCATAAAAATGTCTATTTGTATTGTTGAGTGTGATGCTGATATTTAATTGAAATTGAAACTCAGTTTTACATGAATGAGCCATATTTATAATAATATTTATGTTAATATTAATGCCTATAAAACATTTTATGCTTTCATATATCTGTACCCTGTTTTAAAAGTATAATAATATTTTTATTATAATATAGATCCATAATAATTATTTTTTACTTTTTATACTTAATGTGCTCTAGAAGTTAAATTATGTTCCTAAAATTGCTTTTATTATGTAAATTTCAAAACAGCATTTGGAGAGGAGACTCCTGAGGTTTAAGAGACTAACCTTGTCCAAGGTTTCCAGAATCTCAATGCCAGAGTTTAACTGCTCACTGGGAAAGTGGAAAGCTGTGTGGAATAAAATCATATGTCTACTTGGTTTCAGATATTTCATGAAAACTTATTCGAGTAGTGAATATTTTTAGTATTGTCTTTGAGTGTCATGTGTACAAGATATTGAAAACAATGAAGTATATAATTACTGTGTTTGGATTGAAATGAACAGATACCAGTTATTTATATTAAGAATCACATTGAATATCCTTACATAAATTTTTCTCAAAATCCAAATGAATATATATGCCTATGACATAGCTACACATATAAAGTACATATGGACACATGCAAGCACACATGCACTCATATGCATCCATGCACTTTCAAATTTTGTTTGCTTACACACACACTCGTGCACATAGACATGAATGTGTACACACGCATGTAGTTCAGGAGGAACTGAAATCTAGCACTCAAAGCTGTTAGAAGACCTTCTCCATACCCAGGATTCCGTTGCTAAAAAAATATACAGATTCTATGCAATCCCAATCAAAATCCCCATGAGCTTCTTTACAGACTTGGGGAAAAATCCTTAAATTCATATGGAAAACCAAAAGACCCCGAATAGCTAAAACAACCCTGAGCGAAAACGTCAATACAGGGGGATTGCTATGCCAGACTTCAAGCTGTATTACAGGGTCATAGTCATAAAGATAGACTAGTACTGGCACAAAAACATACCCATTGACCAATGGAACAAAACTAAAAATCCAAACTTGAGTGCATACAGTTTCAGCCACCTCATATTTGACAAAGGGTAAAAAAAAAAAAAAAACCCTCATTGGAGGAAGGATAGCATCTTCAGCAAATGGTGCTGGTAAAACTGGATCACCGTTTGTAGAAGAACAAAATTAAACCCCTACCTCTCACCCTGTACAAAGATCAACTCCAAGTGGATCAAAGATCTCAACATGAAACCCCAAACCCTGAAAGTGATAGAGGAAAAATTTGGCAACAACTTACAAGACATAGGCATAGGAAAAGACTTTCTAAATCAGACAGCAGCTGTGCAGGAAATAAGGTCAGCAGTCGACAAATAGGACATCATCAAACTCAAAAGCTTCTGTACAGAGAAATAAACAATCAAGGAAGTGAAGAGAAAACCCACAGAGTGGGAGGAAATCTTCACCAGCGATACATATGACAGAGTATTAATATCCAGAATGTATAAACTACTCCAAAAACAAAGAAGTCAGAAAACAAATGACCTAATCAAAAGATGGAAAAAAAGAGCTGAGAAGAGACTTCACTAATGAGGAATTAAAGATGGCTGAGAAACATCTTAAAAATTGTTCAACATCATTAATAATTAAGGAAATGCAAATTAAAACCACTCTCAGATATCATCTCACTCCAATACTACTGGCTAAGATCAAGAAAATAAAAGACACCAAATGCTGGAGAGATTTCGGGGAAAGAGGGACACTCATCCACTGCTGGTGGGAATGTCAACTTGTACAACCATTATGGAAAGCAGTGTGGAGAACCCTTAAAAGACTTAAAATGAGCCTACCACCTGACCTAGTCATACCACTCCTGGGTATATACCATATACCCCAAAGACTTATCCTACCACAAAGAAACATGCACATCCATGTTTATTGCAGCTCTCTTCACAATAGCAAAGAACTGGAACCAACCCAAATGCCCCTCAACAGGCGAATGGATGACAAAAATATGGTACATCTACACAACGGAGTACTATTCAGCGGTAAAGAAAGATGACATCATGGACTTCATAGGTAAAGGGATGGAACCTGAAGCCATTATGCTAAGTGAAGTAACACAGTCCCAGATAAACAAGCAGTGAATAGTTTCCCTCATTTGTGGATGCTAACGCCAAATCCCCAGATGAAAGTCAAGCTGAACAACATTATTGTTATATTTCTGTTTATCTGAAAGCAAATATGTTGTTATAATGTAAATCTCTTTTTTTTTTTTTTGTCTTTTCGAGACAGGGTCTTCCTGTAGCCCCAGCTGTCCTGGACCCACTCTGTAGATCAGGCTGGCCTTGAACTCATAAAGATCTGCCTGCCTCTGCCTCCCAAGTGCTAGGATTAAAGGTGTGTGCCACCACTCCCGGCATCTCTTAATGGGTTGTAGAATCCACCTCCTACTTACTTTCAGACTCTGTAATTACTGTATATGGGTAGTAAGTATGTATTCATATTTTAGAGAAATATAAAATTGAAGGAGGAAAAAAATAAAAATTGTATCAAAAAAAATTAAAGGAGGAAAATCTGAATTCCTAAACATAAAAAAGGCTTACAGAAAGATGCAGGACAGTTATTTCAGAATGCATGATTTGGGGTGGATTTGGGGGAAGGGAATACATTGAACTGAAAATGATGTCTGAAATACACAAAACATCAATAAAAGCATAAAAAACTCAAGCAGTTTTCTTTTCAATTTTTTATCTCATTTCCTCTGTTTTTCTCTTCTTTCTGCTTTCCCCGCCCCAATTTTGATTTTCTAAGAATACAATTACATTAATTTATTTATGTTGTGGCAGTGGTGGCGAAAGAGGTGATGACAGGTGGTGTGCGAGGGAGTGCTTATGATGGTCAGAGGTCATGGGAGTCAGTTCTTTCCTCCTGCCATGTGGATCCTAGAAACCAACCTCAGTTTGCCTGTTTAATGGGAAGCACTTTGTCTCTGCGGCCCTCTCTTTTTCTTTCTTCTTCAGCCTGCTGCCCCCCATTTTCTTCCCTCTCTTCCCCCCATTGTCATGCTCCCCATCACAGCACTTTGTTTTCCCCTATCTTCTAGTTTATATGTCTTCATGCACTTTTTGCTCATTTTAGGTTTACTAACTTTTCCATGAAAAAAATGAACTTATTCCATGAGTTTATCCTTTATTTCAATGTGACAGCTACGATTTCCTAAGAAAGCCCTGAGAAATCTTCTCAACTTCCTGTGTCCAGGTTGTGACAGTAGTCCATGTGAATACACCAGGCCTGAAGCAGGAGAGCCTCTTGGAGCACAGTGTCTTTGAGTACACTGTCATTAATCTCCCTAGCTTTTCTGACAATGTGTTAGCACAGACTTACTTTCCTGAGAATGGACTTCATATTCCTCTAAAATTACACAAGCCATGTTTCACCCTCCTAGTTTGTTAATGGATCTTCTGGCTTTAGCAAAATCTGTATGGTTTATTCGTGGAGGGAAATAAACATCATTTGTAAGGATGATCTTATACTTTATGATAATATAATAGAACAAAGATACACTGTACAGAGCCTTACAAGGTGTATAGTATATGATGCAGAGTTCAATGAGATAACTACCCTTTCCAAAGGGAAAAATTTGACACTGATTTAAGCACTCGCACATAGATGTTCCTTGATGTGCCCAACCTTTGGCTGATGAGAATAGTGTGTTCTTAAAGTGCTTTTAATATAGTTAAAATACAAACTCAGCTAGCCTTAAGTATGTTAAAATATCTTACATTAGCTTATGGTTAGGCAAAATCAACTAACACAATGTTTATTTTAGAACAAAGCATCTAATTTCTCAGACACTTTACTGAATAGTATACTGAAATGAAAACCAGAAAAGCTGTAAGAGTTCACATGATTAGAATGCAGAAAAACCTGTTAAGTAATTTCAAGTGAAGAATGATAGATAGATGATACATAGACGATACATGGATAAATAGATAAATGATAGATATATAATATAGGTACATAGATAATAGATAAGTCAATAGATGACAAATTGATACATACCTGCATAGAGAGGTGGATACATGAACATAGATGATTTGATGTAGAAACAAAGAAAAGATAGGTACCTGCATAGATTTATATATATATATATATATATATATATATATTATAATATATATATATGATAGATGACAATTAGATAGATATAGAGAGATGCTGATAGATGATATATAGAAGATAGATGATAGATAGATTTAGGTAGATAGATAGATAGATAGATAGATAGATGATAGGAAGCATAAAGTTTACCAAGTTTCTTAAAATAAGGAATATTGAGTGTGCCATATGCAATATTCCATATTAAGCTGTAAAATGTTAGAATTGAAGTGGACCCTAAGGACCTACAAAAAGCTCCCTTTGACTCTCACTAGGTATAATTCTTCCACACCTTCTAGAGAACACAACTCATTGAATAAGTTCTGTCTTAAGTTCAAGGGAATTTTGAAAGACACTGTAGAAAGACACTTGAGTTGCATCAATTTTTCTCTCATTCTCTCTCTCTCTCTCTCTCTCTCTCTCTCTCTCTCTCTCTCTCTCCCTGTATGCATATATTGTATATATGTATGTGTGTTTATTGTTTTGTGTGTGTAATGCATGTGTGTGTGTTTGCACACGTGAAGATCAAAGGAGGACCTTTGTATCCATTCGGTTACTCCCTTGGCTTATTCTCTTGTGACAGGATTGCTCACTCAACTTGGAGCTTAACTGCAGCCAGAAAGCCCAAGCAGTGATCCTGTCTCTGCCCACATAGTGCCTAGCAGACAGGCCTGGGCAGCCACACTCGGATTTTCACATGAGAGCTGGGATCTCTACTCAGTTCCTTTTGCCTGTGCAACAAGCACTCTTACTTGGTAGCTGTCCCTCAGCCTTAAAAGTATTTTCATACAAAAATTTCATGTTTCAGAATCCAGGAACTTCAAGTATTGACCATTGAGTGGAAGGACTAACAAAAATACATCTGCAAAAGTTCCTTGAACTCCCTTGTTCATTTCCACACATTAATACAAGAATTTGGGGGCAATCTTGTTTATGCAAAGCTTAGAGTCATATACATAGAACCAGACAGCAAACACTGTGTCAGTTGTTATCCATGTAATTCTCACACTCTTTCGCTAAATACCAATTCAAGATCAAGCAAGAGGATAAGGACTTGTGATGGTCACTTTGAAGTCTTCTCATGTACCAAGGAGATTTATAATGCTGCAAGATCTTAATGGCTCCATGATCTGACTGCAAACGTCAGCCAGTGTAAGGGGGAGTTATGGCAGATCAAGTCAGAGGTCTTTTTGCTACAAAGCAAGAAGTAAGGGGTGGGAGTGAGGAATCCAGAGGCTTCATAGAATCCCAGAATCACAAAATAAAACACAGCTGAAAAATTTGAAGAGCAAGGCTGTATTCTAATATTTGACAAAAGCGTTTTATGTTTTATTCTTCCAGTGTATTCCTAACAGCAATCTGCACGATAGTCCTTGTTAGAAGTCTTCTTCTAAATCAGACAGCAGCTGCACAAGAAATAAGATCGACAATTGACAAATGGGACCTCATTAAACTCAAAAGCTTCTGTACATCAAAGGAAGCAATACAGGAAGTGAGGAGAAGACCCACAGAGTGGGAGGAAACCTTCACAGCAGATACATCTGACAAAGCATTAATTTCCAGAGTATACAAGCTACTCAAAAAACAAAGAAGAAAGAAAACAAATGAATCACTCAAAAGATGGAGCAAAGATCTGAATAGAGACTTCACAGAGGAGGAATTAGAGATGGCTGAGAAACATCTTAAGAACTGTTCAACATCTCTGATAATTAAGGAAATGCAAATTAAAACCACTTTGAGATATCACCTTACTCCAATAAGACTGGCTAGGATCAGGAACACGAATGTTACCAAATGCTGGAGAGGTTGCGGGGAAAGGGGAACACTCATCCATTGCTGGTGGGAATGTAAACTAGTACAGCCACTATGGAAAACAGTGTGGAGAACCCTTAAAAGACTCAAAATGAGCCTTCCATTTGACCCAGTCATACCACTCCTGGGTATATACCCACAAGACACAACTTACTGCAAAGATACATGCACAGCTATGTTTATTGCAGCTCTGTTCACAATAGCAAAAAGCTGGAACCAGCCCAGGTGCCCCTCAACTGACGAGTGGATAGAGAAAATGTGGTACATGTATACAATGGAGTTCTATGCAGCAGTAAAGAGGGACAACATCATGAACTTTGCAGGTAAATGGATGGAGCTGGAAGACATTATGTTAAGTGAAGTAACACAGTCCCAGAAAAACAAACGACAAATGGTGTCCCTCATATGTGGATGCTAGTACCAACAACCCAGATATAAATATTTCTCATGGAGAGGGATGCATAGTAAAAGAACAACAACAGAAAGACTGCATCAGAAAATGGACTGAAATGGTGAATTGGGAAGGGGGGATGGGTGGGAGAGGGACACGGGTGTATATTCGATTAAGGCATATTTAATTGACGTGAGCTCAGCAAGTACCCAGTTTCGCCTAGACACTGTCTACAGGACACATGGTGTTTTAGGACTTAGTAAAAGTAAAAGTAAGCATGTGTATATTAAACAACATTGGTTTACAGAATCTGATAAAAATGGTAATGCATCTGAATTAAATGGAGATATAATTCGCTGTTGCCCACATTTGCTTTACATAAAATCTGTAGAGCAAGAACTTTGGGATTGACACATACAAATGTTCTCTATAATTTCTCTGTTGTACAGTATCACCTTGTAGCATTCTCTTTAAGATGATTTAACGTAAAAATTAAGTTTGCTTCCCAAGTTAATCATATATAGTCACCCAAAACAACATGGGTGAATTTGATGAAATCTGTGCCTTGACTCCACCCTATAGTCATGTATAATACAACTGTCTTCTGGAGACTCATACGCTAAAAAAAGGGGGGGGGGATACAGAAAGACATGAAACCTTTTCATCAAACCCTTGCAATTCAAATCTTAAAACTAACTATGGGAAAAGATTTGTTTGTTCCAACAGGACAAAACGTCACCAACTTAACGGCTGAGAAAGAAAAGATACAGGTTTGCATTGAGTAGGATGTACCAAAAAGTGGCAACGGAAAGGCTGACCCGTCTGAACATTCAAAGGAAGAAAAGCCTCAGATTGCCATAAACATCGAACCCCTCTGTGGATCCTACATGTAACAACTAGTTATAATGAGTCCTAATGAAACTTACCTTCTAGGTGCCACAAAGGTTCTGATATGAGAGACTTCCTTGCCTTCCCACCCATAGAACAAGGAGAAATATGACAATGATGAGGTCGCTCCCCAACTGTAAATTGGAGACAACTATTGTAGAGGTAATCTCTTATAAAACCGGTAAAACTGCTTTCTTTAATTGACTACTAGACATGGGAACTGTGGAAGGGATTACTCTCTGTTCAGAACCAAATATAATACTAAAGTCCTAGGGCTATGCACTCAGGCAAAATATATTAATACAGGAGCTCTGACATCAGCAATGGATTGTTCTACCAGGTGGATGTTGGCCAGGGGATCCAAGGCCCCACAAAAGGTAAGGGCTCCTTGCCTCTAAGTTGGGATACCTACAGGAGGAGAGGCAATAAGACCCTGCTGCCGAAGACCTGACGTTAACATGGGAGGGATGTATTGAGACCACACATGCAAGTGTACAGATGGCCTCTGGAATGCCAGAGAGTGTTACCAAAGGCCACTAAACCAATAAAGCAAATATGGGTCTCCCTGAGTCAAGCAAGACTCCACCGTCAGCACCAGCTACACCTCACCTGCCTGGAAATACTGTGCAGCAGAGGCAGCCATGTGCCTGTATATCCCAAATCTAATTGGCTATTGGCTCTCCCCTTGGAGAAATAACCCATGGCTGATGCCACAAGCTTACATCCTCTACAGGTTAGGAGATGTTATAAGCCACAGTAAGACCCTGTCATATTTAACAGGGGGGAAAATTGTAATTCATGGATTAACATATCCAAACATGTGTCTATGCTAAAGTAACCTACCATAACTATTAGTGCTGCTTAAATACCTATATATCTAATTGCTTGTTCTTCATTAGTAGGATCGAAAGGTTATTCCTGGACAAACTGTCAGCCCATGAAAGGAAACAGCCAGAATTGACCAGAGTCCAAGTCAACAGCTCCAGAGAGAGTGGACTGTTTTACCTCTCATCCACCTGTGCCCCTTTTCTAAGCCTAGGGAACAACCTGCGGAAGAGGGGGCGTGGTAGAATGTAAGGGCTGCGATTGGGGTGAATGGTGAAACTACAGCAATGTAGTCTGGACACTCATTTGATCAACTTGATTGAACAAACAACCTGTCACCCCCCACTGGATGGTGGGGCTGTAGGTGTTTGGGCACAACAGCCTGCAGATAGGTTTTGCATGAAGGATGCTTGTACTCATGGATTATCACTTATAGCTAAAAATGAAAAAAAAAAAAATGAGAGAAAGATGCAGGACAGTTATGGCAGAATGCATGATCTGGGATGGGGTGGGGGTGGGGGGGAAGGGAAAGGGAAATATGCCTGATCTGAATTGGAAAATGATGTATGAAATGCACAAAGCATCAATAAAAATTAAATTAAAAAAAAAAAAAAATAAAAATGGGGCTGGAGAGATGGCCTAGCGGTTAAGAGCGCCGACTGCTCTTACAGAGGACCCAGGTTCGATCCCCAGCACCCACATGGCGGCCGAGAGCCGTCTGAAACTCCAATTCCAGGAGAACTCCAGCTCCAGGGGAATCCGAGATCCTCTTCTGACCTCCGCGGCATTGCACGACACGGGTGCACAGACCTGCATGCAGACAGTACATTGATACACATACAAAAATTAAAAAAAAAAAAAATAAAAAAAAGAATGTTCACACTCTTTAGTACCCTACAGGGCAGCACTTTGTTCCTGTCATTTAATATATAATACGCTATTTATTGTTTATAAAGGAGAATCCCATGTAGTATTTCATTAAGGGAAAAAGGCTGACTGACACTGAGGAGACAACACATTTATAGATGGACAAATTAAAATTAATTTGTTGTGGCTACCACTTCGCCATCTATTAGAGAATTAAAATGATCTGGTATGCCTAACTGCAATGCTGTTTTCCTACAACACACAGCCTAATCAATATGATATGAACTATCTTTATGTAGACTCAGGCAATAAGGTGAAGCATGGCACAAAGTGGTTTTTAACACAGCATCATTGTGATCTACGTTTATGTTACCTGGACACAAGGAGTAACGAAGACATCTCCTTTTTTCCTTTAATAAGGCCATTTTATTTATCATTTCTTGAACCATGTGTGCATCAGTTAAAATTTAACTTCACAGGAAAGCCAGTAATAGATGTATATTAAGAGACTCATTGTTAACTGATGCAATTGTCAGGGTGAATAAGCAAATTTTAAGTCCTTAGGTTGCACCCTTGAGAAGGGTGATGCTTCCAGCCCCTGGGAGATTGCTTTCTTCAGGATAACTCAGTTCCTTTTCAAGCATTGCCAGTGTGAGGCAGGGGTATGCTGGGAACATGTTTGTAAGCAATGAGAATATTTAAATCTGCTTCTTAGGGCTCAGTATAACCTGCTCGCATACCCTAGCCCCCTCTCTTGTCCTTACTGCATTTGCTTGTGGATGGGGGGCGAGGGCCTGTTCCTGTGTTTGAGAACACATGGAGGCTCCAGCATGTGTGTGGAGACAAAAGGTCAACTTCAAGTGTTGCTCCTTACCTTCTACCTTACTGGGGAAAGGTTTTTGTCGTTGTTTGCTACTGTGTATCCCAGGCTAGCCGGCCTGTGAGTGCCCCGGCATTCTCTCATCTCTGCCTCTCACCTAGGAGTAGGAATTTGGGATTACAAAGGTGTGCTTCTCTATCTGAGGTTATGTGGGTTCCAGGGATGATTCCAATATGTATGGCAAGTGTTTTCCTACTACGCCATCTTCCCAGCCCTCTATAGCAACTTTCATGTCTCATATTGCTCATGAATAATTTTATCCCCAAAAGAAATCATATACAACAACTTTCTCTATCCTCCATAGGACCAGTGATGATTTTAAAATGCATTCTGTGCCTTTAATCCTAGCACTTGGGAGGCAGAGGCAGGTGGATGTTTGAGAGTTCAAGGCCATCCTGGTCTACAGAGTGAGTTCCAGGATAGCTGGGGCTACAGGGAGACCCTGTCTTGAAAAGACCAAAAAAAAAGACATNAAATTTTTTTTTATTAATTTTATTTATTTCTGTATGTGTATGAATGTACTGTCTGCATGCAAGTCTGTGCACCCGTGTCGTGCAACGCCGCGGAGTTCAGAAGAGGGTCTCGGATTCCCCTGGAACTGGAGTTCTCCTGGAATTGGAGTTTCAGACGGTTCTCAGCCGCCATGTGGGTACTGGGGATCGAACCCGGGTCCTCTGTAAGAGCGGTCGGCGCTCTTAACCGCTAGGCCATCTCTCCAGCCCTCATACAAGATTTCTTAATCAAATTTAGGCCCATTCCCCCTTCATTGTTCCCCCCCACAGCAGAGCTCATGCATTCTGTCCTAGATGTCTTTCATCTTTTTCTCAGTCTTTTTTTAATTTATATTGGATATTTTTTTTTCCAAATTATTAAGCTTTTGTAGTTTCATAGCAAAGTTCTCAATCAAGTGGATAACCAAGATCACAGGCAATGGCGAGTGTCGTCTGAGGGTCTATGGAATCCCTGGTCAACGGCTTCCAAGGAGGGAAGTCATCCCTGACACTTAGCTATTATTTGCTGGGCCATGGTGGATTTCCCATAACATCCTGAAGTATGGTTTCCATTCGTGGAAAACCTGAATTGCATTTTTAAATATTTTGTGAGTGCCTTCCTCATAAAGTCAGCCATATGCATGGACCAAGAAATTTCTGTCATCCCCCAAATCTTGCAAATTATTTCCATCATAGGGCCTTTTGTAGATGCTGACAAGGCTTTTAGTCAGTATAAATTTCATGCCTGTCTAGTCTCTATCAAGAGTAGCATTTAGTCATTTTGCTATTACATGTTAGGATTTAAACATTCAGAACCTTTGTGATATCCATCCACACTGTTGCATGCTTGAACCGTTCATCTTTATGTTTAAAAAATGATATTAACTTTTTAATTTAAAATTATTTAATTTTGAGAATTTCATATGTGAGTAATTTATTTACATAATTTCTACCCTCCATCCCCCTATAGCTCTTTTCATGCCATCTCACACTCCTCAATTTTATGACTACATTCTTGATGGTTATTGCTGCAGATAGATGATAGATGGGAGTAAATGATAGATGATAGATACATACATAGGTGATAGATGATAGATAGATAGATAGATAGATAGATAGATACATACATACATACATACATACATACATACATAGAATCTACTGAGACCAAGTAGTAGTGTTTACATGTATATGTGATTACAACTCAGTATTTGGGATTGGATAACCTATCAGGGAACTTGATCCTGGAGAAAGCTAGTCCTCCTTCAGTCAGCAGCCATTGATTGCCTGTGGCTCTTGATGTACTTCTAGGGGTAGTCACTTGTGAAATTTCCCCTATCCGCATTCGCCTGTCAACAGGTGGTTGTCTATTGATGATCATGTTATTTTGTTCTAAGTCCACTTATATGATTTATCACATTTATTGACTTATGTGTATTGAACCATCTCTGCATCTCTGGAATAAACTCTACTTGATCATGGTGAATGGCATTTTTGATGTATGTTTCTATGTCATTTGTATTTTCTACATTTTGTACATTTCATATAACAGTTCTTAATCAAAGTTAATTTTTGCATCCACTGGAGATATGGACCTATAGTCTTCTGTTGTTGTGTCTTTTCCTGGTTTTGGTATTAGAATGATACTGTCGATATAAAAGGAGTTTAGGAGTTTTCCCTCTGTTTATATCCTTTCAAATAATTTATGTAATATTGGTGGTAGATGTTCTCTGAAAGTCTGGTAAAATTCTGCTGTGAGGCCATCTGATCTTGAGTTTTATCATTTGGGAGACTTTGTATCAATATTTCAATTTCTTTGTTATAGGTCAGTTTTTATTTTAACTTTAGTGGTTACCATGATTTATAAACTCATCTAGCTCTTGTAGATTTTGAAATTAATCAGTTGCTCTCTCATAGTCTTAGTGGGCGGGGCCAAGGCCTGAGGAGAACTGATAGGAACATGATGGGCTGGTTCTTAGCAGGTAGCAGAGAAGCTCTAGGAATTTTCATTCACTTTTCCCACAGTTGGATAGAGATGCTAGAATTCTCTTAGAAGAAGAGCAATGGAGAATAAAAAAAGCCATAGTAGATGTGAGATCAGGTATCAGAATAGGGATAGGGTAATGGTCTTTCTATGAATGAGAGTGAACTAGGCTGTGAAAACTGAAGTTCACATAAAGATTCTATGAGAAAGAGGGTTTGTGGAGAATTGTGACACTACTTTCCTGTCCCCTGGACTATTTTGCACTATTCTCTTTGTGAATTTCTATATGTGTCTTGCCCTGGACATGTGAGAAAAAAAACAAAAACAAATATTAACTTGCAATTAAAGATGAGTGAAACATAAAAGAATGGAAATTGGTTAAATAATAATTTTAAATGATATGTTATTAAGAACATTAGATAATTTATATGTAAATAAATTTATTATTAAAAATTTTATTAAACACATAAATTATGAAAGAATAGAGAAGAAATATGTCATTATTATAAAGGAAACATGTTATCACTTAGCATTATGGTAAAATATAATTTCAAAACATATTATAAATAGTAATTTTCTCAGTTCCTTTTCTGAAGCTTGAACATATTTGTAGAAATAATATCAAAAGACTTGGTATGAAATCCTGGCAATAACTATTCTGGTATTAGAATCATGATCAACTTAGCTTTCATTTTGTTCTTGTGTAATTTTTAGTAATAAGTGAATATTATATAATGCCATCAATCAATATATTCACATGTATTTGGGTCACAATGTATCTAGAATTGGGAGAACAGACAGCACGAAGGCATTGCTTTTTCCTTGACACAGCAACTCCTTACATAGATTTTGGGGGAGGGGGAATGAATGTGGCCTGTCTGTACATGTCAGTGTATGTTAAAAAGGAAACAAATTATTTAAATCAAATTTACATTTCTACACATTTCTTAACTTGGGTTTTTGCTATGTACATATTGTACAGTTGTTTTGGAGCAAGTAGTTGAACCGAATAGAGAGAAAATTCTTTATAATTACAGGGGAAAGTGCTGATGTCATAAATACCTCAATGGTAGACTACTAGCCTAGCATGTGGGAGGCCCTTATCCCCAAAAAGAAGCTATTTGTTTAAAGTAAAAAGAAAATCTACTAATATTTTGTAAGATCTTGTTATAGAAGATACTGATGCAGTACTCTACCCCAAGGTGTTTGCTGTATTGTTACGCCTTGTACTTATGAAGTTTGCTGATGTTGCCCATGATTTCATTGTTTAAATAAGGTCTGAATGTTGCCAGGTGTGGTGGCCCATGGCTTTCATCTCAGTACTTGGAAGACAGAAACAGGCAGATCTTAGTTCCCAAATGAGCTTGATCTACATAGCAAGCTCTAGACGAGACAGAGCTAAGTCGTGTGACCCCAATAAAATTACATAAACAAAAATAAATAAACAAAATGCAAAATAGGGGTTGGAGAAATTGGACGATAATTAACAGCACTGGATGCTTTTGTAGAGGCCCTGAGTTTGGTTCCCGGCACCCACACGTTGACTCCCAAAACTCCAGTTCCTGGGGCATCTGACACCCTTCCCTGGCCTGCAGGGGGCACGAGATGTGGTGCATGTACAAATGCAGGTAAAACATTCATTCACACAAAATAAAAATAAATCATTAAAGTCCTCCAGTCTCCATTCCTTTCAAGCAAATAGCTCCTCCTAACTACAAAATTTGCTACAAGTTTTCTTATTTTCCTGCATTCTCTACCTTTATCTCAAAGCACTCTGTGTTCTCCAAATACAATTGTGAGTGTGACACTAAACTCATCTTTAGTAATGAAATATTGTCAGGATGATGACTCTGAAGCATGAAAATCGTGTCACTACAGAAGTGGAAGACGACCTGAATGGCGGAGAGTCTATAACCTGGGTTGAAAGAGATCACCATACTTGCACATTAGGATTGCAGCATCTCTGTGGAGCCGGTTTTCCTATCTCTACACATACTTGAGTTTTCCTTTGTATGTCTGTTTCCGGGAATAGTCACTGTAGTTCTTCAGCCTCACTACTGTATATTCGTTGTTTGGAAAGTAGGTGACTTGTCTTATTTCTGAATAAAGAGGAGCTGTCTAAGTTTGTCTATGGATATCCAGACTAAGCTATGGAAACTAGAATATCAAATTAATGTGTGAGGAGATTTGGAGCGATCTAAGTGATCGGTCTTAGCACCTTTTCTGTGATAAAATGTCTGAGTGCGTGTGTTCCTATCCGTATGTGTGAATGCTGAGTGTACATGACATGGAGTGCATATCAAAGTCAAGGGACAACCCAATGGATCGGTCCCTGCTGCCTACCAGTTTTAAGATGGGATCCTCTGGGTGTTTTCCACTGTGATCAGAACGGCAATTGGCCATGAGCATCCAGCAACTCTTCTGTCTCTTCTTCCCATCTCCCAGTAGGAGCACTCAGATTACAAACATGCAAATGTTGAGGGGTCAGGCTTCATGTACATGGTTCTGCTATGTGGGTTCTGGGTATTAAAACTGATATCCTCACACGTGCATAACATTTTAAAAATATTGATTTTGTTTTTATTATATTTTTTGCTTTCTTAATTTTTATTTGACCAGTTAATACACATAGGCAATGAACATAAATATCTTAATCTCTTTTATCCCATCCCCGATCCACATCCTCCTATATCTCCTCCTCTGGATTTCTAGAATTCTCTCATTTGTGTTAAGGCTTATGAGGTCAAGTCAGTATACCCAGATGTCCCTCTGTACAAGTTAATTCATGCTGGGGTCTAGTCAACCCATCTAGAGTCACTGCTTTAAAAGTTCCAGGACAGCTGGGGTTACAGGGAGACTTTGTCTCAAAAAGACAAAAAAAAAAAAAAAAAAAAAAAAAAAAAAAAAAAAAGGCTCTCCTTCACATAGCAGTAATCAGATGCCAATAGTTCTTCAAATAAGACTGGGGCCTGCAGGGCATTTTCTCCATTCTATGCTGACTGACTGCCTGAATTTAGATGAGTCTTTTTGCATGGGGACACCATTTATATGAGCAAGGTCCCAATATCTTATAAGATTTTGTTTTCATATGGTCATGCCCCACCACCCCTGGCTCTTATAATCTTTCTTCTCCCTTTACCACAATGTTCCCTGAGCCTTGGGTGAGTAGAGTTTAATTAATATAGGAGTCATGTCCAATGACCCAAACTCTGCAGACTTATTCTCCACTATTCGGCCATATATGGCCCTTTACATTCATGGTCCTCTATTGCATGAGGGAGCTTCATTGATGAGAGTTGAGAAATGCATTCCTTTTCTTCAAACCCCTTGTTCCACTATGTTCTGTGAGACTTAGGTGTAGAAATTCCACTGTAGATGCATCGCTAACAGTTGGGCATTTCACAGACAATTATTCTTTATTTGTGACCAGTGGTAGAACTCTATAATAGTCTCTGTCTGTTGGAAAAGAACCTTCGTGGTGGTGCACACCTCTAATCCTAACACTTGGGAGGCAGAGGCAGGCGGATCTTTGTGAGTTCAAGACCAGCCTGGTCTACAGAGTGAGTTCCAGGACAGCTGGACTACAGGGAGACCCTGTTTCAAAAAAAAAAAAAAAAAAAAACCAAGAACCTTCTTTGATGAGTGGTGACTGGCATACTTGTCTGTAAATATAAGGACCCATATTCAGCATATAGTAAGAAATTACACTTGTCTAGGCATATAAGAGCCTTAGGATTTTCTCTAAGATCTATGACCTTTCAGCCATGTGTATTTGGATGTTTACTGTACCACACATGAGTTCCCTTCCATTGAATAGACTGTAAGTCCATATTAACCAGCTGTTGATTTCTCCCAAGATAAAAGTTCCACTACTGTCCAATGTAGTTTTCTGTGCTGGACATTGTTTTGTTTATTAGAACTTAAAACTGGAATTGGAACACTGGTTGATGTTCTCCCTTAGCAGCTTGCATAGTGTCCTCCATCGCTATGACAGTTATCCTTTAAGGAGGTGGCTTTCCAGGTCAGTTCTAGCTCCATTGCTCCAATCCTATATCCAAATTATGTCCTGTCTTAAGCAATAAGAACTTACCTTCAAGTTCTGGGAGGCAACCAAGGGCTGTAGCAATAGCCTATGTAATTTGGGAGTCTCTTGGACAACCCTGACCAATTCCTGGAAGAAATATTTTTCCTGTCTGGCACTATTTCTTGTCGTACGTCCTTCAGCTAAATACATGGATACATGTAGAGATATTATGTGTATAATTTTAATAGGTTTTTGAACCAATACATTCCCTCTGGCTTTTCACATCAGCTAACTAAGCATTATTTATCTCTCCTCTCTCCTTCTCCCTGTCTAACCCTCCCTCCTTCCTCCCCAGCTAAAGTTCCCCTATTTCTCCATTTCCCATTGATAGTACTTGTCTTCTATTGTCTTCCCTCTTTGAGCTCCTCCTTCCCCTTTATCCCATGGTCCCTTGTATAAACGTCCCTGTTCTAAAAGTTCTGATTTAAATTCTTGGTTTTTAAGCTTATAATTTTTATTACAAAATGTATTTTAAGTGGGTGTTTATGTGCTTCATGTGAACCTTATTTAGACCCCCTCCTCTGTCTGCATCTATCCTTACTTCCCTCATTTCATGCATTCTGCCATATATGGCAAGGCCTATGGGGTCACGTTTGTGTCCACAGCTGTCCTTCAGTGTGAGTTCTCCACTGGAGCCATATCAGCCTATCTAGTGTCACTTCATTAAAGAAGACTGACTGTTCTTCACACAGCCGTGATCACCTTCCAATAATTCTTTAGCCAAGGTTGGAGCTACTCAAACCAGAAAAATACCCTAACATAGACTTGGGGAAAGGGACATGGCAAGCACCTAACTCACTCAGCCATTTCTTTGGGCCCAAAGCACAACTTTCAAGGAGGAAGTAAAAAGACTTCAGGCAGAAATTTGATGATAGTGTATTGAAAGAAAGAAAATCTGGCTTCTGTCTGAAAATCCATGTATTTTTCCATGGAATATTCCAGTGACATTCCTCATTGAGTCTGGCTGCGTCACAGGACTAACTTTGACAATTATGATAAAAGAAGATGGTACAAAGGATTCTCGCAGCTGTATTTTCTTTTCCTTTTGACAACACTCATGCAAAATGACCCATGCCTACTCATTGGTCTAGGATAATGAAAGAGAGATCTGACAAGACAATTATTTGACATTTATGACAGAACATCTTAGACAATAATGCTGATATAAATGGAAAATATCAAAACTAATGACTGAAGCACCTTTGAAAGTTCCTGTAAAAAGCAGCATACCTAGGACTTCAAACACACTTTAAAAATATCATGACCTCGGGCTGGAGAGATGACCTAGCAGTTAAGAGCACCGACTGCTCTTGCAGAGGACCCGGGTTCGATCCCCAGCACCCACATGGCAGCTGAGAACCGTGTGAAACTCCAGTTCTAGGGGAATCCAACACCCTCTTCTGACCTCTGCGGCATTGCACGACACAGGTGCACAGACCTGCATGCAGACAGTACATTCATACACATACAAAAATAAATAAAATTAAAAAATATATCATGACCTCAAAATGTGCACTATAACCCCAGTTAGTATCTGTGCTCTGACTATGGGCCACTATGCTATTGAACTGTGCCTGAAACTTGAGGGTAGGGCTATATGGAAAAGTACATTTCCCAGAAGTCTAGAGCATTTTTGTTTGCTCTATTGATTTGGAAGGAAGCCATTCAAAGTGTTTTCTACAGACTTCCCAAAGATACATAGCATGAGTAAATAACAGCACATCTCTGTTCCACTGCACCTAGCTATCGATTGAAAATATCACCAAAACAGTTCACATGCATGGGAAGAGTAGGAGCTGGTGTCTGATATGCTAGTGTATACTTGCAAAAGCCACTTCAGGAGAGGAATAAATAGGATATCATTTAATATAAGTGGAACAGTAAACATGCTCTAGCAATTTTTCCGACTACAGCTTCCATCTCCTAGAATCTGAAAATAAGAATTACATTTTCATCAGTAAAAGGCATTAGTACTAGAATACAGGGAGTTGGAATTTTCAATTTGTATGCATGCTAAGTAGTCACTTCATCCTAAAGCTGTAATTGAAAGTCTTTTATATGGTAAATTCAGAATAATTACTGAGACAGAATGTAGTAAATACAGCAGCCAAAGAAGTTCTATGGAAACAAAAACTTAATTTTCAGTTTTTATCACGTAGTTAATATTTGGCCTTTTATGAATAAGACTTTAAGTCTCTCCAGTGAATGGATGATGTGTGGACACGGTGCAGCTGTTTTGTTCTCTCTTTTTTTTTCTGGTAAGATACAGTTCCTCTTTGAAAACAGGAGACACATAGAGAGCTCATTAGACTTAGCCTGTGATTATTTTTCTCTTGATAATGAAGAGTGGATAATTTTAGATGTCTCTTTCTTGTCCATTTAATCATTTCTACTGGAAAAACATTACTTTTTATTTCTTTATTTTGTTGTCTCTGAAATTATTTCAAATGACTTTATCAGAGGTCAGCTACCTTTTCCATCCAATTTAATTTTATCTACAAAATTTGGTGGCATTGGGTTCGGATTAGTGATAGTTAAAGATAAGCTTAATGCCACCAGCATTTCTACTTCTGAGGTCAGAAAATAAGGTTTGGGAACCAGTAAGGATTTACTGGAGGTAGCTTTGGAACAGGAATAAGCAGGTAAATGCCCTCTGACTATTAACCTCTAGACTTATTTTTTAATGGATAAGGGCAAAAAAAAAAATAACATAGTCACTTAAATCTATGACTAGGTTTCAAGACAGGCAAAATATGAGTTCTGGTGAAAGTATGTATGGGAAAGCAATAAATGCATCCATCGTCCACAGGGGCATTTTGATTTGTATTGGGGGAAGAGATTAGGTATCAAGCAAAACACAGTTACAAATGTTTGCAGTGACATTAAAAGTGAGACTTGCCCTGAACATGTTTTTCATTTCATATATATTTTGTTAAAGACCCATTTCCTTCTGCTAGCTTTGGTACTGTTTTCAATTCCAGTGATCTATGTGAAAAAAAAAATGTAATACTTATGTCACTTAGGTTGTAACCTTGAGTTTATTTGCTTGAACGTAGTATTTTGGGACACTGTCCCCTCTGTTTTCTTCTAGCTATCAGCACAAGTAGCAAGTGGTCCCTTTGACGTAAATTTTTTTTCCCCATTCAGCTCAAAAGACTTCGAGAGAATTCCTCACAGCTAAATAACTTGTCAGAAGTCATGTTTGAGTCATTCTAGGTTATTTTTTTTCCTTTCCTATTGAATTTTGGAAAATTTCATACAATATTCTTTTTATATCTGAGTCCTTACTATACCCTGTGTAATTTCCTACGTGGAGTCAAATTTGTCTCCCCAATATCCTTTGTTGCAGATGCATTCAGTGCAGCCTTATTAACCTACCAAGAGTCACATGCTTAAAAGGACCTCAGTCTCCTCTTCCCAGCATCCATCTGTTTTCAATAGTTCCTGTGGTAGGGCTGAGGTTCCTTACCTACTTCCCCATGTCTATACTGGGATTTTGTCTGTTTTGATCTTACATAGGACTTGTGTATACTATGACCATTGCAATGAGTTGATATGAGTACCTGACCAGTTGTTTGGAAGACTTTTTAGTTGTGGTCATCTACCTCTTCTGGCTCTTGCAATCTCTGTCCCATTGTCCACTGTGATCCCTGAGCCTTGAGAGGCAGATGTCGTATATATGCGTCCTATTCAATGAAAAGCAGTCTGCAGCCTCTTTTTCTATGCATGTTGGCAAGTTGTAGTTCTCTGTATTAATCACCATCTGCTCCATAAGGAAGCTTCTTTGATGAGAGCTGAGAGATGGATTAATCTATGGCTATAACAATAAGTCATTAGAAGTCACTTTAATACAGCATCATATTTAACAGAATAATACAATGAGAGCCAATAACCTGTGGCCTATCTAGTTCTGTAATACTAAGAGTGATATCTGTGTCAGACATGGGCTCAGTCTTGTGAAACTAACGTTAAATCCACTTAGAAAGTGATTGGCTACTCCCATATTAAGGTCATATATTGCCAGTCCAGGTGTTGAAGCATGCAGGATTCACAGCTGAATCAAGTGAATGATAATTGTTTCTGGTAGCTTGCATGACAACTTCCAATAAAATGAAAGCTAACCAGTAGAGATGAAGTTTGAATTCAGTACCCATTTGATTTCTCCTTGTATGTGTCCTGTATGTAGCATCTTCAGTAATGGGGTCTGGTCTGGTGGGTTACCAAGAGCCCGGTTAGTGGCCAGTTTGAGGGTCTATAGGACCCCTGGTCAACAGCTTCAGAAGAAGGAGTCCATCACTGGAATTGGGCTATTAATTTGCTAGCCTGTGGAGTCTAGTAGGGGCACTGTCCTCCTACTATAAGGTAATTCCTTTAAATAATTTAAAATGTATATACTTTAAGAAGCTTCTATGGTGGTAGGTATTCATGCAGTCTTTTCTACAGGCTTTAGTGTTAGGTGTCTTTCCCCATACTCCCTCCTCAACCCTGTTTCTCTTCCCCTCCACAATTAACCATTCCTACCCTATTAATCTCATTTTCCCCATCATATCACTGGATTCGAATCACTCATTCATTAATCTTATGCATTATGGTATACAGTGAGACAAACCAAATAACTAGATTTGAATAATTTTCTACAACTCTGGAGGCAGTAGTTGAGAAGTCACAAGATTTTATTCTACTTGTCCATGAATCTTTCATCTAATCTTCATATGCTTTGGTGTCAGTTTTGAATGTTCAGAAGTTTGAAAGTGAGTTTTATTTGGGGAGAGACAGTATAAATTATATGTTTAAATCAGGCCTACCCTTCATTACAGGGAGAGGCACATAGATTCATCTACATTATCGTGGTCTGTGCTCATCAAGACCTAGATCCAAAAAGGTGGGTGCAGTGTGGTATAGAATAAAGAATGACTGGTTCAAAGCTTAACAAAGATTTAACATAATTTTAAAAAGCACTATAAGCACATGAAATGCAAATATATATGATGTAGTATTAATGAGATACTAAAAATCATCATTGTAATATTGTAAGAAGAAAGCCTTACAAAAGGAAGTAATAACTAATACTTAAATCGAAAATATAATTTAAGACTGGTAAATGTTCTATGGGCATTTGGAATTTTAGAGTGCACTATGTACAAAGTTAAAAATGAAGAAATAAAAGGTCAGAGAGACAGCTCAGTGGTTACCAGCGCTGGCTACTCTTGCAGAGGACCCGGGTTCAGTTCCCAGCACCCACATGGGAGCTAACAACCATCTATAACTCCAGTTCCAGGGGGTCTGATGCCCTCTTCTGACATGTGCATATCACAACACAGTGGACTTATACATGTAGCAAATACACTCATACACCCAAAAATGAAAAACGAAGAAATGGAGACTAATATCAGACAATTTTTAATTAACAATGAAAATAAACATTTATATTAGAGTTGAGGATAAAGAGTCAGAGAGATGGGTCATTAATTAACTCATGAGTCAGTTTAAGTCCGAGTACAGGACAAGAGATACAGAAAGGATAAGAAATGGGGCAGGGGCTGGAGAGATGGCCTAGTGGTTAAGAGTGCCAACCGCTCTTGCAGAGGACCCAGGTTCGATCCCCAGCACCCACATGGCGGCTGAGAAGCATCTTTAACTCCAGTTCCAGGGGAATCCGACACTCTCTTCTGACCTCTGCGCCACTGCACAACACGGGTGCACAAACCCGCATGCAGACAGTACATTCATACACATACAAAATAAATACATTTTTTTAAAGAAATGGGGCAACTTGATACAGGAGTAATATTGAGATGACAACATAAGGATCAAAAAATGAGTTCCTTGGTGGCTGATGAACTAGAGACAGTAACAGAAGGCCAGGAGAACTGTATGGAATGGAGGTCATGTGGAAGAGGATGACGAGCTTGGTAGCAGTGTATCCTGATCCTACTCATGAGTATTCTGGTGTGGAGAAGCACATGTGATTATGCAGACTGGAGCTGTGTCCCCTGGATTCCAGTCTGAGAGGCCCTGATCCTGAGCCAAGTTTCTTCCACACTCTTTCAGAGACTCATTACCACCACTTCCTCTCTTTATACCTCAGTGTCTTGAGCCTAGAATGCCTGCAGATGACTTGTTTCTACCCCTGATAGCATTTCAGTTTTCTCAAAGACCTTCGATTATTTTCATTTTTTCACTTTTTTAAAAAAGATTTTATAATTTTCTCAGGTTTTTTAAATTGAATTTTTGCAATTTTTTATAAATATTTTGATGGTCTTTAGATTTCCAGCCCTGTATGCACCTCTCCCCCCCACCCCCACTCCTTGCCAAACATATGTAATAGCAGCTGACTCTGATTTGTTTCCCCAAATGTCCTTCAGTGTGGGCCTGTCCACTGGGCCAACCAACAGCGCCACACCTGTAAGACAGTTCCAGGTGCCATCCCTCCCTCTAACCATCAATTATCGAAATTCTTTAGATTGGGTTGGGATTTCTTTTTTTTAATTTTTAAATATTTATTTATTTATTTTTACCTCGGTCACGATGAGAGCGACTGTGGGGTTTGGCATTTCTTTTTTTTTTTTCTCTCAACATTTTGTTTAATTGATGCTTTGTGCATTTCATACATCATTTTCCAATTCAGTTCAGGCATATCTCCCCTTCCCTTCACCCCCACCCCCACCCCAACCGAGATCATGCATTCTGCCATGACTGTCCTGCATATCTCTCTCAGTTTTTTTTTTCCATTTTTTAGCTATAAGTGATAATCCATGAGTACAAGCATCCTTCATGTATAACCAATTTGCAGGCTGTTGTGCCCAAACACCCACAGCCCCACCTTCCAG